>JACEEZ010002681.1:262910-266589 GCA_016584305.1 Chionoecetes opilio
ATGGCTTATAGAGAAAAATTTTTTACTCATCAATATGACTCTGAATTAGTTCGATTGACATTTTTAACTGAACAAAAATATAACTCAAGCTGCTGATAGCAGGGGGTCATGTGGGTTTCAGATTTGGGGAAAGAGGTCGCTGGTCGCAGAGTGCAAAATACGTCGGAAGCCTGATCTAGAGTCTAATAAATCTAGAGGGAAAGTCCGAGGGTCTGGGAAAATGGCGAAGCGTAGATTTAAAATAGAAATGACCCAAATATAATAAAGAAAAGCTAAGAACATGCTGAGCTATATGCCCTGTGCAGCAGCAGGATGCTTGTGGCTGCAGGATTGCTTGTGGCTTGCAGAGCAAAAAATGAAGCTTCCAAATAGAGAAGACGCCACAATCAAAATGAAGCTTGAATAGAAAAGGGACGCAAATAAAAATAGAAGTGAATAGAAAAGATGCAAAAAAAAACGAGAAGAGTTAGGAACAAGCAGCAAAAGATCAAGATGGCTGTGGGTTTATAAGACAGATCAGTGATCTCAGGAAGGGTTGTTACTGTATATGTGTGTGTTTGGTTTTGTTTTTTTTGTTTTTGTACATCACAAGGGAACCTGGCCAAGGGCACAATAAAAAGGTTAACAGAAAAAGCCGCTAGTTGCCCAGTCCCTATAAAGAAGACCGTAGAGAATAAAATAATAAAAACAGAGGGAGGCCAATTTAGTTCGGGGGTTTGTGTCTTGTTATCTTTCTTTGGAAAGATTTCAATTAAGTCATATAAAAATGGAAAAAATAGAAACAGGACAAGAGAGTCCAGAGTGTACCAGTGAAAGGGATGAAAGAGTAAAGATTATGATTAACTCTTGCATTAGGGAAGGATGGACGAATAGGGATGAGAAGAGTAGAAAGTCTTGTGGGTTGGGCAGTGAGGCCGCGGAAGGGGGCGAGGAATGTAGTTAGCAAGTTCAGAAGAGCAGTGAGCATCGAAAATAACGTAGAAGAGAAGCAAGAGGAAGAGAAGCAACCCCATTTGCGGCCGGCGGTGCTTTAAAGATTGAAGACAGTCAGGCAGAGGAGAGGCGTTGATGAGACGAAAAGCTTTTGACTCAACCCTGTTTAGGCAGGAGCTGTTAGATGTTGGGATCCTCCCCAAACATGTGAGACAATACTCCATACATGGGCGGATAAGGCCCTGTAGAGAGCAAGCATTGCGCGATGGAGGAAAAAAAAGGACGCAGACGCCACAGCACACCTAACTGCTTAGAAGCTGTTTTAGCAAGAGAGGAGATGTCGAGGTTTCCAGTTCATTTTTAGTAAAGGATAGTCTAGAATGTTCATTGTAGAGGGGGAAAGGAGACAGGTGAATGTCATTGAGAAGAGGGGATAGTTTAACGTCTGTGGTTTTGTCGAGTTAGAAGGTGAAAGAAATGGGGTTTTTGAGGCATTGCACAAAAACAAGGTTGCTTTTGCCCCCAATCAGAAAATTATAGAAAGATCAGAAGTTAGGCGCTCGGGCATCTCTCCGTGAAATCCACTTAGTTCCTGTGAGGTGCGGCCGTCAAGAAACGACGTTGAAAAATGGCAGGTATAAGCATCAGCGTAGGAGTGGATTATGGCTTTGAGTTAGACTTAGAAGGACATTCAATGAATAATAGAAAGAGAGTGGGGATAGGACCAGAACCCTGGGGAACACCACTGTTAATAGAGTTAGGAGAAGAAACAATGTCCGTCTCAGTAGCTCCAATAGAAGGTTTGAAAGGAAACTTAAAATGAAGGTACAGAAAGAAGGATGAGAAAGCCGAAATGAGGGTAGTTTTGGAAATTAAAGATTTGTGCCAGACTTCTTATCAAAAGCTTTTGATATGTCAATGGGCAACAGCCAAAAGTTTCACCGAAACCCCTTAAAGGGGGTATGACCAAGATTCAGTTAGGAAAGCTAGAAGATCGCCAGCAGTGATCGCCCTTTACGGAAACCGTACTGACGATCAGATAGAAGATTGTGAGCAGATAGATGCTTAAGAATCTTATTATTAAGTATAGATTCAAAAACTTTAGAAAGGCAGGAAGTCAAAGCTATAGGACGGTAGTTTGAAAGATTAGAACGGTCACCCTTCTTATGAACAGGTTGGATGTGAGCAAACTTCCAGCAAGAAGGAAAGGTGGAAGTAGATAGACAAAGACGGAAAAGTTTGACCAGGCAAGGTGCAAGCACAGAAGCACAGTTTTTGAGAACAATAGGAGGGACTCCGTCAGGATCGTAAGCCTTCCGAGGATCTAGGCCAGAAAGGGCAAAGAAAACATCATTCCGAAGGATCTTAATGACAGGCATAATATAGTCAGAGGGTGGGGGAGAAGGAGGAACAAGCCCTTCATCAGCCAGAGTGGAATTTTTAGCAAATGTTTGAGCGAAGAGTTCAGCTTTAGAAGTAGATGAGACAGCTGTGGAGCCATCTGGGTGAAGCATAGGAGGGAAAGATGAAGAAGAAAAATTGTTAGAGATGTTATTAGCTAGATGCTAATGATTCATGTGTGTGTGTGGGGGGGGGGGGGGGGGCAGACAGCGTGGAGGGAAGACTTGTCGTTACGGTCACAACAATCAAAGACAGGTGGGGGTGATGGACGGAACGTGGGCTTCCTGTTTATGTGCCAGCTGACAGATGGGTTTGTTGTGTCGCACCCTCACTGTCAACATCGCCGCCCCTCACCCTCACACCTCACCCAGAAGACAGGTGGTGGTCGTGGCTCCTGTGTCCACATCAAACAGGAGGGGGATCGTGAATAAGCAAATAGCACGTAATACAGGGATGCAAAGTACATAAAGTAAGTACAGATTGATTGATTTAATGCCAAAAATGGTGAATGTGCCAGACATCAGAGGTCATATGGCACTATGGCAAAGCATAAAAAGGGGAGGGGGTATAGAAAAATAGCGAAACGGTGAGGGAAGGGGAAAGAACGCAATGTTACAGCAGAATAGTTAGATCAGATGCAGGATGTGGATTTGTTGGAGTAAGTACGTACAGTAAGTACGGTTGTAAGTAAGTACAGAGTAAATATTAATACAAAGTACAGAGTAAATAGTAATACAGGGATGTGACGTACAGTGGTGCAGCATAGACTCGCTCATCCCTGATATCCTCGCCTCCAAACCAATAACTGAGCCACCATTAATATCCGTTTCTTTTATTCCCTCTGTTTATTATAGGGAGGAGCAAAAGGGTTACATCCTGCTGTGAGGCGCGATCATTATTCTCAGCGACAAATTACTATCACCAAACTTAATGTATTCATCGTTGATTGCAAACCACCGCCTGTTAGTGGAGCGGCCAAGAGCCAAAAATTTAGCTTGACCCCTCCACGCTTTAGAACAAGGCAAATTAGGTATCGTTGGATTCGTTAGGATGTCTACTTTGTGAAAAACGATGTTTTACAGTCAGATTCTAATTCAAACATTGCCATTTAACCCATTTAACCCATTTCACCCATACAAAATTGAGAATTTTTTAATATCTTAAAAATTGTTATTTTGGCACTTACATAGATTGAAAAATTGGTAACATCACATTAATTCCTTTCTGCCAAGTACACTCTCACAATATATGGGGTTGAAACCCACTTTAATGGTGTTTTGGACCCCCAAATACCCCAAAATTAGGGTTTCCCAAAATTTTTTTCCTTTTTTAAAAAAACCTTTTT
>JACEEZ010002681.1:267175-283042 GCA_016584305.1 Chionoecetes opilio
CTTTTTCACCCTATGGTAGGGTGCAACTTTGTACCTTTAAAGGTGCAAATATGCACCTTTAGAGGGGCAATTTTGAGCAAAATATCTACTTTTAGAGGTGCAACTTTGCACCCTTATGGGTGCAAAATATGCACCTTTTTGGGTGCAAAACATGCACCTTTAGAGGTGCAACTGTGCACCCTTATGGGTGCAAAATATGGACCTTTTTTGGTGCAAAACATGCACCTTTAGAGGTGCAACTTTGCACCCTTTAAGAGTGCAAAATATGCACCTTTTTGGGTGCAAAACATGCACCTTTAGAGGTGCAACTTTGCACCCTTATGGGTGCAAAATATGCACCTTAAGAGGTGCATATTTTTCACCCTCAAGGGTGCTAAGTTGCACCTCTAAAGGTGGATGTTTTGCACCCTCAAGGGTGCAAAGTTGCACCCCTAAGGATGCATATTTTGAACCCTCAAGGGTGCAAAAGGATGTCACAGATTTTCCACCTGTATGGGTGCAAAGTTGCACCTTGACGTTGGGGTGCAACTCTGTGCCAGGTAAGTATGCTTGCCGCGACCAGATGCCAGTTCTTATGCCGCCAAGCTAAACACCTACGCATGGTATATTATTTATATGGTAATACTTTCCTGAAAACAAGATGTCATATATGGTATACTAGCCGCAAAGCCGCCCTCCGGGCGGACTTTTTGACTAGCTCCTGCGGAGGGCTATTGGTGGGCCTTCGGCCCACCAAACACAGACTCTCCAGATAGCCCCTTCTAACTTTCCTGAAATCATGGATGTAGAAATGTATGTATTCCCCCCACCCGTTCACTCACCCATTACCCATCACCCCCCACCCATTCACTCACCCATTACCCATCACCACACACCCATTCACTCACTCATTACCCATCACCACACACCCATTCACTCACCCATTACCCATCACCCCCCACCTATTCCCTCACCCATCACCCATCACCCCCAACCCATCACCCCCCACCCATTCACTCACCCATCACCCCACACCCATTACCCATCACCCCACCCATTCACTCACTCATTACCCATCATACTACATCAAGGTTTCTTCAATTCTCGCAACCCATTTTTTTTTCTTCACAATTCTCGCTAATAGGCTACTAAAAAAAAAAAAAAAAAAATAAGTGATCGGATCATCTCATAAGTGGGCTTAAAATGTGCCCCTGGTCGACCCGGTTCCAAAACTGTGCCATATGATGGGATTGGGGCACTGGGGGCGGCACCTATCGCGGACACACACACAGACACACACACACACACACACTTTCGCTTATATTATTATAGATATACCAGACTGTATAATATATCATAAGTATTTGTGCCGCTTCTATACCGCACGGTTGTCTAGCTTATAACTCCATAATTTTATTCATAAGTCATCAGAACAACAAGTACGAAAACTTATCTCTATCATTCCATTCAAATATAACTGAGCGACTTAGTTTTGCCCTAAAAAAAGAGTACAATCATTTCTCATTCCTCCTTTCACTTGGGGAAACACATCATCAAACATTGTCTTGTTTTAAAGTAAATCCAATAAACATTTGTGCAGTCATACAAGTTATTTTTATTCAATGCTCATTTTTAAAAAGTAAAATATTGTCTAAAAACCTTTCAATACATTTTTCATAAAAAAGATAACACCTACTTATATATATAATAATTAATAATATATATCCGGTTATTAATGATTATAATAATAATTATATAATAGATTGGGATCAGTCCTCGACGATAATGATTATATATAAAATTTTATAATATAAAATATATATTTATAAAAAATAAAATAATAATAATAATGATTAAAAAAAAAAAATAAACAAATGATAATGAGATGATAAAAGCAATAAACTTAGAAAAGTAGACTATAATATAAAAATAATAATAATATAATGGAAAATAATATAATATAATAATAAAATATAATACATACATGGCAGTAAATCATTTATAAATATTAATGATAATGTATTTATATTATTATATATTTATCATTATTATTTGTTTCTCAAATGCCTCTTATTTTCATTACCTTAATACTATTTTCACTACTCATTTTTTTCATTTATTTTTATGACAATTCATTAAAATTTGTTATTATTGTAAATTTTAGTGTTTTAATTATTTTATTATTTTTACATCATTATTATTATTTGTTTTTTCAATTAAAGTAATTAATTATTTTTAAATCACTATAATATACCAAAAACAATAATAATATTATTTATATTAAATCAATTTACCATATATTTATAATAGCTAAAATATAACAAAATTCAATTAGAGAGCAAGGATGCAATAAAGAATTTATAGAATGATGTTGAAATTTTCATAATTGATAAATATCAATTTTGATAAAAAAAAATTAAAGGGGAACTAAATCAATGATGAAATATACCCATATTGTATAATAGGTTTAATAAATAAAAAAATTATAGTAAATCATAAAATAAAGATATTAATAACGAAAAATATTTAATTATTTTCCCTGGCCCATCGCTTTGAATAATTAATAAATGCAACACCCAGCACCAAAAACCAGAGGTCAAAGCCCCTCCCGCACCGCACAGCGAGCACCCCAAAGCAAAGCCCCTTTCCCACACAAGTTGAGCGCCCCGCCCCGTGTTACGCACCACAACCCAAACCACCCAGCTATGCTATCCCTCAGCCATAGATGTATCATGACGATACTCTACAAAAGCCCTTAATATATACCACAAAACCCCAAGCGAATTCAGGTGGACAAACATTTTCTTCTTGCCACCACACCCCCCATATACAGACACTTACACAACACACAACCCAACACACAACACCCCAAGCACCCCCACACGCAACCACGCAGCCGAACGCCCACCCACCACACACAGCACACCCCCCGTAAAAAAAACAGCCCATCTCATGAAATTACACACAAAACGAAACCTCTCATATAATTCAAGTGTTGTTGACGGCGGGAAAATGAGGATGATAAAATTAACTTAAAGAGATGTTCATTAAGCGAACTTTACAACCATCCAAGCAGAAACCAAACCAAATGGTATTTTATAGAGAAATACAAAACCTCCTCTCCCCCGTTCCTTCTCTTCACTTCTCTCTCTTTCTCTCCTCTCTCTCCCTCTTCTCTCTCTTCCTCCCTTCCCTTTTTGCAGCACAACAAATTTCACAAAAAACCATAATAAAACACAAAATTACAGCAAAACCCCTAAACCACTTGAAAAACCAACCAAAAAACCACCACATCACCCCAACCAACACCTAAAACCTCGTCAAGAATTCACAAAACCTCTCGTTATCAATTATTGCAATGAATTTTTAATACAAATTTTCTAAGTAAACTTAAGCAACTTTAAGAATACCTAGCACGAAAATTTTATGGCCAACAACTTGATCAACTTAAAATTTTAACTATAATAATCAATAGCCCCCTTTTACATTACACAACAACCCACACACACAACCCCTTAACACAAAACCCCACAAACACCCTAACACAAAACCCCACACCAAAACCCCCACACAACACCACACACCACCTTACCACAACAACCCTACACAAAACAACCCACACCAAACCCCACACACCACACACAAACCCAACACACACCACACACACAACCCCCACCACCCCTCCCCCCACAATACCCTTAGCAAAAACAAAAAGCATTACACACAATTTCAACAACTTTACCAAAACCCCTTTTTAAAAATTAACAAAACCCCTTAATACACAACAATTAACAAAAACCCTTCACAACAACCCCTTACACCACAAAACCCACACACACACCCCTTAAACACAACAACAAACAACCCCTTACACACAACACCCCTTACCCACACAACCCCCACACACCCCCACACAACCCCTTACAAACACAACCCCTTACACAAACAACCCCTTACACACAACAAACCCCTTACAACAACAACCCCTTCACAAAAACCCCTTACACCACAACCCTTACAACAACAAAACCCCTAAACACAACAACCCCTTCCCACAACACCCCTTACACACAACAACCCCTTACACACAAAAACCCCCTTTACACACCAACCCCTTACACCACAACAACCCCTTCACCAACAACCCTTAACAACACCCTTACACACAAAAACCCCTTACACACAAAACCCCTTACAAAACAAAAACCCCTTACACACAACAACCCCTTACACACAAAAACCCCTTACACAAAACAACCCCTTACAAAACAACCCACCCCTTCCCACAACAACCCTTACACACAACAACCCTTACACAAAACACCCCTTACAACACAACCCCTTACACCAGTGATTCCCAACCGGGGTTCCGCGGACCCTGGGTTCCGCCGACCACACCAGGGGTTCCGCGAGAAACCGTAAAATAATTATGTGCTATTACAAAATGACAGTGATCTTAATTCATAATTATAATTCCTACTCAAAAACACGTCACAAACACTTTCCCGACACCAACATATTTGTACGTGTCATCAGTACAATGTATATAGTAAAGGAGCAAATAAAATGCATAGAATTAAAAAAATAGTGTTATTGCCGGTGCGGGATACGCCCCCTTTATTCCTGCTCCGCAAGTTTGGCGACACAGGGGTTGGGTAGGAGGGTGACGCAACCCCCTACGAGTATCAGACGTGTCACGAGCCCAGCCCAGCCGTTCACACATCTTCCTTCAGTTCCCGTTTTGAGCAGCGCAACCCAGTGAAACGTTTTGTTTTTAAATTTAAACTCACCAGTTTTAAAATTGTTTGATAAAGGATTTTAAAGACTGAAGCATGTTCAAATATTTTTAAAAGAAAGCATGTCAGTGGAGAGGAGACAGTGACGAAGAATCACAAATACCACAGCCAATAGAGTAAAGGAAAAGTGAGTGATGTTAAAAAAAATCGCCTTACAAGACAGTTATCTGTTGGGCCACTGACTTTTAAAAAAACGTATTTTTTTGCTTGTTTGGTTGAAAGGGTAACCCCAGTTGGCCCCAAAAACCAAGCTAAAGGGGAACATTCCAAATAAGCCACTTTTCAAATAAAACCGTGAAAAAAATTTTGAACTCTTGGTAAGAGCCGAAAAATAAAAGTTTTTTTGAAAAATAGTACTGTGATACCTGCCAACAATATTTTGGTATTTTTCCGAAAATGGAAATCAACTTTGTCCAAAAAAAGACCTAATAATGCCTGCTTGGGATTTTAATTTGAAAATGAAAGGTTTTAAGAAGCTGAAAGTGGGAAATTAAACAAGTTCCCTTGTTTCTTAACCAATTGTGGGTTTTTATGGACCTGGTGGATATTTTTGGATTATTGTCCTAAATTGGCCCAAATCACTTTGTTCCCAAGAAAAAACTGAATATAACAACTCAGCTGCTGCTTGTACCGGAATTTGAAAATAAGGGAATAATTTAAAATTTATTTGGTGAAAGAACTTTATAAAACACCCAAGGCCGAATTTTTAAAATTGTTCCCCCTAATCCGTGGTTTGCATGGCCGATGGGGTTGAGATAAATTGACAAGGGTGTTCCCTCACAATGATTGGCTCCATTAACACTTTTACCAAACCTAAAGAAAAAACCCGACGTCCCCACAACTCACTCTTTTTTTCCACCGAAGAAGTTCCTTTGGTATTCACAAACCTTTTGGGATGATTAAAAAATTTTTTTCCCTTGATATAAATTTTTGAAATGTCAATTAAAACGGGAAAACAAACTGAATTTCGAATTTTGCAAATTTTGAAAAACAATGCCAAAGGAAAAAACGTGCCTTCTCCCCAACAACTCTTTATTTCGAATAAAGTTTTTGAAAGGTATTCGACTGCGAACGCGAAATGTTAATTTTCTTTCCCATTACATTTTTCAATCAACTCAGGATGAATATAAAAGCCGCATTAAGACAAACTAGGGGATCACCGCTGAAAATTGCCAACGCTCACCTTCGCCCAACTTGTCTCAAACTTGCCACTTTGGGGTTTGGAGAACTTCTGTTTCTTCAAAAGGGAAAAAAATCCATTTCTGGAAGTTGAAAACTGAAATGAACTACAATTTGCAGATAACGAAAAACCCTTTAAAAGAAAAGAATGGGAAAAAACTTCACTTGACAATTTTGGATTTAGAAAAAAGTACCCTGTTTAAAATCTAAAAGGAACTTGAATGGTTTCAAATCCTACTTAAAAATTCAAACCAGACGAAAAAAAATCAATTTAATTCAATCAGTTTTGGGTCAAATTCGAAAACTCCAAAGACCTTCCCCCTACTTTCCATCAAGAATTTCGTAATGACTGGGTGAGAAACCCCCCTTCACTGAAGTTTCTCACAATACAGAAAATACTTAGTCTGAAGAGAGGAAGAAATAGTGACTAAGTGGATAACTTAAAATAAATAGTAAATTGAAGTATCATTATACAAGTTTTGGATTTCCAAAAGAAAAGTACCCTGTATTAATAAAAGCTTGGATTTTTTACAGTTTTCAACCTTATCTGTGAACTTTCTCATGCCTGAGTATTTTAAAGCAAATAAGAAATAATTTTGCTTCAAAAAACTTTTTTTAAAAATTTAAAGTTTCAATAAAAGAAAAAACCATTCAATATGAAGGTAATATCTATTATACCCTTTTTAGTGTAAATTATATTATTATTTATTTTATATTGAATATATTCTAAACTTTTCCTTAAAAATTATATTATATATTATATAATTATATATTATATAATATATATAATTATATATTATATATATATTTATAAAATAAATATTATATATATATAATTATTTTTAAAAAATTCTTAAATATAAATTATATGAAATCTAATTAATATGTAAAAATATTATATATATATATTAATAAATATATATATTATATAATATATATATATATATATATAAATATATATATAAATTTTATTTTTTTATATTATATTATATATATATAATAATATATTAATATATATTAATATATTATTTAAAATCTATATAATATATAATATAAATATATATTAAAATAATATATATAATATATATTATATATTATATATAAAATAATATATATATATATCTATTATATTTTTAATTGATTTATAGAAAAAAATTAATTTATTTAATTAATTGTAACAAACTTAAGGCCCTTTGCCCCAAAAAATTAACACCTCAAAAAAGTTAACACACCCCTTCCACAACAACCCTTAAAACAAAAAAGTGATCGGCTCATCTCCTAGTGGGCTTTACAAAAATGTGCCCCTGGTCCGACCCTGTTTCGCAAAAACATGTGCCATATGATTGGATTGGGGCACTGGTAAGGCGGCACCTCAAAATCGCGGAACAACACACCACAATACACATACACCCACACAAGACACTTTTCCCTTATATTATAATATAGATATCCACAGACTGTGATAAATATATCATCAATTATTTTGTAACTGCCTGCAATTTTACCAGCAAGAGTTGTCCTAGCTTTATAACTCCATAATTTTATTCATGAGTCATCAGACATTCATACAAGGTACCGTACTTATCTCTATCACTTCCATTCAAACACTTATAACTGAGCACATTAGTTTTGCCCATAAAACAGGAGTAGCAATCACTTCTACCATATCCTCCTTTCACTTGTGAGAACGACATCATCAACATTGTCTTGTTTTAAAGTAAATACACAATCAAACTTTAGTGCGTCATAAGTTAACTGTTTTATCTCAAGCTCAGTTATGTGAGTACATAAATTTCATACCTGCAATAACATTTTTCATAAAACGATAACACAATAACTTAAATAATATAAATAATAATAAATAATCAAAATGTCGGTGGTATTAAAGGTGATAATAATAGAGTTTGATAACTAGATGGACATGGTCTCATGTCTTCGACGAATAATGATTAATATAATATAATTTAATATAAATATATAATAGATTATATATTATTAAAAATACAATAATAATAATTATGATTACATAACAAAAAAATAACAATAAATGAGAATTATGAATGATAACTAAACCATAATAAATATATAGAACTGAATAATAATAAAAATAATCTACAATAAATAACAAAGAATAGATAAATAATAATAATAAGTAATATATAATAATAAGGAAAATGATCCAGTATAATAATATCATAATATTATGGTGGATAACTGTAATTATATTATCTAATAATAATTTGATAATTTTAATTTGTATAGTCGGAATGCTCTTATTATTCATTATCATTAATACTAGTATTTCACCACTAACAGGTCAATTTTTTTCATTATTTTTTATGACAATCTATAAACTCTACTGATATGTGTATTATTGATAATAATTATTATTAGTGTATTTAATTATTATTCATAGTGTTCTTACATCATATTATTATTGATAGTTTGGCAATAAATTAATTATATTGTTTATCACTCACATAGTATACTACCAATATACCAATAATTAATATATTATCATTAAATATCATTATGACCAATATATAATTTATAAGCTAAAATTACGTACAATATATTCAATTATGATGAAACTAATGATGATATAAGAATTTAATAGAATGATGTTGATAATAATATCACAATAATAATGATTATATCAATTATAATAGACTAAAACAAAAATAATGAATAATGATATAAAATATCCAAATGATGAATTTATATCAAATTGTGAAAGAAATAACATGAGTATCATAGAAATACAAATAAATAGTATAGTTAAATGATAGAAATATATGAATAATAACAGAAAACTATTTAATATATTTCCACTTGCCCAATCCGCACTTGTATAAATATCGAATAACGAGTGCAAGTTTTCACCTTTCTACTTTTTGCACACCTACAAAAGTACCTTTAGAGGTGCAAAATTGCAACCTTCCGCCCGCAAGCGGATTTTGCCCCTAAAATTCAATTTGCACCTTTCCTAGACACCATTAATTTTCGAAGGTTGTAAGAGATCGTCCCGCCGACCTGTGTTACGCGTACAATCATAGCGCAGAACAACAAGTCCAGAGCTATTGCTATACCTGAAGCTGTTCATAGAGTGTTATCATGACGATACTCCTTACTTAAAAGACTAATATACATAGTATACCACACACAGGTCCGAATTCGAACGTGGACATTTTATACATGTTTCCTTCTTTGGCGCACCATACCGCACACCTATACAGACACTGACAGAACACACAAATCCACCGCACGCACGCACGCACTGAACACACTCTCGCGCTGCCCACGCGCGCACGCAACGCACGCACTGCGGCACAGCGGCAACGCACACGCACACGCACAGACAGCACATGCCACATGCAACGTTGAAACGAACAGCCCCCGCATCTCAGTGCATTAAACACACACACACACACGCCCCGTCTCGTATGATCAAGTGTGTATTGATTTGGCGGGAAAAATGAAGGATGAGTAAAAATTAACTAAAAGAGAATGAATATAGACGGACTTTTAGCACATCATCAAGGCAGAAAACCAACCAAAATAAGCCATATTTTGATAGAAGAGATAAGCACACAACTCTCTCTCTCTTCTCTCTCATCAACTACTCACCATCTCTCTCTCTCTCTGCTCATTTTTCTTTTCAGCAGCAACAAATTTTCACACAAATAAAGCCTATAGAAAACACACAACAGGTAACTTAAGTTCATTACTTAACGTCCAGCGCTTAGAAAAGTCCTACTAACACCATAGAATTTAGAAGTCAAGGCTGCTAATCCCCCCCATCATATCAATCACCATCCTATAAAAACCTCGTCATATGAATTCGGACAGAACCTCATCGTTAGTCAGGGTATATATATATGAAAATGAAGACTTTTTTTATACAATATTTTTTAATTATTACTTAAAAGTTGCGTTGCACCTTAAGCGAACTTTAAGAATGACACTTAACTTGATCACCGTAAAATATGCCTACACTGTACTCAGGTGGTAAAAATAAATGAATAACAAATGCGATAAATACACGAGAGATATCCGGGTGAACATTGATTAACAATAACTTTTTAAAACTAGAAATCAAAAGTTATTTATTAATACTATAAACTATTAATAGCAATCATTGTGACGATATCAACAATTATTGACTGCACATAACACACACACAGCATGGGCACGCACACACTCAACAGAAACACACCCCCACACACCCACTGAAACACACACACACAAACCACAACCAGACACACACAACTACCCAAACCACCACACAACACACCAAACACAACACAAACACCACCCCCCCACCACACAACCCCCCCACACAATATAAATGAAAAACCCCCCACACACACACTTAAGCAAACAAAAAAAAAAAAAATATGCAGATCTACTAACAAAAACAATCTCACAATGCTATCTAATCTCTTGACGTAAACACACACGACAGCTTTTTCTAGGAGGAATAATACCACGTAATAACTAAAAAATCCACTCGTGGACCTTTTGTCCAGACAGGCATGTGACGGGAAGCATTTTAATGGTGTTGTGAGGACGAGGTACATGTGAAGCGCTTCCAACATACAAAACGAGGTTCCTTTACAACCCCTTACCACACAACCCACTTATACACAACGACCCCTTACACAAACACAACACCCTTACCCAACAACAACCCTTACCACAAACACCCCTTTACAACAAAACCCCCTTACACACAACAACCCACCTATACACCCAACACCCTACACACAACAACCACCCTTACAACCGCCACAAAACACCCTTACCACACACAACAACCCTTATACCACAACAAACCCCCTATACACATACACAACCCCTTACAAACACAACAAGCCCCTTACGCCACAACAAACCCCTTACCCACAACAACCCCTTAACAACACAACAACCCTACTCACCAACAACCCCTTTAAAAAAAAAACCAAAAAACAACCAACCCCTATAATACACACACAACCCCTTACACACAACAACCCCTTATACACACAACCCCTTACACACAACAACCCCTTACACACAACAACCCCTATCACAAAACCCTCCTTACACAACAAACAACCCCTTACACAACCAACAACCCCTTACACACAAAACCCCTTACCCCAACAAAACCCCTTACACACTAACAACCCCTTATCAACACAACCAACCCCTTAGACACAACAACCCCTTACAAACACAAACAACACCGCTTACACACCGAGTGTAATTTCCCCAACCGGGTCCGCGGAACCCGGTTTATTCGTGCGCCGACCATCTGCACCAGAGTTCCACGAGAAAACCGTAACTAATAATTACATGGTGCTATTACAAATGACAGTGATCTTAATTCATAAATATAATAATAATCCTACTCAACAACACGATCACAAACACTTTCCAACACCAACATACTCGATCCGTTTCGAGTCAAGATACAATGTATATAGTAATGAGGGGATGTGGCGCAAAAAAAAAAAAAATAAGATGCATAGAAATATAGAAGAAACAATTCAGTGGTTATTGCCGGTGCGGGATAATGCCTTCATATCCTGCCTCCGCAAGTTTCGGCGACAACAGGTGTTGGGTAGGAGGGTGACTAGACAACCCGTACGAGTATCAATACGTGTCACGAGCCCCATCCCCGCCGTTCCACAAACAGCGGGGACATCTTCACAATATCAGTCAGTTTTTGAGCAGCAGCAACCAGAGTGAAACGTTGTGATAAATATGCAAGTCTCATCCAGTTATATAATTAGTATTGATACGGATTTATTAAAGCGACTGAAGCATAGTTTGTCAAATATTTGAACAGAAAAAGGCATGTCACAGAATGGAGAGGAGGACAAGTGCAGCGAGATACACAAATACCAACGCCAAAATAACATTCAAGAAAAGTGAGTAGCTGCTTAAAAAAAAACATCGCCTTTACAAATGTACAGTTATCTGGCCAATTGGCTTTCACATGGACTGGAAAGAAGAAAAACTGTCCACTTCTTTGTGCAATTGTTATGTTGTGGGAAAAAGCATCGCTAACAAGCATGGGCCTCCGAAGCCAGCTAAAGCGAAGACACTTAACTACTATCAACAGAGCACTTTTCAAATAACAAACCGGTGATTTATTTTTCGAAACTCTTAGATCACAGTCAGAAACAAAAAAAATAGTTTATTTGAAAAGAAGGATAACACCATCGAGATAGATAAGGGCCCACAAAGAAGCAAAGCTAGTTAGTGGCTGAGCTAGTTGCCAAAAAAATGAAAGTCAACTACTATTGCAAGAGCCTATAATTTCCATGCTTTGCAAAATAATTAGAGAACAAATAGCTCGGTGAAGAACTGATAAAGTGGATTAAGCAAGGTTCCTGTTTCGATAAATACAATTAGTAGGCGTAGATTGAACAATGACCTGTCACAACGAATATTTCTGGTATTATTTTCTGAAATACTCAAAAATACAACTTTGCTCTCCACGTTAGGATAAGACAACTGATATAACTGGTACAGCGCTCGCTGCTGGCCATTTGTACATTTGAAAATGAAGGTTGAAATAATAGAGAAAAATTCTTTTTGCTGTAAAAAGAAACTGCCAGAAACTACCAAGGCAACGACATGTTTGTGAACATCTTGTCTTCTTACCTGGAAAATCTTGTGGTTTGTCATGGCGACAAACCGATGCGTTGGAATCATCGCACTTATGGTGCTGTTGTTTTCCCTTCAATGAATTGTTGGCTTCAGTACAAAGGGCTTTGTATCACGCGTGAAAGAAAAAAACCCCTGAAGTCTACCAACTCACTGACTTTCTCCACCGAGAATTTTGCTGGTTTCAAAAAACTATTGGGTATGTGATTTTAAAACAAGTCCTATGATATAAATGTAACAAAATGGTCAAACTTTTATAAGCAGCACCCGTCTGAAGTCCTACGAAAAAATATTATGCAGAATACTGTGTGTGAAAAACAATGCAAAGAAATCAACTCACGTGACGCTTCTCCAGCAACACAGACGGCAACTCGATTGGCTTTGTCGAGAAGTGGTTAAAGTTTTGACAAGGGTATTCGAGCTGCGACAGGCATACAAGATTAGAAATGTTCATCCTTATCTAGGACACTTTGCAAGTACCGAACTAACAAGGTTAGTATGACTATAACAAAAAGACGCAGAGCCACGTACTACTACGAACTAGGCGGACTAAATCGTAACACGCTGACACAGAATGCACAGGACCTGCAACATTTACGAACTCACGTCCGCTCTACCGACCTTGCCACCAATGGACTGGGCTTGCTGACATGAACTTCTGCTTATTCTTCAAAGAGAATAATAAATCCAGTTTTATCTGTGAATTCTTGAATTACAACACTGGCACAGATGAAAACTAGCATATATTAGGCATATAATTTATCACATTTAAATAACTTGAACACCAAGCATCAAGCAGTGTGCAGGAAGGAAACATTCTGACTTCCACAGACAACTATTTGCATTTAAGAATAAAACCTCGCAGTGTTTTGAAAAGGTACCTATTCACAGACGGAAACGTCGAAATAGTTTCCACTCCGCACTTAAAGTTCCAACTCAACTGAATATAAAAATGATCATTATCCATTAATTACCAGTCATAATATGTGGGATAAGACTGTCAGAAAAACTATCCTAAGTACTACATCCCCTACCTTGTTCATCGAAGCTACTATGACAATGGTGAAGGAAACCACTTCACTGAGTTCTCACCAAGGTACAGAAAACCTTACTGTACTTCAAGAAGAGGAAGAACCTGAGAGAACTCGTGAGCGATCGAAAACTTGAAAAATGACATAGTAATAGAAGTATCACTTGACACAATTTTTGGATTTCAGCGAAAGCAAGAGTCCCTGTTCATCTCAGTAAAAACAATTGGATGATTTTTTTTACTCCATTTTTCAACTATCTGTCCTCTTGTGAACAAGCTTTCTCATGCCTACCAGTCATTAAAAGAAAATCAGAAATCATCTTCGTCTGTCGCGGAAAGAACTGCTGCGTGCGTACTTTCAAAAATCGACCAAGACATTTCACAGTACTCAAAGAGAAAAAGCAAAGCCAAGTGCTCACACTGTAAAGGTAAATTCATAACATATGACTTATTAGTGTGAACTCCATCATGGACATGTGATGTATTGATAGATTTCATATGAGACAAAGTTAATATGCCTCAAGAACTTTTCTTGAAAAAATAATATCATATATCTAATATAAGCTAACTTATGTCTATATATATCTATATATAATATAATATATAATATAGACAATAATATTAAAGTAGTTATTCATTAAGTAGCTGAACACCATTCGAAGGAAGCATACAACCAGTGAAACGAATAAAGTGAAAAAAGTAAAAAAGTTAAATAATCCTAGGAAATAATAAACATAAACCAACCAGAAGAAAAATAAACCAACAAATATAACTCAACCTTAGACAAATAATACAAAATAGAAGTTAACATTAAAATATATATATGATACAAAAACCAAAAAATATACATAAATTGGTTGATACTGAAATATACAAGTAAATAACACATACTACCTAAAAAAAATATAACTATACTACTACTACTTTTACTACTACTACTATACTACTACTACTACTACTAAATATAATGTAAACAGGAATAGGAGGCATGTAAGAGAGAGAGAGAGATGTAATTGATAACTGTTTGGATATCCTCTCTATTTATTGCTGGGAAATAATTATAGCGGTGAATTTACCTTTGCGATTGTTTTTTGCATCTATATCAATTCACTGAACCGAAAAACAACACCATTTATACCACCCTCTCTTCTCTCTCTCTCTCTCTCTCTCTCTCTCTTCTCTCTCTCCTCTCTCTCTCTCTTCTCTCCTCTCTCTCTCTCTCTCTTCTTCCCTTGCCCCAATCTTTTCCCCCCCGGGCACTCCCAATTTCCCCTCATCTCCCATATTCATTCCCCTCGCTCCCTCCCTCCCTCCCTCCCTCTTATACGGGGTGAACACGAGTTTCTGAAAATATTGATACAGGTGAAAGAACATGTAATTCAAGCACAAAATATTCTAAACCATATGCTTTTCGAAGCTCCTTTAGACGTGAGATGAAGTTAGAAAAATTAGCGGGGCCCCAGTAATTTCACCATGGCAGGGGGTTTGCCGCTCGGTGACATTTGAATGATTTAATATAATGTTTACTAGGTAATGGAGCATTACATTACCTTATAAAAAACACAATTGGTATTAATGGACATGTTATTTCTAAATAAGCAGTACATAAGAACAGCAGGGTTGTACTAAACAATACTGTACAAGGCTACATGGCATCGTGTCAGGGAGGGGTAGGATGGAAACCCCGTGACTCAGCTGATCGGCGGGGGAGGCCTCCAGCCTAGTTCCCCCCCTTCCTCCCCCGCCCCGATGCATTGCCCCTTTGCCTTGTACAGTATTGTTTATTACAGCCCTGCTGTCTCATGTACTGCTTATTTAGTAATGACATGTCCCATTAATACCAATTGTGTTGTTTTAAAAATAATGCAATGCTCCATTACTAGTAAACATTATGATTAAAATCATACAAAATGTCACCGAGCGGCAACCGGCTGCCATGGTTTAAATTTCTGGCCGCGCTAATTTTTTAACTTCATCTCACGTCTAAAGGAAGCTTCAAAAAACATATGGTTATAGAGTAATTTGTGCTTAGAATTACATGTTCTTTCACGTATCAATATTGCAGAAACTCGTGTTACACCTGTATTAGCTATTTTAGATTTATACATCGTATCTCTTGATGTAACTGTCGGGTGGAAGGTGCTGCCAGTCCCCTCTCTCTACCCCTCTACACTCTCTACACTCTCTACACCCCCTCTCCCCTCTTCCCCTACCCCTCCCTTT
>JACEEZ010002682.1:0-15000 GCA_016584305.1 Chionoecetes opilio
ATCTTTTTTCATCAAATTTTTATTATTTTTTTATCTATTATTATTTTTATCTATTATCTATCTATCTAATCTATCTTATTTTCTATCCATCATCTATTCATCAATCATCTATCTATCTATCATTTATCATCTTTTATATTTATAAATTTATCATAAACTATTTTCTATCATCTATTCCCTTTTTATCTATTATCATTTTCGAAAATAATTCTAAGACCTTCTCCTCCCCTTCCTTCTCTCCTATCTTCTCTTTCTCCTCCCATTTCTTCTCTTTCAATTACTCGTCATTATCTTCTTATTCTCTTTTTTATATTCGTTCCTCTTCTTTTTTGCCTTCCTCTTCTTTACTCTTCTCTCTTTTTTCCTCTTTCTTCTCCTCTTCTTCCTTTTTACCCTATTTCCTTAGTCTTACTTTTTTCACCCTCAATGATTTTCTCCTCCTCCTCCTTCCTCACTTCGCGAATGTCACAGTCAACTTTCGCTCCCATTAAAGATTATTTTCAATAAATCGCTAAGTGACAAAAATGTTCCTAGTATTTTGAAATTAGCTAATGTTTACACCGATATTCAAGAAAGGGAGTAGAGCCTCGCAAGTAATTATCGCCCAATTAGTCTAACGTCCCGTGATTGGTTAAACTATTTGAGAAAATATTGCGGATAAAATAGTGTCTTTTCTCGATGAAAATACTCAATACTAAACTCCCAGCATGGATTTCGAAATAAGAGATCCTGCTTAACAAACCTACTGATTTTTTAATGTCATTTATTCAAACGGGGACGCTAAAATTCCCTGGGAAATATAATATACCTTGATTTTCAAAAGCCTTCGATACATTTCCCCATAAGCGACTGTTGACCAAGCTAAGGGCACATGGTTTGGAGAGCAATTATGTTCATGGATTGGCGATTGGCTTTCAAATCGTAAACAACGGGTAGTAATAAATGGGGGAGGCATCTGATTGGTTAGATGTTACTAGTGGGGTGCCTCAGGGCTCGGTCTTGGGTCCTACTCTTTTTTCTGTTTATATCAACGATCTGGACTGCGGACTTGTATCTAAAATATCGAAATTTGCAGATGACACCAAATTAGGGGGTAAAGCATAACTAGAGAAAACTGCGAACTCATACAAAGTGATCGACAAACTATCAGATTGGAGTGAAAAATGGCTTTTAAAATTCAATTCCGATATATTTTAAAGTAATGCATATAGGCAACGATAACCCAAATATAACTATCAAATGCAAAATAAATCGTTAACTGAAGTACAGCAGGAAAAGGATTTAGGTGTCATCATCAGTAATGATCTGAAAACCAGTCCGCATTGCTAGCTGCCAGTAAAAAGGCAAATATGATGTTGGGCTTTATTAAACGTAACTTTGAACATAAAACTCCGAAGTAATGACACAATTATACACTTCCTTGGTTAGGCCGAAACTTGGAATATTGCCGTTCAATTCTGGTCGCCCTGTTTCGTAAAAGATCAAGCCAAATTTGGAATCAGTGAAAAGAAGAGCAACCAAACAAATTCCATCTCTGCGAAATTCATCTTATGAAGAGAGACTGCGGAAATTTAATATGTTTTCCTTAAAGGATCGTAGAATCCGAGGGGACTTGATAGAAACACTTTAAGAACCTAAAAGGTTTTTGATGTCATTAATCAAGAAAACCCCTATTCGAGCTTTCAACTCAAGTGACAACAAGAAATAATTGTTTAAAACTAAACGGTCAACGTTGCATCACGTCTCCGTAAAAATTATTTCAATGTTAAGTCGTTGATCGATGGAAAAAGTTACCACAAATTTTGTCGGAGCCAGCACAATAACTACATTCAAAAACAGATTTTTACGCGCACTGTAAAGTAAATGGGTATTGATTATTGATAGTGCGAATTCGATCTAGTCCCCCGTATCGATTAGTTGTAGGGGTAGTGGTAGTTGTATTTAGTTTTTTTCATATCCTATCATTCTGCACTATGAAACTTCCATTTTTCCCTATCCTCTAAAGGGACATGGTAATCATTTTCCAACTGTTTTCTTACAAGTAGTTGATAGTTATTTAGTATGTAGTTCAGCAGATACCCTCGCTATGGACCAATAGGTCCCCTGGTGTCTGGTTATTCCTATGTAATCCTCCTCCTCTCCTCCTCCTCCTCCCCCCTTCCTCCTCCTCCTCCTCCTCCTCCTCCTCTCCTCCTCCTCCTCCCCCTCTCCTCCTTCCCCCTTCCTTTCCTCCTCCTCCTCCCCCTTTTCCCTCCTCCTCCACCCCCTCCCCCTCCTCTTCTTTTCTCCTCCTCCCCCTCCCTTTTCCCTCCTTTTCTTCCTCCTTCCTCCTCCTCCTCTTCCTCCTCCTCCTCTTCCTCTTCTTCTTCCTCCTCCTCCTCCTCCTGATCCTATCGATTCACTGTGTGACCTAACTGAGGCGCGTGTCAAATGCACCAAGTAGGTCATCATCACCACCACCACCCCCAACCACCACCACCACCACCACCACCACCACCCCCAAACTACCCACAACCACTACCCAAATGATAAATTACCTCAAGTATTCCTCCATCGCTACCCAACATTATTGATCCTTACCATCACCACCACCATCACTGTAGTCACCACCATTCACCACCATTGTCATCACCACTGTCTCTACTACTATTACTACTACAATTACTATTTTCCATCATCACTCAGGTAGGTTAATATATCTATCATCACCAATATCAAGTATAGGCGTCCAGCCTCTGGCCCCTTTGCTTTTGGCTCAGTTCTTGCGGCTGGAACGTGGCAGCGAGCCACGTTCCAGCCAATTAACTCATTACGCTAATTACTCATTAAGGGCTTGTTCTACGCAAAAAGTTTGTTTCACAGACCCCCATTGATTTTGACAGCACTACTTGCATGTAAATTTAGCTTAATCCGACAATATTTAGGAGTGGTTTTATTCACTTTTGGGGGAAATTTGGTTTCCCCGCTCCTTAGGTATGAAGCAAATCGCTTCAATCGCTTTTGGGTAATTCACCAAATTCCCAAACCTTAGGTAGAACACCCTTCCTTTCCACTAACCATTTCAACCACCTCCCCCCCAATAAGACGGGATTTCGGTAGCATACTATCACCACCCCTTTCATCACCACTATCATCACCACGTACGACCACTACCACAACTATTTTCCACCACCATTTACCATCAATACGTACCACACACACATACACACAAACATACACACAAACACACACACACACACACACACACACACACACACACACACACACACACACACATAATCATAACACTCACACAGACATACATACACAGGTACTAATATACATATACAGGTAAGTATACATATGCACAGGTACAAGTTGCATCCATAACACCCCTTATATATTTATTCATAGAGGGAGAACATAGCTAGAATGGATAACAAGTAGATTTCCAAGTAGGGAGTTAGTGAAATATGAAACGTAAGGTCCGTAGAATTTTTGAATGCTGGTGGTGATGGTACTCTCTCTCTCTCTCTCTCTCTCTCTCTCTCTCTCTCTCTCTCTCCTCTCTCTCTCTCTCTCTCTCTCTCTCTCTCTCTCTCTCTCTCTCTCTCTCTCTCTCTCTCTCTCTCCTCATCTTAATCTCCTTACCTCCTCTTCCTCATTCCTTATCATACCGCGCTTTCCTCCTCTTCCTCCTTCCTGTCTCCCTCCCCTCCTCCTCCTTTTCCTCCTGCCCGCTCTTTCCTCCCTTCCTCCTCCCCTTCTTCTCCTTTTCTTTCTCCTCGCTTCACCAGCTAACTCTCCGCTGCTTTCCTGTACCCAACCTCCTCCTCCTCCCTTTCCCCTCCTCCTCCTTTCCCCCCGCCCCTCCCCCCTGCCTCCCCCTTTCCCCCACCCCTCCGCCCACCCTCCCCCTCCTCTTCCCCCCTCTCTCTCTCTCTCTCTCTCTCTCTCTCTCTCTCTCCTCTCTCTGGGGTCTTCATTTTTCTATTCCCGTCTTGTTCTTCTTTTCTTCTTTTCCTATCCTTCATTCAAATTTTTCTAAAAATCCAATTCTTTTCTTCCCTTTCCCATTCGATTTCATTTAATTTTCCCCCTTTTATAAATTCAGAAAAATCTCCTCTCCCCTTTCTCCCCCAGTCCTCTCCTCTTTGTTTCCCCTGTTTTTGGTGAATCCACAAAAGACTAAGGGTACCGGGTGTCCGGCGGTTGGATCAACGAAACAATTGGAATAAGGAAAAAATCGAATAACGAAAGGTTGTCCCGGACAAAGGGTTTGGCAAAAACCAAGGTTAATACGGAAAAATTGGAATCAAACGACAAACCAGTGATCACAGGGGCGGGAGTGTTGGGAATCACACGAAAACAAGGTTGGAATCACACGGAACAAAGGGTGGAATCCCAAAACGGGGAAAACACAAAAGGGTTTTGGAATCCACACCGGAACACAAAGGGTTGAATCCACGGAACACAAAGGGGGGTTTTGGAAAACACACGGAACACAAAGGGTTGGAATCACACGGGACACAAAGGTTTGGAATCCACACGGAACACAAAGGGTTGGAATCACACGGAACACAAAGGGTTGGAATCACACGGAACACAAAGGGTTGGAATCACACGGAACACAAAGGTTGGAATCACACGGAACACAAGGGTTGGAATCACACGGAACACAAGGGTTGAATCCACGGGACACAAAGGGTTGGAATCACACGGAACACAAAGGGTTGGAATCACACGGAACGTGGTCTACCCCGAGGCACTTTGACAGGTGACCAACGACAGCAACAACACGATTGGAGTTTGCAATCACATGTTGTCTAATATACGTATACTACTACAATCATCAATACATGGGTCCGAAGGGCACACAAGCACTTGTTTTCTTCTATTGCTATTCATATTCCTTTTCCCTGCTTTTCTTTCTCCTTCTATTTCCATCTCCTCTTCTCCTCCTCCTCCTATTAACATCCCCCGGGTTGATTAATGTTAGTGGTAATTTTAGTTATCATACTACATTTCTATCATTCTTCACTATGCAACTTATATGTTTCTATCCTCTTTAGGGGCATGGTATCCTTTTCCAACTTTTTTTTTTTTTTTTACGTTGGTGCCTATACCGTCTGTAGGCTTATGGAGAGTCGTGATGTTGGTCGATCTCGCCTGTTAGTGGGTACAGGCTGGATTTTTTTTATAGTGACACCTGTGGTCTTAGGTGAAGTTCCCATTTTCTGTGACGTTCGGATCTACAGTCAGGCTCATGCAGCCCTTGGAGTTTCTCCGTCACACTCGCAATCGGGGAACAGGTAATTGCTTCATGCGGATTTCTTCGGCCACTCGACGATGGATTTGACAGTTGCTCCTTGGTAGGACTTGAAATCAGGACCTTCTGCTCCCCTACCAGGCTCTTGAAAGAGTTGCTCCCGGCAGGATTCGAACTCGGGACATTGAATTCACCACTCCAAGACGCTAACCACTCGGCCACCGTCTCCCCACCCACTGTTCTCTTATATGTAGTTTGATAGTTAGTAGTATGTAGTTCAGCAGATACCCTCGTTATAGATCAAAAGGTCTCCTGGTGTCTGTTATTCCTATGTATTCCTATGTATTCCTTCTTTGTCCTCCTCCTCTTCCTCCTGACATTAACTTTCCCTCAGGATAATCTGGCCGCGAAGGGAAACTGCATCAGCTCTCTCTCTCTCTCTCTCTCTCTCTCTCTCGCTCTCTCGCTCGCTCGCTCGCTCTCTCTCTCTCTCTCTCTCTCTCTCTCTCTCTCTCTCTCTCTCTCTCTCTCTCTCTCTCTCTCTCTCTCTCTCTCTCTCTCTCTCTCTCTCTCTCTCTCTCTCTGAATATCTTTCCATCCATCATTACCACCATCACCATCACCACCATCACCTTTGGGGGAGGCGGTGGCCGAGTGATTAGCGTCTTGGAGTGGTGAGTTCCATGTCCCGAGTTCGAATCCTGTCGGGGGCAACTCTTTCGGCAATCTTGAACGCGGTCGACAATCGCCTGGTAAGTGAGCACAAGCTCCCGAGTTCAAGCGTGGCCACCGAGATGATAAGGCCTGGTGGATCACCCGTGACGTCACACCATAAGGATGCCACCCGCTCCGCTCCCCGTACAAGTTTACCTACCTAATATAATGTTTATCAGTATAAAAGATATACTGTTATCTTCGTAAATGTTTGTTCTATAATATTATCAAATAAAAAACCGTAAAACATACAAAGAAAAGGCCATTATGAGACTTTCAAGAAATATGCATTAACTTAAACTCTTCGCCATTTAATATTTTGCTCGCAAACATTTTACATGGAGAATATCAATAGAAGCGGAGTTTAATTAGCTTTCCATTGATATATTTTGTTTAGTGATAAATGAATTAGCGGCATGCATAAATTAGCGTTAACTAGATATAAAAAATCATGAAATCGTATAATTTCCTACCTAATATATGTTTATCAGTATAAAATATATACTGTTATCTTCGGAAATGTTTGTTCTTAAAATTATAAAAATAAAAAAACCGTAAAACACACTAAAAGAAATGCCATTATGAGACTTTCAAGAAATATGCATGAACTTAAACTTTTCGCCATTTAATATTTTGTGAAAAAACTTTTTACATGGAGAATATCAATAGAAGCGGAATTTAATTAGCTTTCCATTGATATATTTCCTTTTCTGATAAATTAATTAGAACCATGCATAAATTAGCGTTAACTAAATAAATAACATCATGAAATCTGGAAAATTACCCGATTTCATGATGTTATTTATTTAGTTAACGCTAATTTATGCATAGTTCTAATTTATTTATCAGAAAAGGAAATATATCAATGAAAAGCTAATTAAATTCCGCTTCTATTGATATTCTCCATGTAAAAAGTTTTTTCACAAAATATTAAATGGCGAAAAGTTTAAGTTCATGCATATTTCTTGAAAGTCTCATAATGGCATTTCTTTAATGTTTTTACGGTTTTTTATTTGATAATATTATAGAACAAACATTTCCGAAGATAACAGTATATATTTTATACTGATAAACATATATTAGGGTAGGAAATTACCCGATTTCATGATTTTTTATATTTAGTTAACGCTAATTTATGCATGCCGCTAATTCATTTATCACTAAACGAAGTATATCAATGGAAAGCTAATTAAACTCCGCTTCTATTGATATTCTCCATGTAAAATGTTTGCGAGCAAAATATTAAATGGCGAAGAGTTTAAGTTAATGCATATTTCTTGAAAGTCTCATAATGGCCTTTTCTTTGTGTGTTTTACGGTTTTTATTTGATATAGTATAGAACAAACATTTCCAAAGATAACAGTAATATCTTTTATACTGATAAACATTATATTAGGTAGTAAACTTGTACGGGGAGCGGAGCGGGTGGCATCCTTATGGTGTGACGTCACGGGCGATCCACCAGGCCTTGTCTCTCGGTGGTCTCGGTTCAAGTCCCACCAAGGAGCAACTGTAAATCCATCGTCGAGTGGCCGAAGCGACCCACATGCAGCATTCCTGTTTTTTCGACTGCGACTACAAGTGCGGCGGAGGGAACACCAGGTGGCAGCATGAGCCTAAACTGAGGATTGACCATCACAGAAAACGGACCTTCACCTATAGACCCCAGGTGTCACTATAAAAATCCAGCCTACGCCACCAACGGGCCAACCATCACGACCCTCCAGAATGTGCAGGGCCAACCACCTGAGCTCTCAAGGAAATAATATAATAGCCTACAGGCCCTATAGGCTCCAAACGTAAAAAAAAAAAAAAAAAAAAAAAAAAAAAAATAACCATCGCCATCATCATCATCATCATTATCAAAGAGGAGCCGCAACCACCCTATTTCACCCCCTTATCATCTACCTTTGTCTCCCTTGCTCATTCCCTTACTCCCTCTCTTTTTTACTCCCGCTCTCTCTCCTTCCTTCCCTCCCTTCACACTTTTCATAGGGGTGCCTTGACCTCATTGACTCTCTCTCTCTCTCTCTCTCTCTCTCTCTCTCCTCTCTCTCTCTCTCTCTCTCTCTCTCTCTCTCTCTCTCTCTCTCTCTCTCTCTCTTCTATACCGGAGTTTCCTCTTCATCCTTCTCTCTACTTCCTCTCACCTCTCTCCCTTCGTCTTTTCTTTTATTCAATATCTCACACTCCTCCTCCTCCTCCTCCTCCTCCACAGGTGCAAATCCACCTAATCAAGAATTTATCTACCTGTCCAGATGTGGAGTGAACTTGTGGCGCCCCTGACTGTGTGTGTGTGTGGTGTGTGTGTGTATGTATGTGTGTGTGTGTGTTGTGTGTGTTGTGTGTGTGTGTGTGTGTGTGTGTGTGTGTGTGTGTGTGTGTTGTGTGTGTGTGTTTGTGTATATGTGTTGTGTGTGTGTGTGTGTGTGTGTGTGTGTGTGTGTGTGTGTGTGTGTGTGTGTGTGTGTGTGTGTGTGTGTGTGTGTGTGTGTGTGTGTGTGTGTGTGTGTGTGTGTATTCATCTAGTTGTATTCATCTAGTTGTATTTTACAGGGCCGGAGCAACGCTCGTATGGTCCCGTCTCCATATCAACATTTATTTTTCTCATTCATCTTTAGTGTTGGTCGAAGCCAGCACCCCGGGAGGCGGGTCACAACCCCCGGCTAACACCCGGTACCCATTCACTGCTGGGTGGACAGGGGCTCGGGTTTTAAGAAGACCGCCCGTCTGTCTTCGCTCCACCCGGGGATCGAACCCGGGACTTCTCGGTTGTGAGCCGAGCGTGCTAACCCTTACACATACATTTGGGGAGGCGGTAGCGGAGTGGTTAGCGTCTCCGACTGGCGTTCTCGGTGACCCGAGTTCGATCCCCGAAGAAAACCAAAAAACCTTTCTGCACCGTCGAGTGGCCTAAGAACACCCACATGCCCTGCCCATCATCTCTACCTTCGATTGCGAGTGCATCGGAGGACACAGGGTGGCGGCATGAGCCTCTAATCACAGGCGTCACTATAAAAAATCCTGCCTGCGTCACCACGGGCGAGGACCAACCATCACAGTCCTCAAGTGAACCTCCAGAACCTACCATCCGAGCCCTGGGTCACCACTGCCTACAGGCGCTATAGGCACAAAAGTAAAAACTACGGAGTTCCGTAGTGTGTGTGTGTGTGTGTTGTGTGTGTGTGTGTGTGTGTGTTGTGGTGTGTGTGTGTGTGGTTGTGTGTGATGGGGTGTGTTGTGTGTGTGTGTGGGTGTTGTGTGTGTGTTGTGGTGTGTGTGTGTGTGGTGTGTGTGTGGGGTGGTGGTGTGTGTGTGTGTGTGTGTGTATATGTGTGTGTGTGTGTGTTATGTGTATGTGTGTGTGTATGTGTGTGTGTGTGTGTGTGTGTGAGTCGGTTCGTGTGTGTGTGTGTGTGTGTGTGTGTGTGTTGGTGTGGTGTGTTTGGTTGTGTGTTGTGTGTGTGGTGTGTAGTGTGTGTGTGTGTATATTTTGTGTTTGTGTGTGTGTGTTGTGGTGTGTGTGGTATGTGTGTGTGTGTGTGTGGTGTGTGTGTGCGTGTGTGTGTGTGTGTGTATGTGTGTGTGTGTGTGTGTGGTTGTGTGTGTGTATGTTGGTGTGTATGTATGGTGTGTGTGTGTGTGTTGTGTGTGTGGTGTGTGTTGTGTGGTGTGGTGTGTGGTTGTGTGTGATGTGGGCGTGTGTGTGTGTATGTGTGTGTGTGTGTGTGTGTATGTGTTGTGTGTGTGGTGTGTGGTGTGTTGGGGGCTGTATACGTCCTGAAAGAGGCTGTGGTGCTCGTAGTGACGATCTTTGGTAATGTTGGGACCGTGTCGGAAGAACGCCCTCCCTGTGTGCTATGAGGGCAGTAACCGCCACGTGTGTGTGTCGTGAAAAATCCCGGGAGGTGTGGTTATTGATGTGGGACACGAATGGATGATGGTGTGGTGCTAACACTGTGATGAGGCAGGCGGTTGTGTGTACAGTTATGCGTGTGGTGTGTGTGTGTGTGGTTGTGGTGTTTGTGTGTGTGTGATGCGGTGGTGTATTTGTGGTTGTGTGTGTGGTGTGAGAGAGAAGGAAGACTGAGAGAGAAGAGAGAGAGAGAGAGGAGTGAGGACAAAAAGAGGGAGAACGGACGACCAGAGCTACCAGCCACAAACACGCAGTTGAGGAGTACGCATTTGTTGTGCTGTGTTAATATACAGCGTGAGGAAAGAGGAGAGGAGAAGAGAGAGAGATGGAGAGAGAGAGAGAGAGAGAGGAGGAGATGAGAGAGGAGAGAGACAGAGAGAGAGAGAGAGTAGAGAGGAGAGAGAGAGAGAGAGAGAGAGAGAGAGAGATGAGAGAGAGAGAGAGAGAGTCAGAGAGAGGAGAAGAGAGAGGAGAAGAGAGAGAGAGAGAGAGAGAAGAGATAAGGAGAGGGAAGGGAAGGGGAAGAAGATATGGAAAGAGAGGAAGAAGAGAAGATAGAATGAGAAAGAGAGAGAGGGGAGAAGGGGAAGAAGGAGGGAAAGGGAATGGAGTAGCAAAAAGGAAAGGAAAGGGGAAGGAAAGGGAAAGGATGGTGGGAAGAAAGAGAAGGAGGAAGTGAAAGAGAAGGAGAAGATGAAGGGGAAAGAGATGAGGGGAAGAGAGAGAGAGATAGATGGGAGAGAGAGAGATGAGAAGAGAGAGATAGGAGAGAGGGAGAGAGAGAGTGAGAGTGAGAGAGAGAGAGAGAAGAGAGAGAGGAGAGAGAGAGAGAGAGAGAGAGAGAGATGGAGCGAGAGAGAGTCAGTCGAGCGGAGGAGAGAGAGAGAGAGTCCGCTCAGGGCATGCAACCACGCCCAATTATTAACACGTACTATCAGGGGGGGAGGGAAGAGTCTTTATTCCCCCCACTAACTACCTCCAATCCCTCCCCCCTCCCCCCTCCTATCACCCCCTTAATCACCTACACGCTCATCCCCTCATACCTATGGGGAATGAGGAGACAAATACTCTCTCTCTCCCTCTCTCCTCTCTCTCTCTCCTCTCTCTCTCCCCCTCTCTCTCTCTCTCCCCTCTCTCTCTCTCTCTCTCTCTCTCTCTCTCTCCTCTCCTCTCTCTCTCTCTCTCTCCCCTCTCTCTCTCTCTCTGATACACGCGTAGATGAAGTAGTGTAGATAAGATTCAATGTATGTGGAGTAGAAAGTATGAAATATGGATAAGGACTAGAAAATGGAGTGAGAGTGGCTGAGTGGATAGTGGTGTTAGTGGTAAGGAGATTGAGAAAGACCACCACCACCACTACCACTACCACTGCCACCACTACCACCATCACTACCACCGCCACCACTACTTCTAATCACTATTTAGACGTAATGGAAAGGAGTGAAGAGGAGTGAAGAGGGCGGAGTAGCAGACATATAATATAAGGGATATTGGTGTGTGTGTGTGTGTGTGTGTGTGTCATTCACCCATGGTCTTGTCCACGCGAGCTGGCTCGCGATCGCCAGTTTTCACCCTCTCAGTGCGAGCTTGGAGCTCATTATTACCGATCTTTGGGCAATGCTGGGACCTCACACACCACACACCCCCATCCCCTTGCTCAAGGGGGACAGTAACCGCCCGAATTTGTCAAGTGAAAAATCCCCGGGAGCACGAGGATTCGAACCGCCTACCCACAGAATGGGAGCCCGGCATGCTGTCACCTGACCATCGCGCGGTTTTCACTTGATAAATAGTGTGACAAATAGTGTGTGTGTGTGTGTGTGTGTGTGTGTGTTCATCTAGTTGTATTTTCCATGGCCTGAGCAACGCTCGTATGGCCCCGTCTCCATATCAACATTTATTTTATCATTCATCCTTAGTGCTTAGTGTTGGCCGAAGCCACTACCCTGGGAAGCGGGTCACAAACCCCCGGCTAACACCCAGTACCCATTCACTGCTAGGTGGACAGGGGCTCGGGTTTTAAGAAGACCGCCCGTCTGTCTTCGCTCCGCCCGAGGATCGAACCCGGGACTTCTCGGTTGTGAGCCGAGCGTGCTAAACCCTACACTACGGAGTTCCCGTGTGTGTGTGTGTGTGTGTGTGTGTGTGTGTGTGTGTGTGTGTGTGTGTGTGTGTGTGTGTGTGTGTGTGTGTCAGTATGGGGGAAATATTGCATGAGGAAGTAATGGCAGGAGTGAAGGAAATAAGGAATGGGGAGTGTGAAAACCGTAGAATTATCGGCGTGTGTATACAAAGGAATACAAAGGAATACAAAGGAATACAAAGGGTGGCATGAGAAAGGAGTATGGAAAAAAGGACATGTGAAGTGATGATACGTGCGTGTAATAGAGTGCAAGAGGGCGTGGTATACTACTGTAATACAAAAAGGGGCGTGTGTTAGTGTGTAGGCGTGTAGAAATAAGAGTGAAAGAGCGCTTATGGTTTGCTGTGATGATATGTAGCTAGGTGCGTGGAGGGATGATATGGGCGTGTGGTGATTATATGAAGGCGTGTGGTGATGATATGAAGGCGTATGGTGATGATATGAAGGCGTGTGGTGATGATATGAAGGCGTGTGGTGATAATATGAAGGCGTGTGGTGATATGAAGGCGTGTGGTGATGATATGAAGGCGTGTGGTGATGATATGAAGGCGTGTGGTGATGATATGAAGGCGTGTGGTGATGATATGAAGGCATGTGGTGATGATATGAAGGTGTGTGGTGATGATATGAAGGTGTGTGGTGATGATATGAAGGCGTGTGGTGATGATATGAAGGCGTGTGGTGATGATATGAAGGCGTGTGGTGATGATGTGAAGGCTTGTGGTGATGATATGAAGGGGTGTGGTGATGATATGAAGGCGTGTGGTGATGATATGATGGCGTGTGGTGATGATATGAAGGCGTGTGGTGATGATATGAAGGCGCGTGGTGATGATATGAAGGCGTGTGGTGATGATATGAAGGCGTGTGGTGATGATATGAAGGCGCGTGGTGATGATATGAAGGCGTGTGGTGATGATATGAAGGGTGTGTGATGATATGAAGGCGTGTGGTGATGATATGAAGGCATGTGGTGATGTATGAAGGCGTGTGGTGATGCTATGAAGGCGTGTGGTGATGATATGAAGGCGCGTGGTGATGATATGAAGGCGTGTGGTGATTTTATGAAGGCGCGTGGAGTGATGATATAAGTCGTGTGGTGATGATATAAAGGCGTGTGGTGATGATATGAAGGCGTGTGGAGATTATATGAAGGCGCGTGGTGATGATATGAAGGCGTGTGGTGATGATATGAAGGCGTGTGGTGATGATATGCAGGCGCGTGGTGATGATATGAAGGCGCGTGGTGATGATATGAAGGCGCGTGGTGATGATATGAAGGCGTGTGGTGATGATATGAAGGCGTGTGGTGATGATATGAAGGCGCGTGGTGATGATATGAAGGCGTGTGGTGATGTTATGAAGGCGTGTGGTGATGATATGCAGGCGAGTGGTGATGTTATGAAGGCGCGTGGTGATGATATGAAGGCGTGTGATGATGATATAAAGGCGTGTGGGGATAATATGGGCGTGTGGGGATGATATGAAGGCGTGTGGTGATGATATGAAGGCGTGTGGTGATGGTATGAGGGGTCAGTAGTGATGATAAAGGCGTGTAATGATGATATGGGCATGAAATAATGGTATGAAGTGCGTGGAGTGATGATGGTATGAGGGGTCAATAGTGATGATATAGGCGTGTAATGATGATATGAGAGGTCAATAGTGGTGATATGGGGGTGGTATGATGGTATGAATGGTCAGTAGTGATGATAAAGGCGTGTAATGATGGTATGAGGGGTCAGTAGTGATGATAGAGGCGTGTAATGATGGTATGAGGGGTCAGTAGTGATGATAGAGGTGTGTAATGATGGTATGAGGGGTCAATAGTGATGATAGAGGCGTGTAATGATGGTATGAGGGGTCAATGGTGATGATAGAGGCGTGTAATGATGGTATGAGGGGTCAGTAGTGATGATAGAGGCGTGTAATGATGATATGAGGGGTCAATAGTGGTGATATGGGGGTGTAATGACAGTATGAGAAGCGTGAAATGATTATATAAATTGCGTGTAGTGATGATAACAGGGTGTGATGATGGTATGAGGGATCAGTAATGATGATATGGACGTGTAATGATGGTGTGAGGGGCGTGGAGTGATGGTGAAGGCGTGGAGAGGTGAGGGAGGCGTGGAGGCGCGTTGGCAGTGAAGCGAGAAGGTGAGGCTGGCTGCGGAAATGGTCGCGTGGCACACACACCACCCAGAACCAGCCGTGTCCCAAACCCAACACTCACATACCCTTACACACACCCTTATCACACCCTTAATACCGCTCCTATACATACATACAATTGGTAGGTAAACATTTAGGCTGTGTAGATATAGTGTGGTGGGCTTAGGTGTGTGGGAAAGGGTGTTAAAGGGTGTAATGTAAGGTTGAAGTCGAGGTGTGGTGGTATCGGACGCGCGGTAGTGGTGGTGGTGGTGGTGGGCCTGTCGCTGCTCTGATCCCCGGGTCGCCGCCGCTCATCAGGGAAAATCAATTTGGACCCGACCGAGATACAGGCTACTACCACCACCACTACTACTACTACCACTACTACTACTACTACTACTACCGTTACCACCACCACTACTACTGACACCGCCACTAATACTATTAGTCTATTACTACTCCTAACACCACCACCACAACTACTCCTACTGCCACTGCTACTTCAACTGCTACTAGTACTACTACTACTTGCTACTACTACTACTGCTACTTCTACTACTACCACTACTACTACTACTACTACTACTGCTACTTCTACTACTACCACTACTACTACTACTACTACTACTACTGCTACTTCTACTACTACCACTACTACTACTACTACTACTACTACTGCTACTTCTACTACTACCACTACTACTACTACTACTACACCTACTACTACTACAGCTACTACTACTACTACATACTACTAACTAACTACCTACTACTACTACTACTACTACTACTACTACTCACTACTACATACCACTACTACTA
>JACEEZ010002682.1:25000-45000 GCA_016584305.1 Chionoecetes opilio
AATTCCTGAGTACTACCCAATGACTTTTTTCTACTTTGTTTTTTGTTTGACTTGTTATTTGTTATATTACCTGAAGTATTTAAAATAGCAAGCCGGATCACCCGGCAGCTTTTCAACCGTCTTCTGTATTTCTGTGTTCTTTTATTCTTGTGCACCCCCCCCCCCTTCTCATGTAATGTCCCCACCCCCCTTTTCTTTAATAAACTTGTAAACTTGAACGCAGTGTTTTGGCCGAAGGTGCTGCTAATAAGCCCACTTTGACCTCAGGGATGTCAACAAGAAAAGAAAAAAAACTCTGAAATAAAACAATAGGGCGACCAACTCATCCGAGCGCAGCGAGGGAACCTCCCAGCTGGGGGTTCGGGGGGCGCTGTAAGCCCCCCAAGATTTTTTGAAAATTTCATGCTATGAGAGAGCTTCTGAGAGGTACTTGGTTATATCTATAAAATATAATCATTTCTGGTCTCAATTTTGTCTGTTTTTGTGTCCACAATTTAGAATGTTAACATGTTTTGTAACAGAAGAAACCTCGTCAAATAGCTACAGCTCAAATATAATTTGATGACCAACTTCGAATTATTGAATAATCCAATATCAAATAAGTTTCACTATAACTATAATCATGATAATAACATGCACCTCCCCCACCCCCCTAAATTTTTAACCCGAATCTACACGATTCACAGAAATGACCCAGCTGGCAATAAAATACTCGGAAATCCGCGAATCCGCGGAAAATTGACATCCCTGTGACCTAGCTTTCAGTACAGTACAACTACCAGTACTACCATTACGTCGGGTGTTTATATTCTTAACGCTTCCTATCAGAATTAAATCGTAAATCATCCTGCTAATCATGTCTCCTTATCGATATTTTTTTTTTCCTTAAACTAATTATAATACGTTTCGGTAATTTTCAAGTCATTTCGGTTTTGTACCAGCAGGCGATTTTCACCCGGTAGTTATCAGGTGTGCTCGCGGGTGATGGCAGGAGCAGGTAGGTTGGTGCAGGTCAGATCAAGTTAGTACAACAATGGACGTGACCTTGAGACAATGGCGCTACCGTGGTCTGTCCTGTCCCGCGGGTACGACACACGCTGACACGCCCTTGTATCGGCCACGCTGGGAAGAGTTAGGTGAATCAAGGTGCAAGACAGAAACAGACAGGAACTGGTTTACTGATAGAGTGGTAGATAGTCGAACAAGCTTAACCCCTTGAGACCCAGAACGTAATTTCCATCGTAATTTGGGTACCAGTAGACGATTTTTAGTGACTATAAGCAATATTTTATAGCTATGACCTGTTTAGTATCCTTGTCCACTAACTAATTTGCTATATTCAGTGACTTTTCGTAATTTTATGGCTCGATAACATACATTTTTTTATAGCAAAGGAACGATCTGGGCGTGAAGAGGTTAACAGTCAGGTAACAAGATCATTAGAACATAAGGAGACTACCAAAAGCCGGATTCCCTATTCAAGACAGCATCAGTAACTACATTTAAAACTAACTTCATCTATCATCATCTTTATCTAACCTACTCACTCACAAAATATCCATCGTGTTAGCACTTATGACATACTTTATAGAGCTTATTCCACTCAACAACCTTCTGGCGTGTATACATTCTACGTAGCTCATCTCTTTCCGATACATCAATTATATAATTATTCATCTAGCCTAAAACCAAGTATACGTGTCCTACCTTGTTTATTTAGCTACGTTGACCTATTATTGTAAGAACGAATATAAAAGAGTTTGTAAAGGTTAGATAAATTCATAAATGGGTGCGAGAGAGATAAGTAATGGGTATGTTGGAGTGTCTTATTTAGGGGAGTGTAGAACATTTTTTCCCACTGAGATTTCACTCCCTAACTAATTCCCTCCTAGACCATTTTCTCCTGGACATTTCCCCCTCCAGACATTTTCCCTTCTAATATATTTATCGTATCTAACGAATTTGGCAGATGAAAGTGTCAGTAAAACCTTAACCCTTTCACGCCCAGATCTTTCCTCTGCTATAAAGAGTCGTATGTTGTCGAGCCATAAAATTACGAAAAGTAGCTTAATATATCAAATTAGTTAGGCGACAAGGATACTAAACAGGTTATATCTATAACATGCTGCTTATATTAACTAAAAATCGCCTAATGGTAGTCAAATTACAATGGAAATTGCGTTCTGGGTCTCAAGGGGTTAACCAAACCTAAAATATTAACAACAATGGTTTCAGTCAGTGTTTCGTCATCATAACACAGTGCTACCAAATACATCCAGGGGAGAAAATGTCTAGAGGGGACTATGCCCAGGAGGGAATTTGAATCTGTCAGGGGGAAATATCAGGGGAGGAAAATGTTCAGGGGGGATATGATCGGACCTCTATTTAGATTTTAGGGTGACGAGGCTTTCGCAGACTCGATGTTATTTTCTACATCATAGCTTTTGTAGTTGTTTCACCTGAACCCCCATGAAATAATAAATCAAGACAATACCGTCCTCACAGTCACGTTTATGAGGTGGTCGAGGCAGGAAAGTTATGAGTGGTGAGATAAATATGAGAGAAAACATACGAGTGAGTTTCAATAAGTTTCAATAATAATGAGGCGGCTTATGAAACTATCGCCGATAAGAACTCTCGCCGACAGTGGAACACTCGCCGACGTGGAAATTTTCTGCGACAGTTCCACTGGTAAGGAACCCCCCCCCCCGCTCGTTCACTAACCTAACCTGGACAATGGTCAACTGGCCAACATAACCTCACTCAAGATCAAGAACTAGAACTGCCGCCAGAAATAGGAACACTCGCCGACGTGAAAAATTGGAACACCCGCCGACGTCGGCGAGGATTTCTATCGGCGACAGTTCCAGGTACCGATGAGGCTAGCTACTACGTAACTACAGGGTCTCTCTCTCTCTCTCTCTCTCTCTCTCTCTCTCTCTCTCTCTCTCTCTCTCTCTCTCAGTACCATCTAATTAACATCTGGAGAACAAAACTAACACCAACGATAAAGTTACAAACGATAAAAAACAAGCAAAATGGTAATAAAACAAAAAATACGAGATACGAAACAAATAGATAAATGAACATAAGAAAATATAATATAGCAATCAATAAACACGATACACAATGTCATCAATTCATAACCTTAATGCCAGCCTCGCGGACGAACACCTTAGCATCATATTACCAGATAAATAACAATAACAATAACAATAATAACAATAACAACAAACACATCTTTACCTTCAATTTTATGCGTTGAGGAGTTCCATCGACAGGTAGATTCCTTATGTTCCTCAAGCACGTTCACTTCACCGGTAATATTACAAAAGAACGAGGGCAATAACGCTATTCTAACACTGTAAATAAGGTGAACAAGCTTATGGTAACGTGCTGAAACGTTTTAACCGCCTCTGACACCTCACTCCCTCCCGCCCATCAGCTGATTCATCACGCCGTGGCAAGTAGTACTGTTTTTAAACCATATCTTGTAATACGTGAGCTGACAAGGCATTCTTATAGCGTAATATGTCGTTGTTGTTTTTTATTTGGATTTAGATACACAAAAAAAGCTTAATTGTTCGTTTTAATACTGAAAACTTGGTCATTTTCTTTATATTTTATATGTTCCCAGTATAAACGAATGAAATATGGTAAATATTGCCTCAGATACCTTGAAAAATAATACATCAAATAAATGAAGACATCTATGCATAAAAAGTAAATAAATGGATAATAAAGTTTTGTATCACCGATGATAAAATAGAAACCGCGCGTGGTGATTCTAGTCAGGTTGTGTTTGAGTGAGTGCCCAAATTACGGATATTTTTCAAGTGTATTACGCCAAGGACGAGGCATTCAACGTCTTCACTGAACACACAAGTAGATGGAGGCCCCGTGCATGCTGTGGCAGGCTGGTAAGTACATCAGAGCTGAAATAACAGTAGGAGAGCAAATTATAATGAGGTTACGTCGTGTGTTTACGGTCTGAGTATATGTATATTTTTCAAGTGTATACATGGGGAACGATATATAGTGTGTCTTTACCTTGATATACATGTAAATGGAAGTAACATGGATATTGGGAGAGGCTGGTAAAGAAATTGGAGCTGAAATAACAGTAGGAGAGCAAATTATATATTTATTTTTTCTCTTGTACTAGGCTGCTTTATATTTACGATAATTGTTAACGTGTTTGTTGTTTCTCTTTACTCTTTCGGTTTTTTGTGATGATATGCAGTTTAATATGATGATTGTTCATTACATGAAGGAACTTTTTGCTAGTTTTGAGTTGCTAGTAGTTGATATTATGCTAGTTTTGTGGTAAGGGTTGCTTGGGGTGGGATGGTGGGGTGGGGAGGATGTTGAGAGGGAAAGAGACAGGTAGGAATAGATGTGGTTAGTGAAGTTATGGATGTTTTTGTTGGTTTTGTGATGAAGTGAAGTTTTTTTTTATCATAATGTGGGGTTATAAATACTCCTTATGATGAGAACGAAACGTGGATGATACTTAAAACCACCTATCTTGTATTGGTCGAAACTGCATAATATACCGCCATTTTTTCTAATCTTTTTGTCTTTTTCTCTCTTTGTAGTTCTCTCTTCTTCTTGCTATCATTATTATTAGTAGTACTATTATCATTACTATTATTATTATTATCATTATTACTCTTCTCGGTATTATTTTACACTAGGACCAGAATGCCCTACACAATTGGGAGTGTGGTTTCTGTTTACCTTATTGGATTCTAGGATACATTCTCTCTATAAGCTTCCGTCGCAAATCATTACTTTTAGAGATATGATATGTTGTTTATAGGGAGGCGAGAGACAAGTGTTTTCGTGCGCCGCACTCTTCTTCCTCTTGTGACCTGCATCGCCTCGGTTTTTACGTTTCCGCGGACCCTTTTCAATGCGAATTTTGCTTTAGTTAGGAGGTTAAAACGTGGGGTTAGGTTAGATTAGGTTAGGTTGGTGACTCAAAAGGTGGGGTTAGGTTAGTTAATTTTCGTATCTCCTATACACTCGCCTTCCTATTAAAAACATCTTATATCTCCGAAAGTCGTGATTTGCGACGGAAGCTCATAGAGAGAATGTTTCTCAAAATTCATTAAGGTAAACATAAATCATACTCCCAATTGTGTAAAGAATTCTGGTCCTAGTGTAAACATGTACCCTCTTCTCTTTAATCCTCTTTACTACGTGACAGGTAAAGTGACCGGATAGGCATATATTATAGACTATCAAGCTTTACTTTCTCCACGAGTCTATTCATAACACGCAGCCTAATGATGAATAGTAAGTAAAAAGTAATAAGAATAGTGAGTAATGAATAGATAGACATTAGTTATGTATAATGCAGAATGATAAATTGATACATGAAAATACTACTACTTTTATATACTACTACTACGACTACTACTACTACTACTACTACTACTACTACTAATAATAATAATAATAATAATAATAATAATAATAATAATAATAATGATAATACTACTACTACTATAACTACTTCTACTATAATGATAATAATAATGATTGTAGTGACCATTATACCGAAACATCAACTAGGCCTTAAGGTCTTAACAGGCTATTTGTAAAAACAGATGTGGCCTAGCTAATTATGCATCATTTGTGTAGGTTTAGCTGTATAAGTTCATAGCCTCTCTCTCTCTCTCTCTCTCTCTCTCTCTCTCTCTCTCTCTCTCTCTCTCTCTCTCTCTCTCTCTCTCTCTCTCTCTCTCTCTCTCTCTAAGGATACGGTTCTGCGAAATGCCCAAGAACTTGCTCATTTCCGGGAAGAGTTGGGGGGTGCCCGAGGAAGGTTGGGGTCAGAGGGGGGGCAGATGGGAGGAGGAGGAGGGGGTAAAGGGGGGTGGGTAACCATTTTATTGGGGGGGGGGGAGACGTACAGGATTGTTGTTGTTATTATTAGTCTATGCAAAATAGTAATAGTAGTGGTAATAGTAGTGCATGACAGAGGAGAGAGAGAGAGAGAGAGAGAGTGTGTGTGTGTATTAAATAGCTTTGTATTTTCTTTTCAATCCTCCCACACTGCCTTCCTCCTCTCTCCTCCTGCTCCTTCACTTCCTCCTTTCTCCCCCCTTCTCCCCACCACGTTTCCTCCAGCACTCCCCCCTCTCGACCCCAGTTCTTCCTCCGTTTCAATCTTTAACTGCATACCTCCCCGCTTCTCCTCCTCCTCCTCCTTCTGCTAATTTTCCTCTTTCCTCACTTGTCTGCCCACGCTCCACCACCTCCTCTTCCTCCTCCTCCTCCTCCGTCTCCACCTCCTCCTCCACCTCCACCTCCTCCTCCATCACCTCCCCCTCCTCCTCCTCCACCTCCTCCCCCTCCTCCTCCTCCTTCTCCTTCTCCACCTCCTCCTTCTCCACCTCCTCCTCCATCACCTCCTCACCTCCCCCTCCTCCTTCTCCACCCCCTCCTCCTCCACCTCCACCTCTTCCTGAGTCAGCCTTTCTAGTGGTGAACCAAATTTTGACCCGCTGTGTCAGTGCATGCAACCTAAAGCTGCCGGGCGGAGAGAGAAGAGAGAGAGAGAGAGAGAAGAGAGAAAGCATATTATGAACTTCAGGATGGATTAGCTTGAAACACACACACACACTCACGTATATGTAGGTAAACAAAGAGCACTATAAACAACAGTAGTGACGAGACAATAGAAGTAAATATATAGTGATAAGGAAGATAAAGTATGTTTTTATCATGGAGAGAGAGAGAGAGAGAGAGAGAGAGAGAGAGAGAGAGAGAGAGAGAGAGAGAGAGAGAGAGATTTGAGGGTTCCGCCATGTGCTTCCCTCTGGCGGCGGCGTCAAAACTGTACCAGCTGTTGCCTGAGAGATAGAGAGAGAGCAGTTTGTCTCTATCTTTCTCTCTCTCTCTTTCTCTCTCTTACTCTCTTTCTCGCTCTCTCTCTCTCCCTCTCACATTTACTTCCCACTGTTTTATGTTATGCTATCTACGTGTGGGGCGAGATAGGAACGAGTGAGAGAGTGAGCGAGCGAGCCAATGACTGTGTGTGTGTGTATTTTGTGTGTGTGGCGTTGTTCATCCTGTCATGGCGTTGTGTGCTGTTCATCCTGACTAAAGGGAAATCCCAGTCCACCACCACCGCCACCACCATCACATCCCCGTCAACCAACCAGCCAAGCGAAGGGAAAATGTGGGTGTTTTTAGGGTACGCTGAGCTATTATTATTATTATTATTATTATTATTATTATTACTATTATTGTGATTGTCATGGCGATGTTGGTGGTGGTGATGCTACTACTACTACTACTACTACTACCACCACCGCTACTACCACCACTACTACGACTACTACTACGATACTACTACTACTACTACTACTACTACTACTACTACTACTACTACTACTACTACTACTGCCACTCCACCACCACTACTAATACTAATACTAATACTAATACTAATATAATACTTCCACCAACACTACTACTACTACTACTACTAGTACTACTACTACTACTAATACTACTACTACTACTACTACTACTTCCACTACTAATAATAATAATACTGCAACTAGTAATACTAATACTACCACTACTACTACCACTACTATTACTACTACTACTAGCGCCACCACCACTTCTACTACTACAACTACTGCCGCCACCACACCACCACCAGTACTACTACTACTACTACTACTACTACTACTACTACTACTACTACTACTACTACTACTACTACTACTACTACTACTTCCACTACTACTACTGCCACTAATACTAATACTTTCACCAACACTACTGCAACTACTACTTCCACTACTACCACCACTACTACTACCACCACTACTACTATCACTACTACTACTACTTTAAGAGCCAGGTGTAATTACTAGCATACCTGGCTAAGACTAATTCAGGTGTGCGAGGCTGCGTGTTGCTTGGCAGTATGTAAACAAAGACAGGGTGGGTGCAAAAACTACTAATCTCTCTCTCTCTCTCTCTCTCTCTCTCTCTCTCTCTCTCTCTCTCTCTCTCTCTCTCTCTCTCTCTCTCTCTCTCTCTCTCTCTCTCTCTAGTTTGGTCCATAGGGTTGTCACGCTCTGTGTAATTCTATGTACATTTTCGTCTTTCTGTTGTCTTTATCCAGTCTCCTATTTATTCTATTTTACTGTTCTTATTGTTTCCATGTTTGTTGTTATTGTTCATATCTTTGTTATTATTGTTATTATTATTACTATTATTACCTCCGCCAACGAAGTTGGAGGGGTTATGTTTTCACCCCGATCTGTCTGTCTGTCTGTCTGTCTGTTTGTTAGTGTACAGGATTTCTCGAAAAGTTACGAATAGATTTGGACCAAACTCGGTATACGAAGTCTATTTGGTATAAGGAAGGACTGATTTAATTTTGGATGAAATCTATAGACAACTGTTGCCATGGCAACCAATTGATTAAATATTCGGCCGGAGGTATGCGCTCACTGAGTGTATATATATATTATATATATATATATATAATATATATATATATATATATATATATATATTATATATATATTATTATTTATATTCTATATATTTGATGAAATATTCGGGGGAGGTATGCGCTCTACTGAGTGCCCCCCCCCCCAGTTGCTATTGTTTTTAGTATTGCTATGTTACTACTACTACTACTACTACTACTACTACTACTACTACTACTACTACTACTACTACTTTTTTTCTTTTTTTTAAGATACCTCCACCGCTTGTTTATTTGCGGATTCCATTAACTGGTTGCCAGTAGCCCCAACTCTGATCGCTACTGACTGTGGCATCCAACCATAGGCTACTACTACTTATCCACTACTTACTCCCCTCTCTCCGTCATCTACACTAATATGCCGCTCTCCACTACAGTGGCCTGGTAGTTCAGGCCATCTAAATCGATGGTTGTGGGGGCGGAGTATCTAGTACCCCTGAGACATAGGAGGGCAGACCTGAGCAGGGAGAAGGAGAGACGGCACCTCATCCAGGCTACAACGTGGCTCCTTGGCTGGTGCTTCTTTTCTGCCATTACATCTGCTAGTCTTGAATAGAAGCACTTGGCCTTGGGGCCCATCCCGCCTGACGTAGTGAAAACCAGGGGTGTGAAGCTGCCGTGGTCGACATTTCGGATCCTATCTCCATAACTCCTGATTTTTTCCCGTTCATTCTTTTGGTGAGCAGCTTCCAGTGGGATCCTCTGGTAGCAGGCGGCCATTGGATCGAAGATTCTGATGTCCATGAACGCTCTCTGTCCTCTGACTAGAAACCACGAGCACTTACGTCCACTCGGGCCTCGTTTGTGGTGTTGGCCGTCCTGTACTGCACGTGTTCGCTATTCAGGGGGAGGAGAGTTGGTTCGGTGGTGACGTCGCGGCATACCTCCCTGAGCATGCTGGCCGTCAAATCTCTCACCTCATCGTGTCTGATGCACACGAATCCCCCCTTTTTACATGTCATTGTATGGTCGACGCTGTTTGGGTCTCCACATACACAGGTTTTGGGTAGCCCCTCTACTGGCCAGCCATACCTCAGAGCAACGGCATCTACGAATTCTTGTTTGTTGAGGCTGAAGCCTTTAGCTCTGATAGGCAAGCATGTTAGCCAGTTGGACGCTCCCGTTTCCTGTGCAATGTGAATTTTCTTCACGGTTTCGATTGGCATGACGTTTTTTAGGTGTTGCAATCTTTCCACTTGTGCATTCTGTCTGTTTCTAGACATGGTTTTCTTTAGCTCCAAGACCGCATTCTGGTCTGTTTCTCCCTTTGCGTCTTGAGCTATGATTTTTTCGGTGAGGGACCTGGTGAGGTGGATGGAGTCTCGGTTTTCTTCCTCAGCCATTTTTTCAGGGGACGTGATCCCCATCCCACCCAGTCTTGGTGGAAGTGACAGCAGCTCCCTCACGTCATTTCCTATGATGAAATAAGTTTTTAACAGTGCTGGTAGGAAGGTTTTCCTGATGAATTCTTCCAACGGTCTGAGGAGACGGCTGATGACTGGGATGGTGCGCTTGACGAAGCGCAGAACATCGATGTGTAGGCCATGAGAACATCTACAACATCGATGTTGGCCATGTTTGAATGCTGAGTAAGCTGCGTGTGGTTCTGTCTTGGCTATGTCGGACAAGACGCCCACCTCTTTCACCCACTCTGATACTTTCTCCTCCACATATTTCTGCTTGAATTCCGGTGTTCCAATCACAGCTCCCAAATGCCGCTGCCCGTCCTTTGTCACAGTGACTCCGCTGTCCCTGAAAAGTCGCATTCCAATTTCATAATGTTCGGGTTTTACGATGAGGATGGACTTGGTGGCGTTGGGTGTGTATCCTATAGTAGGGCCGTTCTTCTTCACAAGATCCCACCACTTCCTTAGTTCTGAGATTTCCCGGCCCCTGTTAGGTCGTCCGCATATGCCACTTGCTTCACCTGTGTCTTTTCATATGAAATCTCCTCTTGAAGCACTGATAGGCCAATGGCGTACATTGCCATGGCTACTGGGTCACCTTGTGTTGTTCTACTACTACTACTACTACACTACTACTACTACTACTACTACTACTACTACTACTACTACTACTATTACTGCTACTACTATTACTACTACTACTACTATTACTACTACTACCATCAACACTACTACTACTACTACTACTACTACTACTACTACTTTCACCACTACTATTACCACCACTACTATCAACACTACTACTATTACTTCTAATACTACTACTACTACTATCAACACTACTACTATTACTTCTACTACTACTTTCACCACTACTATTACCACCACTACTATCAACACTACTACTATTACTACTACTACTACTACTACTACTACTACTACTACTACTACTACTACTACTACTACTATTACTTTCACCACTACTACTACCACCACTACTATCAACACTACTACTATTATTATTACTACTACTACTACTACTACTACTACTACTACTACTACTACTACTACTACTATTACTTTCACCACTACTACTACCACCACTACTATCAACACTACTACTATACTACTACTACTACTACTACTACTACTACTACTACTACTACTACTACTACTACTACTATTACTTTCACCACTACTATTACCACCACTACTATCAACACTACTACTATTACTACTACTACTACTACTACTACTACTACTACTACTACTACTACTACTATTACTTTCACCACTACTACTACCACCACTACTATCAACACTACTACTACTACTACTACTACTACTACTACTATTACTTTCACCACTACTATTACCACCACTACTATCAACACTACTACTATTACTACTACTTCTACTACTACTACTACTACTACTACTACTACTACTACTACTACTACTACTACTACTACTACTACTATTACTACTATTACTTTCACCACTACTACTACCACCACTACTATCAACACTACTATACTACTACTATACTACTACTACTACTACTACTACTACTACTACTACTACTACTACTACTACTATTACTACTACTACTACTACTATTACTACTACTATCACCACTCATTTCTATTTATCTCCTCTATTCTACTACTAAATTTTTTTTGCCACTATACATCTTTCCACCTCTCTCATTTCCCACTCCACAGTCACTCCACTCTCACTCCACTCCACTCCTGCATCCCATCACCACTCTACCTCCACCTTGTTCATCACCTCACCACACTTCCGACACCTCATCACTTCCATACATCACCACTCATCACCCTTGTTTGTGTGTGTTGGGTATTGGATTAGGATGGTATTACCACCATCATCACCAAAACCATCATCACCACCACCACCATGTCATCACCACTCCACCATAATGAGTCACCACCACCATCACCACCATTTCCATCTAGATTCAATGCATTTTATTTCACATCATCGCTCATGTCATCACCACTAATAGTCATCACCATTAGTCATCACTATCTCATCACATCACCACCTTACTTGGCATCACATTCAGTCATTGGTGGTGATGTTTTGGGATAGTGTTCTCACCACCATCATCACCATCATCTCCAATTTCCGTGCTCTCTCTCTCTCTCTCTCTCTCTCTCTCCTCTCTCTCCTCTCTCTCTCTCTCTCTCTCTCTCTCTCTCTCTCTCTCTCTCTCTCTCTCTCTCTCTCTCTCTCCTCTCTCTCTCTCTCTCTCCACACACACACACACACACACACACACACACACACACACACACACACACACACACACACACACACACACACACACACACACACACACACACACACACACACACACACACACACACACACACACACACACACACACACACACACACACACACACACACACACACACACACACTGGAAGGTAACCTGTAATCGACCTGAGGACGGAGCCAGGATTATGTAATTAGGTCATACTTGAGAGAGAGAGAGAGAGAGAGAGAGAGAGAGAGAGAGAGAGAGAGAGAGAGAGAGAGAGAGAGAGAAAAAAAAAAATTGCCCAAAAAAAACATTTGATACCTTGCGGAAGTTGAAATTTGTATTGTTTTATTTTTTTATTTTTTTATCCATAGATGTAGTTTTCAATTTAATTTTTCACCCTTCTCGTTTGCCTTCTTTTCGTCCAATTTACTGACCTCAATCTTTCGTGGGTTTTTTTCTCTTTCCATTATCGTTATTATTAGTATCCTCCTCCTCCTCCTCCTCCTCCTCCTCCTCCTCCTCCTCCTCCTCCTCCTCCTCCGCCTCCTCCTCCTCCTCCTCCTCCTCCTCCTCCTCCTCCTCCTCCTCATAGTTATCATAGCGAACATAGGTCCACTTTCCTTAGAAAACGTTAAACATATTAATAATGAAATCGAGATGGCTGATGTATTGAATGAATACTTTGCTTCTTCACTTGAAGCTATAATGTACTGGAAGAAGTTGGCTGCGATCAAAGTCACGTAATTCCATTGATCAATTGCGAATTCCTGGAGGACATAATAATTAAAACAATAGATAAACTTGAAGAATAATAAACCTTTCAAACCTTTCAAAACCGCGAGTTTTAAAGGAAGCCAGATTTAATTAAAAACACCAGATTTGTAAACCTCTTTCAATACTTTTTAACAAATCTCTAAATTCCGGTAAAGTTCCTTGCGATTGGAAACTTGCAAATGTTAATCCAATACAGAAAAAATGTGATTTGACCCAACCGAGCAACTACAGACCAATCAGCCTCACATCCGTAGTCTGTTAATTAATGGAAATTGTATAGACTTTTTTAATGGCGTATACAGCACGTTCGACGAGACGAAAGCAGTAGTATGATTTATCTTGACTTTCAGAAAGCGTTTGACAAAGTCCCTCATTAGCGTTTACTTAATAGTAATCGTTCAGATCCATTTTTTTCTTTGCATAAGTATGTTGAATGTTCATTCAAAACACCTAATCCACAAAAAAATTATAAATTTCCACGCCTTATTTCCGTAAAATCACGACTTTTGTAAATAGCGCGGGAAAAAAAATCAGCCCCGTTCCAGCCGCCGCGCGATACTTTCCTGTGACGTCACGGGCGGGCGACAATCTGCATCACACAGCCTTCCCTCCCCCGGCGCACAAACCTTCTCTTCACATTTCTCGTGGCCGTATCGGTCGGAAACGGGTGCTAAGCTCTCTGGAAAGGCACAGCTTTCTTGCTGTACCCATAAAGGATACAAGTATATGCCATATCACAAAAAAATATGTTAGAAACACCCAAAATTCTTCAAGTAGCTACTATATTTATTTATGTGTTCACATACTTCTGGATTACCGGGGGGGGGGGGGGGGGGGGATGGAAGAAGCTGACTTGGGTAACGTCATCGAGGCGTGGTGCGTCGTCTGCTAGTATGCCGGAGCGTTTTGGGAGCTCTGGGAATTTGCTGATTTTGATTGCGGATTATTTAAAAACGGCTGACTGGATGCAAAAAGTGAGAACACATTGTTGATATATTCGATAATGGCTATATTTTGACTGCATTAAATCAGGAATGATGAAATTATCTGGACAATTACTTTATGAAATTAAGGTCGTACGGCATAGCTGGAAATATCTTAAATTGGCTTTCGATAAGATGCAATTGCAATCTGTCCTTGATCGTTTAGTTAGTTGGACAAATAAGTGGCAGATGAAATTCAATACCGATAAGTGTAAGGTTTTGCATATATGAAGTAATAACGATCAAATTAACTACTCAATGGACGGACGTGAACTTTCCAATTTTACTGAAGAAAAAGACTTAGGGATTATTATAAGCAACGACCTCAAGCCCAGTAAACATTGTTCAGAAGTTGTTAAGAGGGCTAACAAATTTACTGGTTTCATAGGAAGAACTTTCGAATGTAAATCTGAAAAAGTCATTCCTACACTTTTCAATGCGATTGTGCTCCTCATCTTGAATATTGCGTTCAGTTCTGGTCGCCCTACTATAGAATATATATAGTCAAGCTGGAAAGAGTACAAGGAAAAGTTACTATAATGATTCCACGCTTGCGAAACAAGCCATACAAAGAGCGATTGAAGGAACTTAACTTGTTCAGTTTGTCGAAACGTAGGTTGCGAGGAGACTTAATAGAATTGTTTAAAATATTTCATGGCTTCGACAATGTTAACATAAACGACTATTTGAATATTGATTGGACAAGCACTACTCGTAGTAATGGATACAAGATCATTGGTAAGTTATTTCGGTCACATGAAGCGAAGCACTTTTTCTTTAATAGTGTTAATATTTGGAACTTTCAGCACAAGTAGTTAATATAAACACGGTTGAGGCTTTTAAGAACAAACTAGATAAATACTTAGCATCAACTGCCCACAGGGCCGGATTACCCATTAGGCCAAATAGGCCATGGCCTAGGGCCCCGCGCTGCAGGGGACCCCACGATTTTTATTTACTGCCAGCCAAAAAAAACTCCTAAATGAATGATAGGTATAGGTATGCTATCACACACATGATGATAACAAAGAGTTTTCTACTTTTCGCCCTCACATAAAAATCAATCATGAATTCATTGTGTTGATGGCAAAACAAATTATCACCAAAATATTATCTGATGTGAAGGCAGCTAAATATTTTGCAATTAGTGTAGATTCAACCCCTTATATATCACATATGGATCAATTGACATTCATTACTCGGTTTCTGGATTCCAGTGGAAAACCTGTAGTACGGTTCTTAAAGCTCATTCCTCTGGCAGGTCATGATGGTGAGTCAATGATGAATGTGGTCATTGACGCGCTGCATCAACATGCTCTCTCTATTAAGGACTGTCGCGGTCAGAGCCATGACAATGCAAGTAACATGTCTGGCAAATATCAAGGACTCCAAGCCCGAATCAAACAGGTCAGTCCACGGGCTGATTTTGTGCCCTGTTCAGCACATTCGTTAAATCTCGTTGGATCATGTGCTGCAGAGTGTTGTGTCAATGCAATTTCATTCTTTGGATTCTTACAAACATTATTCAACTTCTTCTCTGTTTCAACTCATCAGTGGAGTATTCTGAGATCAAGGTTCATGGAGATGTCATCAAGTCATTATTAACCACAAGATGGTCAACAAGGTCTGATGCAGCACATGCTTTGAAAGCTAACTTTGTTGAAATATGCTTTATTTTGATTCAGTTGAGAAAAGATAATGACCAGACAACAACTACCAGAGGTGAGGCATCAAGTTTGGTGTCAAAAATGGAAGATTTTGAAACTGCACTTCTCTGTGTAATTTGGGACTGTATTCTGGATCGATTAAATGCCACAAGCAAGAGTCTTCAGAAAGTTGAAATTGACCTAGCCACATGTGCAAGTCTTTATAAAAGTATATTGCAGTTTGTCAGTTCTCTGTGCAATGATGAAGCATTTGAAAACTTTGAAGAAAAGGCTAAGCTACTAGTGAAGGACCACAGTTACCGTGCTGATCATCAGAGGTCAAGGAAAAGAAAACAATTTTTTGAAGAGGCGGACACTAAAGCAGAGTTACCTCCCAGGAATAAGTTCAAGACAGCTACATACTTACCCATTTTAGATTTACTAGCAACAGAACTGAGAAAGAGGAAAGAAGTGTAGACTCTAAGCTCGCAGGAGAAGTTTGGGTTTCTATTCAGTATTACTACTGTGTCAGATTCTGAACTCATAGAAGCTGCTTTGAATTTGCAGAAGCATTTCTCTGCAGACCGTCAACTAACATTAGCAGATGAGATGGTTCAGTTCTCTGCATATATTAAGCAATCCCCACCTGAACACTGCTCACCCCTTGCTGCTCTCAAGGGGTGAATGCTCCTCACCCCTTGCTTGACATTTGCGCAATGCTCGAATTGTAGAAACATTCCCAAATGTTGACATAGCATATCGCCTATATTTAACAATGCCAGTTGCTAATGCTGAAGGAGAACGATCATTTTCTGTACTGAAAATAGTGAAGAACCAACTTCGTTCAACACTGTCACAGGACAAACTTTGTAATCTCTCTTTGCTGATAATTGAATCAGATTTGGCCAAAGTGATTGATTTTCAGGACATAATTGATGACTTCGCAAAAGCGAAATCCAGAAAGAAGTCAGTGTAATCCCATTTCAGAGCTCATTGATTGCTATACAAATATGACTGCCCACATATGATATGACTGCCATCAAAAGTCTTTAATAAATAACCTAACTTAGGATTATAGAGCAGGGTTATTTAGTGTATTTTTATCACATCATTCATGCCTTAAGGGAAGAGGGCCCCGCCAAAATGGATGGCCTGGGGCCCCATGACCTTAATCCGGCCCTGGTCTGCCCAACTCGATTACTTTGGCCCTACGTATTTTATTTTCTTTTTTCTTTTTTTTGCTTAGCTTTAGTTTAGAGTATGTCCTCTCCTTCAATCTTTCCTATAAAATTCCATGGCAGTTTTTCAATACTGTATGGTGTTTTTTCTCACTCTTTTCCTGCCGGCCTTGGCCGGAGGAAGAGGGGGGTGGGGGAGCCTTCAACATTGCTATTCCTTTACCTCATTCCGTTCCCTAATTCCATTCCTTTAATGTCCACCCAGCAATGAATGGGTACCGGGTGCCAGCCGGGGGTTTGTAACCCCCCCCCCCGGGGTGGTGGCTTCGGCCAACACTAATATGCAGCAGCGGTAGATCACTATGGCTCTGAGGCATTATCCTCTAAACAAAACAAACAAGAAACAAGAGACTCCTTAAGAGAGTCATTGCCTCTCCACGCCCCAACCCGCACTGATATGCAATCCTCACTGATTGCGTAAAACCAACACGGATCAGGGCGTAAACCATGAATACCGGCTGAGAATCAGTCACTGGTAGGCCATCCAGCTTCTTTTGACTCAAGGGTCAGAGGATTTCTATTCCCTATAATTTAGGAATAGGGAGCAGGGTTAGCTTGCAAGACTAACCCATCGTGTGGCCAGGGAAACCCTTACGAAAAGGGAGGCTCCCCAACGGAACAGATTAGGTCTCTCCCCCAGGCTCAGTTTTGGGACGCATCCCTCCCTAAGTCTGGCGGCTGGCATCCCGACGGCCGTCCTGGTGAGTATGAATCTTAGGTCGTCTTATTAGTTTTTATAGGTTCGTCTTTTTAGGCTTGTCGTCCTTATACCATTCAGCAAAGGTCCGGACCCAACTCCAGAATCCCTACTGGCGAATGGCTACTAACTGTTTGTACAGTAATGGCACACGTGGCTCAGGCTCATTCTGGGCAAGCGTTTATAGACCGCGCTGTGTCTTCGCACAGGGAGGAGCTGGGCGCCCTAGGACACCCATTACAAAACGAGCGCCCCTAGGACCCCAACGTAACAAGACGACGCGGCACAGAGCCGTCCTGCCCCCCCACGTGCGCGGGGATTGCTGTCACACTCGCAGCGTATACCCAATACCCCAACAGAAGGCAGGTGCTGTCATGAGAGGTTTATTAGATGGCTAGGACGCTATCCTACCGCCTCAACATGCGCCATCCCGGTTGCGCATCCCGCCCCCGTTATACCGCCAAGAGGGGACTGTGTGGCTGCGTATACGGCGGCGTTCAACGGTCAGGTTATTAGCGAAGATGTGATAAATTAACACACCCTGCGCACTGACACCGGATTAGTAAGGCTGACATCTAACCTCTCCAACGCGAGGAAGTCATTGCTCTTGCGAGCCTTACTTGGATGAAAACTAGAGTTAACATCCGCCGCAGGCTCGCGGGGGGGATGACAAGTTTGCCGCCGCTGCCCTGTCCAGGTACAGCTGACGTTGCCCGGCGGTACCACGAGGAGGACACCATCCCTGTAACTATGCCAATATAGCGTTATTGATGCCTGTGTTTTTCAACACGAGACCCCGCTCAATAAAGGTAAACCCTTCCTCCCGGGTCACAGTTACTGAGCAACTACAAACTCACTCTTAGAGAGAAGGGTGTATCCATCCCTCTCCCCTTAAGAGAGTCATAGTTAACTCCCGTTAACACGTAGAAACTATAGTGGTAGAAAGTAGTCACACAGGCAACCTCGTTTGGCCCGGTCGGGCTGTTGATGTCTGATTTTCCTTTGTATTACTATGTATTCCTCCTCTTGCTCTTCCTCTTCCTCCTTACGTAATCTCTTCCCACAATTATATCAACACACTAATTTCTTCTCTTAATTTGATTGATTTTTTTTCTATCTGGAACAGGTGCAGGGGGAGCAGGTGTAAGTAGTGAGGGGGGGGGGGGGGGCACTCTGTAAGCAAGAAAATAAGGAGTGGGAGGAATCACATGGAGACTATCGTAAGTAAGTAAAACCCGCGAGTCTACGATGATTCCCACCCCCCTGTGAGTCTTTAATGGGACCCCCCACCACCACCTGCGCCTCCTTGTCGCCTCCGTGGTGCAGTGGCTAGCGTGCCTGGCTACGAATCTGCGGGCCCTGGTTCGATCCCGGGCCAGGGCAAGTCGGTGACCAGCCTACCCAGCTGTTCTTCCTTCCTTTCGGGGTTGATAAATGGGTACCTGGGGTAACCTGGGGAAGGTAACTGTGGTAACCCGGGAGTCACACTAGCCCTGTGTCCCGGGGTAACGGGTCCTCACCCACCACAGGCTCTAAGGGCTAATGCCACGGAGATGAGCACCGAGGCCACGCGCAGCTCAGCGTATGCTACTTTTACCCACCACCACCACCGCTTACCTGTCTGTCTGTCTGTTTATCTACCTGTCTGTGTGTCTGTTTACCTATCTGTCTGTCTGTCTTCCTACTTTGTCTCTCTTAGTGGGATTTAACATAATTAGCAACAAGGTAATAGTGTAACTGTAGTAGTAGTATAGGTGATAGTGATTAGTAGTAGTAGTAGTAGTAGTAGTAGTAGTAGTAGTAGTAGTAGTAGTAGTAGTAGTCGTAAAAGCAATATTCTTTTTGTTGTTTTCTTAGTAGAAGTGTTGTTGTAGTAGCAGAAGTAGTAGTGGTGTAGCAGTTAGTGATACAAAATGACAAAGGAGTCACTTTACCTTTTGAGTTATTGATGTAGTTAAATAATAGTATGGAAGCCCTCAGGCACTAGGCCCGGATAGCTCAGTCGGTAGAGCATTAGGCTTTTAACCTAAGGGTCCAGGGTTCGAGTCCCTGTTCGGGCGTTAGTTTTTGTGCCTTATGAGTATGTATGTGTATGTGTATGTGAGTATGTGCATGTGTGTGGAGAGGGGCTAAACATATAGACTTATTATGTTCCCAATTCTTTCTTTTGTTTCAGCTTTTTTATCGCTAAGCATAAAAATATTTATAAACCAAACCAACAAATGAAGAAATAGATGAAAAGAGTCATGATAAAGACTCGTTATCGGTCGATCTTCCTTCAACCTGAAAAATATATAAAAAAGTGATAATAAAAGAAATGTTTAAATAAGGTCACTAAAACTCACTATAGTTACTGTTTGATCTGTATATATTGTGTTTTAGCTGTCAGTGTTGCAACGACTCAAACATCACGGGAGTATAGTGTGTTGTGGCTAGG
>JACEEZ010002682.1:47500-60000 GCA_016584305.1 Chionoecetes opilio
CTGCATCACAAACCAGTCAACAAACTCCCTTGGCTGTCATGTCACACTGTCTACATCACCCCCTACCCACCCACACATCCTGTAGCCACACACAATAGCGTAGCCTTGTATGGCAGTCTGCATCACAAACCATTCAACAACACTCCCTTGGCTGTCACACTGTCTGCCTTCCCGCCCGCATATTTTCCAACTCTATGCTATAGTTAATGCTAGTATGTGGTTTCCGAGTAATGACGTTTGGCTGTAGCTCCGAAACTAACCATAGGATTTTCTCGAAAGTACCTTCATTGTGATTCTCACACACACATTATGGTTTCCCTTACTTACCAATCCGTGTTTTGGAGAAGTGCCAGGTCCTGCTGATCCCAGGTTCCGCTAAAACCTGTTCGTCCGCCCCGTATTCTGGTTCAAACATTTAGGTTGGGCTCCCATCGCAATCTGAGGTTCGTTTTCCTCATATACGCGAGCAGCGTCATTTATTTCGGTCTCAGATTGAGCATCGTACTCTAGATCTGTAACACCGACAGATTCACTGTCTGACACCGAAGTACAGTACAATCGCTCATCATCACATTTGCCGACAGGTGTCACACAGGCAGACGACTGTTGTTTACATTTGAGCACCTATTGTGATGTCATCAATTATATTCGTAGCCCTGTTGGAGGGAAGAATTTTTTTCGCGCGCTTTTTACAAAAGTCGTGTTTTTAGGGAAATAAGGGCTGGAAATCAATTACTTTTCGTGGATTAGGTGTTTTGAATGAACATTCAACATAATTAGGCAAAAAAAAAAGGGTCTGGACGATTACTTTAATATCTTTCCTCCCTCCCTCTCTCTTCCTCTTCCCTTTTCCTTTCCTTACTGTATTTTTTTCTTTTAATTGTCGCCCTTTTCTCATTCCTATACTATTTTTTTTTTTTTTTTTTTTTTCTTTTTATTTAAACAACTGACATCATGGTTGACATGGGGCTACGATTGGTAAGGAGGTTGGTGAAGGCAATATGTGGCAAAAGCTAAAGATGTCCCGGGGACATCTATCCAAAAGCTATGCCTTGTAGATAATAACTAAGTATACAATGTTACAGGCTGAGGGTCACTGTCCGTCACAGGCACTTGTCAGGCGCACTATTGACACGTATACTGTGTGTCACTGTGTCAATGTGTGTCACTATGTGTGTGTCACTGTGTCACTATTGACACGACACTGTATCACGCCTTCCGGGCCACTAAGGCGGATGTAAGCGGCACCATCTGTGGGCCGCCACCTTTACCTGCTGGGTGTTCATGGCCACGACATCCACCTCCACCGTGAAGGCGTTCCACAGTGTCGCCGTGGCCCAAGTAAAGGCTCGCTGGCCCATCACGGTGTGGGTCCTCGGGGCCTCGAGGAGGAGATCACCTGACACTACCGTCCTCGTAGCGCGCTCTGACCTTCACGGGACCCGAAGTACTGCAAGGTGGGAAGAGTGTTGCACCTGGACCTTGTGCAACACTGTGAGGGCACCGACTCTCCTCCGGTGCCCCAGGCTGTCAAGCTGGGAGCGGGGATCGTCCCACCACTGCTCCTGCTGTAGTCGTTGTTGTTGTTGTTGCTGGTGTTATTGGAGCTGCAGCTGATGTTTTAGTCGCTGCTGCTGCTGCCACTGTTGCCGCGGACGACGTTCCATGTGATATTGGTCGTCGGTTGGGTGTATGAGGCGCTCAGCACGCCTCTGCACTTTGTCCAGCAGTGACAGGTGGCACTGGGCACTACTCATCCAGGTGAGAGGACTCTCTCTCTCTCTCTCTCTCTCTCTCTCTCTCTCTCTCTCTCTCTCTCTCTCTCTCTCTCTCTCTCTCTCTCTCTCTCTCTCTCTCTCTCTCTCTCTCTCTCGCCTCTTTCCTCTTTTGTTTGTTATCTATCTATAATAATATAATCGAAAGTGTGTGCGTGTGTGTGTCTGTGTGTGTGTGTGTTCGCTATAGGTTCCGCCCCCAGTGGCGCAATCCCATCATATGGCACAGTTTTGGAACCAGGTCGACCAGGGTAAGGTTTTAAGGCCACTTTGGGGATGATCCGATCACTTTAAAAAAAAAAAAAATTTAGTATTAGCGAGAATTGTGAAAAAAAATTATTTTACGCGAGATATTTTGTATGAAAAAAGAAAGATATCCGATCACTTTTATCTTTTTTTATTTTTAGTATTAGCGAGAATTGTGAAGAAAAAAAAAATTTACGCGAGATATTTTGCATGAAAAAAGAAAGATATCGAAACGAATGCGCACGACTGACGGACGGTTTCAAGAGATTTCAGTTTCCAGTGAAAGTCAGCTTTGCCATGTCAATCAACAAGTCACAAGGCCAATCACTGAAGTATGTTGGACTTCACCTATTTCAACTTTGCTTCTCTCATGGTCAGCTTTATGTTGGATGCTCAAGAGTGGGAGATGGCAGCAAGCTCTTTATCCTCACACCCAACAAGACCAAGAACATTGTCTATCCTGCTGCTTTGCAGTAATATTTTGTCAGATTTTGTGATAACCCAAAAATTATTCTGTGAGATTAAACTCATGGTTGTGTGAAATACATTATCATTAAAATACAAGTGTTACAATTATTGGGCCGAAGGTCCACCAAAAGCCCTCCGCAGGAGCTTGCCTAAAAGTCCGCCCGGAGGGCGGCTTTTCGGCTAGTTAAGAAATATTTTCCAGTTCTCTTTCATTCCTTCCTTTCTATTTTCCTTTCTTTTTACTTACTTCCCTTTTTCCAATCTTCCTTTCTTCCTTCCTTACTTCCTTTTTTTCAAATCTTCCTTTCCTTCCTTCTATGTTGTCTTCCTTCCTTACTTCCTTTTTTTCAAATCTTCCTTTCCTTCCTTCTATACTTTCTTTCTTCCTCCCTTCCTTTTTCAATGTTCCTTCGTTTCCTTCCAGCCTTCGTTCCTTGTCCATTATTCCTACTCATTTACTCCTAGCCCCCCCCCCTCTCTCTCTCTCTCTCTCTCTCTCTCTCTCTCTCTCTCTCTCTCTCTCTCTCTCTCTCTCTCTCTCTCTCTCTCTCTCTCTCTCTCTCTCTCTCTCTCTCTCTCTCTCTCTCTCTCACACCTATTCAAGTCGTCATATACTGTACAGGATAACGTAGGTACGCCCCTTGCATGTACTAGTGACCAATCAGCTGTCTCCTCCTTTACCACTTCCAATGCTAATCATATCGGGAAGGAGGAGGAGGAGGAGGAGGAAAAGAAGAAGGAGGAGGAATTTCTACGCCACGTTCACACACTTACTTTAAATTGCGTTAATTGAGCCCCCCCCCCCCCCCCCACACACACACACACACACACACACACACAACCACACAACCACCGCACGTGCGCGCGCGCGCGTGCGCGCACACACACCACACACCACAACACCACACACACCACACACACCACCACACCACACACACACACCACACGTAGCACTTTGACCTTTCCTCTATATGAATGGACGCCCTTCCACCCCCCCCCACTTGCAAATTGACCTTTACGTCCTGTCCTTCTGTGATCCACTTTACCCACCTTCCTCTCCTCTCTCTCTCTCTCTCTCTCTCTCTCTCTCTCTCTCCTCCTCTCTCTCTCTCTCTCTCTCTCTCTCCTCTCTCTCTCTCTCTCTCTCTCTCTTCTCTCTCCTCTCTCTCTCCTCTTCTCTCTCCTCTCTCTCTCTCTCTCTCTCCTTTTTATTTCTTATTCATTTATTTATCTTTTTTTGATGTGGTCGGACCTGCTGATCGACACGTCTTAAATCGAAGTAACACAAAAAATGCACTTGTTATCATATTATTAGATCAAACAACTGAGAGAAATCTACGATATATAACTTTTCTTACGTTTGTCTTACGTTTAAATCTATAGCGCCTGTAGATTTCTTCACTTAACCCCTTGAGACCCAGAACGTAATTTCCATTGTAATTTGGCTACCAATAGACGATTTTTAGTGAATATAAGCAATATTTTATGGATATGACCTGTTTAGTATCCTTGTCCAGGGATGTCTTCTAACTAATTTGGTATATTCAGTTACTTTTCGTTATTTTATGGCAAACTACAGACAATTTTATATAGCAAAAGAAAGATCTGGGTGCGAAGGGGTTTTAAAGGACTGTGATGGTTGACCCTTATATATACTTGTGGTGGTACAGGCAGGATTTTATTTTTATTACTAGCAGCAAAGCCGCCCTCCGGGCGGCCTTTTTGGCTAGCTCCTGCGGAGGGCTGTCTGGAGTCCTCCTGTGGAGGGCTGTCTGTCTATCTGGAGAGTCTGTGTTTGGTGGGCCGAAGGCCCACCAAACACAGACTCTCCAGAGACCCTACCCCAGCACTCGACCCACCAAACACAGCTCTCCGATAGCCCTCACTTTCCTGAAATCAGATAGAAGTATTAACGCCAACCTTCCAATAGCCCCTTCTAACTTTCCTGAAATCATAGCGCCCTCGGCGGATGTTGTTGGCTAGCTCCCTCGAGGCTATTGTGCATCGGCCCACACTGTATTTGGGCCTGAAGCCCACAAACACGACTCTCCAGCATAGACCATTTACCACCACTCGGCCCAAGCAGACTCTCCAATAGCCCCTTCAACTTTCCTAATGTTGTTGTCCCAAGCCTACCATTCACAGACTCCCACATTACCCATTACCCCCACCCATCACTCACCCATACCCACAAACACCCATTCACTCACTCCATTACCTCACTCACAACCCTTTCCATCACATTATCCATTCACCCCCACCTATTCCCTCACCCATTACCATACACCCCCCACCCATTCACTCACCCATCACCCACACCCATTACCATCACCCCATCTTCACTCACCATTACCCATCACCCTACATCAGGTTCCTCATTCTCGCAACCACTTTTTTCTTCACATTCTCGCTATGCTCTAAAAAAGAGAAACAAAAAGTGATCGGATCATCTTATAAGTGGGCTTAAAACCTTCCCCTGGTCAACCTGATTCCAAAACTGTGACATATATGGGATTCCGCCACAGGGGGCGGCACCTATCGCGGACAGACAGACAGACAGACAGACACACACACACACACACTTCGCTTATATTATTATAGAAGAAATATAGAGGCTCATGCCGCCCTCGGTGTCCTCCCATGCACTCACCGTCAAAGGTAGCATTGACAGGCAGCATGTGGGTCAAAGCCTTTAGAATTAGGTTAGGTTAGGTTAGGTTAGATTGTGTTCTAATTCTAATTCTAAAGACTTTTATGTGGGTAATCTTCGGCCACTCGATGATTACAGAAAGAGTACTCCAATTAGGACTCGAACTCGGGACTTACTTAGCTAACCACTAGCAGACAATAACCACGTAGACTGTACTAATGTATATACAAATAGATTAGAATGGAGTGTTCATTGAATAGGTCAAATACAGCACAAGAACACTGGAATGTATGATGGATGCAGTAATAGGGGAGAGGGGGGCAGGATTGCATCGAGGGTAGGTTGCATCATTGCCTCTAACTCGCATTAACTTTTTTTATTATTATTATTCTCTAACTCGCATTAACTTTTTTTATTATTATTATTGTTGTAGTTGTAGTAATAGTAGTTTATAGTAGTAGTAGTAGTAGTAGTAGTAGTAGTAGTATGAAGACGATGTACGTGTGATAACATGCGAGTTAGAGGCAATGATGCAACCTACCCTCGATGCAACCTGCCCCGCTCTCCCCTACGTGTGCTGGCCTGTATATAGGATAACGAGGTACTTTTTGGGGTAACTGTTCGGTTTAGGGCATCCAGAGATTTTCAACTATTTTATGAAGGCACAAATGAAGGAGGAGGAAAAGGAGGAAATACTCTTTCGAAACGTAAGAGTGAAGGGCATTTAAATCTAAACCTAACCCGGCATTATAACCTCCTAAGTTGATAGTAAACAAGCCCTCTATAATGGTAACCCCGAAAGACTCCCACGAAGAGATGTCCTCAACCGTAATATAACCCTCTTTCGTTCCTATTGTCCCTTATGTACAGGCAAAGACTACTGTATACTAAGTGTGTAGTGTATGTATGTGTGTGTGTGTGTGTGTGTTTTTTTTTTTTTTTTTTTACATTTATACCTATAGCGCCTGTAGGCAGTGGTGTAGTGTAGTGTGTGTGTAGTATGTGTGTGCATGCATGTGTAGTGTGTGTGTGTGTAGTATGTGTGTGTGTGCATGTGTAGTGTATGTATGTGTGTGTAGTATGTGTGTGTGTGCATGTGTAGTGTATGTATGTGTGTGTAGTATGTGTGTGTGTGCATGTGTAGTGTATGTGTGTGTGTGTAGTATGTGTGTGTGTGTAGTATGTGTGTGTGTGTAGTATGTGTGTGTGTGTAGTGTAGTGTATGTATGTGTGTGTAGTATGTGTGTGTGTGCATGTGTAGTGTATGTATGTGTGTGTAGTATGTGTGTGTGTGCAGTATGTGAGTGTGTGTGTAGTGTGTGTGCAAGACTACTGTATACTGGACTTGCTACTCAGCTTGGGCTATTTCCAGTGGAGGCCAATGCCGCGATTTCGAACATCATTCCCATTTCCCTTCCTATGGTTTATCAGTATAAATTATATACTGTTATCTTCGTAAATGTTTGTTCTATAATATTTAAAAATAAAAACTGTAAAATACACTAAAGAAATGCCATTATGAGACTGAAGAAATATGCATGAGGTTGAATGTTTATTTTTTTTTAGTTTAGGTTATGTTAGGATGTTGTTGTTGTTGTTGTTCATAATCTTCTTTTTCTTCATCATCATCATAATCATCTTGTCATTACTATTATTATTTTTTTTTTTTTATTATTATTATTATTATTATTATCATTATTATCATTATTATTATCATCATCATCATTATTATTATGTCAATATTGTAATTATTCGAGAAATCACAGTTCCGATATAAATAAAGGAATTACAGGGAAGGATTATATGGCATTTGTATATTTTTTAGGGTGGAGGGGAGGGAAGGGAAGGGGAGTCTGAGCTAAACCTGAAATACAAAATTACTGATAGTGTTGATAAGCATGTGTGTTTGTATTTGTATATGTGTTAACCTTATCCTGAACTTGAAAATATCAAGAAAAAATAATTAAAACAATGCAGGTGTTTGCAAGTCTTTGAAAATACGTAGCCTTGTTTGTTTACTTATTTGTTTGTAGTACATCACCATGGCCACCATATCATCATCATCTTTTTGCTGACTCACAATTTTCCTTCTCGTGTGTGTGTGTGTGTGTGTGTGTGTGTGTTGTGTGTGTGTGTGTGTATGTGTGTGTCAGAGATGGGCACTTCCGCAAACACTTCCGCATACCGCAACTTCCGCAAATTGCGGATTTGCGGAAGAATAAAAAGTTGCGGATTTGCGTTACGTAAATATGTCCGCAAACTCCCAAGTGGCCGTGGTGAGTTTGAACACGATTCCTGCGCGGCTAGGAATCTAGCACCGTGCAGGGTAAGTGGGATACGCTAAGGGAGGCTGCTTTCCCACCAGCCAACCTTGACCGCAGTCAAGGTGAGTCAAGTGAGCATTCATAGACGAAGTACGTAGTACGTGTACCTCCAAACCCTTCTTCCTGCCTCACTTTGTAAGTATGATGCTTTTTTCTACAATATTTTTTGGTTGAAACTCATATAAATATTATCTGTGTGATGTTGTAATATCATTGAAATATCTTAGATGTTACTGTAAACTTTGTTAAGTGAGATCCAAGGTCAGAATTTACTAGAAGCCATGTTTGGCGTTGGCGGGCTCGGCTCCTCACACGTACTACATACCTCGCCGACTCATTCATGTCTTCTATTACCATGTGCTCTCACCCAAGATTATGAAATAACCGCAGGATGTTTAGAAAAACTGACCCAACTATCATCTTCCTGACACATTTCCGTATATAATAAGCGCATATTTTGAGCAATGAGAGGGAGGTCAGAGGGCCATAAACCGAACGAGACGCGGCGGGCATACCCAGAGGTGTGTATTCTACGTGTGCTGGTGACAGTGTTATTTGCTTGCAGTGGCCATGGCTCTGCTGTAAAGCTAAATATAACTTGCAAGGAGTGTGTTGTGACTTGTGAGTGAATTTGTGCGTTGTGGTGGTGAGGCGACAGCCTTGACCCTGCGTTATCGCTAGACCGAGGTGCGAGTTGACCGCCATCCCTCGTGCCGTGCAAACAATTTTATGCCGTCTTCTTTCTGCCGCACGATGGTTTGTATCGCATCTTGATTACTATGGCGCCCACTACGCCCTCCACCACTCCTACAGGAGTAGCTGAGGCCAAGCTGGTTGCTGCTGTAGACGATGTGCTGGGGTTTCTCTTCAGTATGATGAGGAAGATCACGGGAGGGAGGTGACTGTGCGCACAACACTGTAGGTCAGTCGGAGGAAGAGGAACCTAGATGATGCGTTTGTTAAGTACAACACGGCTATACCCAGCTCTGCAGCCGTGAATAAACTGTTCTCCCAGACCCAGGGGTCGGACGTCATAAAGGCCAAAAGAGTGAGTCTGACCTCCGATAATTTTGAGATTGGTCTTCATGAAGGAGAACATGGACCTGCTCAAGATTAAATTGTCACCAGAGGAATCTGAATGAGGAGTCTGAGGTTAAGGGCCTGATATCATATCAATGAAATATAATTTGGTGTGTTGTGTACTTATACTAATTATTACTATTACCCCTTAGTTTGTTGATCAATTGAGTCACAATGAGGGGGAGGTGAAATGTGAGCTATAACATCTGTGGCGCGCTATTTATGTAAGTATGAAAAAGTTACTAATATATATCAATTGACATTGATTTAGTAAAAAAATAATCAATTTACTACTACAAAGTGCTGTACCTTTATTTTTTGCATTTTATGCAGGGAAAATATCACGTAATTGGTTTACGGATGTGCGGACTTGCGGTAGCGGAAAGTAAGGATTAGGGTTTGCGGATTTGCGTTTGCGGAAGTGGATTTTCGTATGCGGCGCCCACCTCTGGTTTGTGTGTGTGTTTATGTGTGTGTGTGTGTGTGTGTGTGTGTGTGTGTGTGTGTGTGTGTGTATGTGTGTGTGTGTGTGTGTGTGTGTTAAAGATGTATCGGATATTTACATCCGCATCCGCGTTTGAGATAAATTAAACATCTGCATCTCCATCCGCATTCGCATTTGCGATAAAATAAATATCCGCATCCGCACCACACACAAAGAGGATGTGGCGATATACAATATATGACTAAGCTTGTACAGTTGAAGAAAATGGATGCATGTTTACTTAATTATCTACATAAATATTCTACCATGCATTAATTACTTTCAATTTTACACAACACTGTGTCAAGAGTTATACGGAAGGGCAGGAAAAGGGACATCATTTTAGATCGTGACTTTATAGCCTACTGTATACACTTATATACAGGCACAGTGTTCTGTTTCTTTGAGTGGAATAGAAAGTTAGCAACTTTGCTTGGTCAATATTTACTCTTTCTAATTAAATTCTTAGAAATAATTTTTCATACATTTTTATGCTGTTCTCATCATTACAAACAACTTTTCTAAGTAACATTTTCGTTGCAAATGAAAACGAATGTATAGGTATGTAAGGCCTACAAGAAGGGTTAGGTTGGGTGGTTAAACTAAAAGGTGAATCAGCATCAATTGGAAGCATACGCAGGGGGATGCGTCGCCTCGCCCACCCTACGACGCCACTCCCGGGGGTCACCACGCGCGAGTCCCCATGCAGGCTCCCTTCCCATACCAAGCAACTCTCGAAAGGAAACATCAACTTGCCCCAGCCACGAGCCTTGTGGGCGCCCCCTTGGCCTCCTCCACGCCAGATTGTCTCTTACAGATGCAATCCGGTGGGAAGGATTGGTTTCAGGGTAACGTGCCACATGCCCATATAGCTGAAGTTGGCGCTGACGGACTATGTAGGTAATAGGCCTCGATTCAGTCTCACGGTGCAATCGCTGGTTTGACACGTAATCATCCCAGCGATATCCCATGATTCTGCGAAGACATCCATTACCAAAGGCATCGATTCGTCTCTTCAAGTCGCTATTTAGTGTCCATGTCTCACAACCATAGAGTAAGACAGGGATCACAAGCGACTTGAAGATCCGGATCTGTCCTGCACAGGTACCGACAGCGCCAAATACTCGTGCTAAGCGAGTCCATAACACCGTGGGCTATGCCAATATCGCCGTAAGACTTCTTGACGTGACTCGCCGCACTGCGCTACCAAGGAATGTAAAACTTTCCTAGATCTCAATGTCCTCGCCGTACGCATGAACAGACTGTAACTGTTTCATCTAGTAAGACTCCAAACACCTGGACCTTGGTCATGGGCCAGGAGACCTCAAGTCCCAAAGGCTTTGCCTCCTCGTGCAACGCCTCAAGAGCCATCACCAGGACCTCCAGCGACTCAGCAAAGATTACTGCATCATCGGCAAAAAGATCATGATCTTGGTATATCCGATTAATGCTCCACAATCACTTTGATCTACAACTTTGCCCAATACCCGGTCCATACAAATGTTGAAAAGTGATGGGGCAAGGACGCACCCTTGCCTCATTCCAGTATTCACAGGATAAAAGCTGGATACACCTCCCCCACGCTCCACAGCACTCTCAGTCCCACAGTACAGGCCAGTCATCAAACCATTAGTCCTTGTAGGAATCCTGTGAAGCCGCAGAAGATCCCAGAGTGCTTCACGATGCACTAAAAGAAATGCACTCTCAAACGCCTTCTTGAGATCAACATCCCCTGTCGAAACTCACGTCGGTATTCCACCAGGTCACGAAGGTGAAAGCGGAGTCTCATATACCCCAAATTCCTGCGCAAAAATAATTCGCATCCGCGAGGATATAGCTAGTCATCAGACATCCGCATCCACATCCGTAAAAAAAAAAAAATCAAATATTTGCATCAGCATTCGCATCCGCGATTTAAAAAAGTTTACATCCACATACGCATCCTCTTCCGCATTTTTAGACATCCGATACACCTCTAGTGTGGTGTGTGGTGTGTGTGTATGTGTGTGTGTGTGTGTGTGTGACTATACCAAGCACACACACTGCCACACCCAGTTACAAACAAACATACACACACACTTGTAGTCATGCATTGCTCACTCTGCCATCCCCCCCCCCCTATGTCCACCCCCCCATGTCCTCCCCTGCCATGGGTGAGGTCAGGCGAGGCCCCTTGTGTTGCTAAGCGTGAGGCGACCTTTGACCTTCCTCGTGTTAAAGGCGACGTAGTGGTGGTGAGGCAGAGAGAGAGAGAGAGAGAGAGAGAGAGAGAGAAAGAGAAAGAGAAAATTCATGACATCAAACTTTCACATGGACCAACCAGTGTCAGGGTGAAGCTGTCCCTCCCAAGGTACACTTCCTCCCATGGTACACTTCCTCCCATGGTACACTTCCTCCCATGGTACACTTCATCTCCCATGGTACACTTCCTCCCATGGTACACTTCCTCCCATGGTACACTTCCTCCCATGGTACACTTCCTCCCATGGTACACTTCCTCCCATGGTACACTTCTCCCCATGGTACACTTCATCCCATGGTACATTTCCTCCCATGGTACACTTCCTCCCATGGTACACTTCATCCCATGTTACACTTCATCTCACATGGTACACTTCCTCCCAAGGTACACTTCCTCCCATGGTACACTTCCTCCCATGGTACACTTCCTCCCATGGTACACTTCCTCCCATGGTACACTTCCTCCCATGGTACACTTCATCCCATGGTACACTTCCTCCCATGGTACACTTCATATCCCATGGTACACTTCCTCCCATGGTACACTTCATCCCATGGTACACTTCATCTCCCATGGTACACTTTTATCCCATGGTGCACTTCATCCCATGGTACACTTCATCTCCCATGGTACACTTCCTCCCATGGTACACTTCCTCCCATGGTACACTTCATCTCCATGGTACACTTCATCCCATGGTACACTTCATCTCCCATGGTACACTTCATCTCCCATGGTACACTTCATCCCATGGTACACTTCATCCCACGGTACACTTCATCTCCCATGGTACACTTCATCCTATGGTATACTTCCTCTCCCATGGTACACATCCTCCCATGGTACACTACATCCCATGGTACACTTCATCTCCCATGGTACACTTCCTCCCATGGTACACTTCATCTCCCATAGTACACTTCCTCCCATGGTACACTTCCTCCCATGGTACACTTCATCCCATGGTACACTTCCTCCCATGGTACACTTCCTCCCATGGTACACTTCCTCCCATGGTACACTTCCTCCCATGGTACACTTCCTCCCATGGTACACTTCCTCCCATGGTACACTTCATCCCATGGTACACTTCCTCTCCATGGTACACTTCCTCTCCCATGGTACACTTCCTCCCATGGTACACTTCCTCCCATGGTACACTTCTATTCTCTCCCATGGTACACTTCCTCCCATGGTACACTTCCTCCCATGGTACAACTTCCTTCCCATG
>JACEEZ010002682.1:77500-80000 GCA_016584305.1 Chionoecetes opilio
AGTATCCTTGTCCTCTAGCTAATTTGGTATATTAAGTTAGTTTTCGTAATTTTATGGCTAACAACAGACGATTTTATTTAGCAAAGGAAAGATCTGGGCGTGAAGGGGTTAACTCCTCACTACGCTTCCTACTACTGCTAATTTCACCACTATCAACATTTTTTTCAATTTTTAATCTTATATCCATCAGCACCACTATCAATATCCATAACAATATCAATATCATTCTTATCATTATTGCATCTGGCTTCATTATCTGGCTCTGTCTTGTTTATTTTATCCTTTTATCATCACTAAGTCACTGTATCACGGCTCCTTTTGCTACTATTAATACTAGTTTTTTTCTTCTTTTACATCACAAAGAACTGGCCAAGAGCAAAACAAAAGTAACAAAATGCCCGCTTAGTTGCCAGTCCATATAATTAGTATATAAGACAGTATGAGAATAAAAAAGGGGGGCGGGCTAATTTAGTTAGACACCATCATCGGAAAGTACAGCACCAGAGGTATATTACTGCAGGGCGTGACCAATGCGCGGCGTTCCGTAAGAGAGGGCTTATTTCCACGGTGGATTGAAGGGTGCTGGGGCCTGATTGACTGCTGTCCCCCTAGCAAACGGCAGGCAAGGCGGTCGCACCACCCCTTCACATTACTGTGTCCATCAACTCTCTCTCTCTCTCTCTCTCTCTCTCCCCTCCTCTCTCTCTCCTCTCTCTCCTCCCCCTCTCTCTCCTCTTCCTCTCTCTCTCTCTCTCCACACACACACACACACACGCACGCACCGCACGCACGCACGCACGCACGCACGCACGCACGCACGCACGCACGCACGCACACACACACACACACACACACACACACACACACACACACACACACACACACACACACGGGGCAGAACTGGACATAGATTATGCCTCACTTCCTTCTCTCTTCATAAATTCCATGGGTTTTTTCAGTACACCATGATGTCTCTTTTTCGCCAAGCTTCGGTTGGAGGGAGTGGTGGGTGGGAGGAGCCTTCACCCTTATTATTCTATTCCTCGTTTTCCTCAAGTTAGTTAGTGTAATACATTTAAACAGCTTAGTTAGGACCAGCAAGTCTGTTGGTGTTTGACATTTCTTTTGTGTTCCTTTGTACTTCTATTACTATAGGGTTGCTCCTCCTACTTCTACTTCTGGTTCCATTCCTAACACCATCACCACCACCATCACCACCACTCATATCACCACTGCTAGTTTTTCGCCACATGCATCATTAGCATACTCACCACCACTGCTATCACCCATCATCACCATTACTGTACAAGATATTACTGTGTTCCATAAGAACATAACATTAGAAAATAAGGAAGCTACAACAAGCCGTGAGACCTACACCAGGTAGTTCCTGTTACTTAACACTACCTACATCCACCTTTCATCCCCATCCATGAAATTGTCCAGCCTCCATTTTAAAACTCCCTATTGACTCCGCATTGACCATCTGACGACTGAGTCCATTCCAATCATTTACCACCCTATTTGTGAACCAGTTTTTCCTTATTTACTTTTTTTAAATTACGCTTTTCCAGTTTGAATCCGTTACTTCTCGTTCTACCCTTGCTTACTAGCCGTAAGAACTTTTCCTACATCCCCTTTATTGTATCCCTGTTTCCACTTAAAAACTTCTATCAGATCGCCCCTTACTCTGCGTCTCTCGAGTGAGTAAATTTAATAGCTTCAATCTCTCATCACAACTAAAGTTACGCATGCCTTGAATCATTTTGGTCATCCTTCTCTGCACTGATTTTAACAAGGCTATATTCATCATGTAATACGGAGACCAAAACTGAACCGCATATCTAGGTGAGGTCTGACTAGAGCCAAATAAAGCTTTAGAATAACCTCAGCACTTATGTATTTTTTAACACTCCTGGTAATGAATCCTAACCCCCTATTAGCTCTATTTCTAGCCTCAATACATTGTTTCCTAGGTCGGAGGTCGGAGCTTACCCGCACTCCCAGATATTTCTTACCTTCTGATCTTTTCAGTGATACATTGCGTATAGTGTATCTATTACCAGGATTTTTTTAAACCAACATTAATAATTATTACGCTACACGTGTCAATATTAAATTCCATCTGCCACCTGACTACCCCTCGTTTAACTTATCTAAGTCTCCGTGCAATATGTTTACATTAGACTGTGATCTAATAATCCTACCTACCTTAGTATCATAGCAAACTTGCTTATATCACTGCTAATCCTACTATCTAAGTCGTTGATGTAAATAAAAATAGTAATGGACCCAAAACAGACCCTTGTGGAACCCCACTTGTTACCTGCCACCATTCAGATTTAGAACCATTAATTGTAACCCTTTGTTGCCTATTACTTAGCCAAGATCTAATCCAACGAAGAACCTTCCCATCTTTTCCATGTGCCATAACGCAATGCAAATAAAAATTGGGGAGGCGGTGGCCGAATGGTTAGCGTCTTGAAGTGATGACCTCGAG
>JACEEZ010002682.1:85000-90000 GCA_016584305.1 Chionoecetes opilio
CTACTCCTTTTCCATCTTCTTCCTCATCCTAATCCTCTTCAATCAATAAACTCAATCAATCAATCAATCAATCTTCCTTCTTTTCATTTATATTCTTACTCCATATATTATGTTTCATGTATCATTATCTTCCACCATTGAGAGAGAGAGAGAGAGAGAGAGAGAGAGAGGAGAGAGAGAGAGAGAGAGAGAGAGAGAGAGAGTGAGAGTAAGGGTCCAGTTGGCATTATGACGACCTCAGTTCTTCAGATATGGGTTGACAGATGTGGAATAACAGATTTGAAGTTACAGGTGTGTGAAATAGTTAGTGTGGTCACGTGAAATGTATTAGTATAATGTACATACTTAGTTCAGCAGATACCCTCGTTATTGAACAAACAAGTCTCCTGGGATCTGTTCTTTCTACGTGATCCTATGCAATCCTCCTCCTCTCTTCTTCCTCCTCCTCTTCTACCTTCATCTGCTGAAATAAGACATACACTGCTATTTATACTTGCTGAGAGAGAGAAAGAGAAAGAGAGAGAGAGTGTGTGTGTGTGTGTGTGTGTGTATGTGTGTACCAGCTGTTGTTTGGTGCTGTGTTGTGTGTGTGTGTTGTGTGTGTGTGGTGTGTGTGTGTGTGTGTGTGTGTGTGTGTGGTGTGTGTGTGTGTGTGTGTTTAGGGAGGGAGGGGGGGGATTAGATAGAGGAGTGAGTGGAGAAGTTTTGTCACTCGCCCACAAGTGCAATATTACCCTCCTCCTCCTCCTCCTCCTCCTCCTCCTCCTCCTCCTCCTCCTCCACCTCTCCTCCTCCTCCTCCTCCTCCTCCTCCTCCTCCTCCACCTCCCCCACCTCCCCCTCCACCTCCACCTCCACCTCCTCCACCTCCACCTCCACCTCCTCCTCCCTCCTCCTCCTCCTCCTCCTCCTCCTCCTCCTCCTCCTCCTCCTCCTCCCCTTTCTCCCAAGGACCTCTCTCTCTTTCTCTCTACGTTTACGTCACCACTTGTTGCACTTCCCTCCTCCTCCTCCTCCTCCTCCTTGCGTCATCCCCATCTCCTCCCCCTATTCCACCCTCCTCCCCATCCACCATCACATCACAATTGTCTGTCACTCCCTCCTCCTCCTCCTCCTCCTCCTCCTCCTCCTCCTCCTCCTCCTCCTCCTCCTCCTCCTCCTCCTCCTCCTCCTCCTCCTCCTTTTAAGTTCGATTCTTTTAAAGTCACTGCATATATCGGCAGCTCTCTCTCTCTCTCTCTTCTCTCTCTCTCTCTCTCTCTCTCTCTTCTCTCTTCTCTCTCTCCTCTCTCTCTTTTCCTCCTCTCTCTCTCTCTCTCTCTCTCTCCTCTCTCTCTTTTTCTTTCAACCCTCTACTTCTTTACCCTTCATTCCCTCCTCCTATTCCTCCTCCTCTCCTTCTTTTTACCTTGATCACCCTTCCTTACGTCCTTGAGATCCCCCCTCCTTACCTCCCCCCTCCTCCTTCCTCCCCTTCCATCAATCCCCTGAGTCCCCTCCCACATTGTATCATGAATGCGAAGGGAAAGGAAGGGAAGGGTGGAAAGGTTGGCACTGTGTAGTATGTAGTGGGTCAGGCTTTAGTGCTAGGAATGGGAAGGGAAGTGGAAAGGGAAGGGGGTGTTGAAGGGATGAGAGAGGAGGATGGAAGGGGAAAGGGAAGGGGGTGTTGGAGGGATGAGAGAGGAGGATGGAAGGGGGTGTTGAAAGGATGAGAGAGGAGGATGGAAGGGGAAAGGGAAGGGGGTGTTGAAGGAATGAGAGAGGAGGATGGAAGGGGAAGGGGAAGGGGGTGTTGGAGGAAAGGAGGGAAGAAAGGGGAAGGTTTATATGAGTGATGGGGAGTGGAAGTTAAGTGGAAGAGGAGGAAAGGAGTTAGCTATACGGTTATGTATTCTCTTCCCCATCTGTATACACACACACACACACACACACACACACACACACACACACACACACACACACACACACACACACACACCACACGCACCACCCACACACACACACACACCACCACACACACACCACACTCACTCATATGCTTTCACTGTTACTCCGATCTCCTCTCGCTCTCTCTCTCCTCTCTCTCTCACTCTCTCTCTCCTCTCTCTCTCTCTCTCCTCTCTCTCTCTCTCTCTTAATTGGCTTCACCACACACACACACACACACACACACACAGAGAGAGAGAGAGAGAGAGAGAGAGAGAGAAGAGAGGTGGAGCAGTGTGGAGAGAAAGTGAGAAATTTGCAAGAGTTTGGAAGAGGAAGTGAATGTTACTGGAAGAGATTGGGTGGAGGGAGGGAGGGAAGGGAGGGAGAGAGGAGCAAAGCAGGGGGACCGATGGAAAAAACAGAAGCGTGAGTGAGATCAGACAGAAAATGAAGAGGAGGAGGAAGAAGAAGAGGAGGAGGAGGAGTCACTCTTATATATACCAAGCAGACCACAAGAACACACCTCCACCACCTCCTTCTTCTTCTTCTTCTTCTTCTTCTTCTTCTTCTTCTTCCTCTTCTTCTTCTTGTTTTCCAGTTAAAGCATTTTTTTCATAATGTCTACTTATGTTTTATTCTTCTCCTCCTCCTCCTCCTCCTCCTCCTCCTCTCCTCCTCCTCTCCTCCTCCTCCTCCTCCTCCTCCTCCTCCTTTTCCGGCCAGCTTCAGTTAGCGGGAGGGGTGGGTGGTGAGGAGCCTTCATCTTTACTATAACCCGTTCCTCATTCTCGCAAGTAAACGTAGCATATTCAAAGATCCTAGTTAGAACCGGTAGTGGGTTGCTCTTCGAAACTTCCTTTGTATTCCTCCTCCTCCTCTTCCTCCTCCTCCTCCTCCTCCTCTCCTCCTCCCTCCTCCCTCCTCCTCCTCCTCTCCTCTCCTCCTCCTCCTCCTCCTCCTCCTCCAGGCGCACAAAACACACTGCTTGACTTCCGCCTCCAGACTCAACCTTCCACACCTAGGGGGAAGAACACAAAGGAAGAACAAAGGAAGAACAAACAGTAGTAGATATATTGGTCCTAACGAGGCTGTTTGTGATTAACTACACTATTTAATCGAGACTGAGAGAGAGAGAGAGAGAGAGAGAGAGAGAGAGAGAGAGAGAGAGAGAGAGAGAGAGAGAGAGAGAGAGGGTCATTATAATGTAGAGGAGGAGGAGGAAATGGAAGAATTAAAGGAATGGAAATGAAGTTGTGAATAGAAGTTGAGAGATGCAAAAGGAGAAGGAAGAGAAAGAAGAGCAAAGAGGAAGAACAAGAGATTGAGGAAACGTAATGACTTATCATTGTTATTATCATCATTATTTTTGTTGTCATAATTTTCGTTATTTATTATCAAAAGTCGTAGTAGTAGTAGTAGTAGTAGTAGTAGTAGTAGTAGTAGTAGTAGTAGTAGTCGTAGTAGTATAGTAGTCGTAGTAGTAGTAGTAGTAGTAGTTAGTAGTAGTAGTAGTAGTAAAAGTGGTAGGTATTAAGGAAAATAGGTAGTAGTAGTAGTAGTCATTTCTTCCGCCTCTTCCATATATCATTACTAACTCAACTTCTATCTCTTTTCCTCTTCTTCCTTTCCTCTTCCTTTCTTTCTTGCCATTTTTCCTTCCTTTATAGTCTCTCACCCCTCTTCTTTTCTTTCTGTTTACCACTCCTCCCCTCTTCTTTTTATTTCTTCCTTCCCTTCCTTCCCTTCCTTCCTTCTTCCTTTATCTACCAATTCATACAGAAAGAAACAATATCCTTTGTCTCTTCTTTCCCTCTCTTCTTTCTTTCCTCTCCTCCCTTTTCTCTTTCTCTCCCTACCTTCTCTCCAATCCACTTTGTCCACATATCTCCTTACCTCTCCTATTCCTCCCTCTCTCCCTTTTTCCTTCTTACCTTCCTTATCTCCTTCCTTCACATCCTCCTTAAATATCATCATCATCATCAATTGGGGGCATACACCGGGGAGCGCTTCGCCTCGCCCACCCTACGACGCCACTCCCGGGGGTCCCCAGGCGCGAGTCCCCATGCAGGCTCCCTTCCCATACCAAGCAACTCTCGGCAGGAAACATCAACTTGCCCCAGCCACGAGCCTTGTGGGCGCCACCTTGGCCTCCTCCACGCCGGATTGTCTCTAACAGATACAACCCGGTGGGAATGATCGGTTTCAGGGTAAAGGCCGTGTCACATTGACAGTTTTTCCGGCATCTTTTGGTATTTTGCTACCATTTGATCCCTGATACGGGCATCTCTTGGTAGCAAACGCGGAGTCGCTCATGATCGTCCTCTCCTACCAGTACTGGCATCTTTGTTTACATCTTGGAGCAGCCGACGCCACGCAAGACTTCGTACGAACTACATATTTCAGTGAAATATAGAGAAATGACCAATCTTGGCATATTTTGGCATATAATGTGCCCAAACACACAAATTGAGGCCAATAGCAGCCAGGCGAAGTCTTCTTGCATGATCCATTGTGTTTGTTTTGGTCGCGGGTCCTGGAAGATGCTCGTAGCCGAAACGCCGTGTGACGACTCACGCACTTTTTGCCACCACTACGGGCATCAAATGATAGCAAAATACCAAAAGATGCCGGAAAATGTCGCTCGTGTGACACGGTCTTAACGTGCCACATGCCCATATAGCCGAAGTTGGCGCTGACGTACTATGCAGGTAATAGGCCTCGATTCAGTCTCACCGTGCAATTGCTGGTTTGACACGTAATCATCCCAGCGATACCCCATGATTCTGCGAAAACACTTATCACCAAAGGCATCGATTCGCCTCTTCAAGTCGCTAATATAAGTGCCATATAGTCCATAGTTACATGTTATAGTGTCCATGTCTCACATTCATAGAGTAAGACAGGGATCACAAGCGACTTGAAGATCCGGATCTTTGTCCTTCTACAAAGGAGCATGTAAGACATATAATGTCTTACTAATTACTATATAATATATGTTATATATAAAGATATATGATATCGTAATTAATATATATTTATGTGTGTGTGTGTGTGTGTGTGTGTGTGTGT
>JACEEZ010002682.1:95000-105000 GCA_016584305.1 Chionoecetes opilio
AAAAACACACCCCCCACACACACCACACCACCACACATACCGTCCGTGTGGCTCAGTTGGTTAGGGCGCCCGGCATCATTCTGTGGTCCGGCATTCGATCCCCGAGCCCGCTCATTCCCGGGGATTTTTCCACGGTAAAATTTGGGCGGTACTGTCCCCCTTGAGCAAGAGGATGGGAGTGTGTGGTGTGTGAGGTCCCAGCATTGCCCAAAGATCGGTAATAACGAGCTCCAAGCTCGCACTGAGAGGGTGAAACTGGCGATCGCAAGCCAGCTCGTGTGGACAAGACCATGGGTGAATAACACAATCCATTACTTACAGGAGCACTACGTTACGCTGTATTTTACTACTACTACTACTACTAGTATACTACTAGTAGTAGTACTACTACCAATATTACTTTTACTACTACTACTACAACTACTGCTTCTACTACTACTACTACTACTAGTACTAGGGGAGAGCGGGGCAGGTTGCATCGAGGGTAGGTTGCATCATTGCCTCTAACTCGCATGTTATCATAACATGCGAGTTATACTCACTGAGTATAACTCGTGTGTGTTGCTGGTTGCGTGTTGCTACCTTGTGTATAACTGAGTATAACGTGTGATAACATGCGAGTTAGAGGCAATGATGCAACCTACCCTCGATGCAACCTGCCCCGCTCTCCTCTACTACCGCTACTTTTATTTCTACTACTACGACTACTATGACAACTTTTGCAACAACAATGACAACTACTACTACTACCACCAATACCACTACTACTACTACTACTACTACTACTACTACTACTACTACTACTACTACTACTACTACTACTACTGCTACTACCATTATTATTATCATGGTCATTATTACTATCATTATTATAATTATTGCAGTACTGGTAGTAGTGGTGCGTGGTACTACTACCACGCACCACTACTACCAGTACTGCAATAATGATAATAATGATAGTAATAATGACCATGATAATAGTAATAGTAATATTGGTAATAAGGATAATGATACCAATTCCAATGATGATGAAACAAATCAACTACAAGATTACGTTATTGCAAATTTTGAAACAGTTAAAGTCCATAGCTATGTGTGTGTGTGTTTGTGTGTGTGTTGTGTGTGTGTGTGTGTGTGTGTGTGTGTGTGTGTGTGTGTGGTGTGTGTGTGTGTGTGTGTGTGTGTGTGTGTGTGTGTGTGTGTGTGTGTGTGTGTGTGTGTGTGTGTGTGTGTGTGCGGTTATGGTGCACCTGATCTCAGTGTCTAGTGGTAAATATACTTAAGGGGACGGCAGGTGGGTTGAAGGGGTGATGAGAGGGAAGGGAAGGGTAGGGTAGGGAAGGGAAGGGAAGGGACGGGAAGGAAAGGGTGAGGGAGATAGAAAGAGAAAAGAAGGTGGAAGGGAAAAGCAGTGAACGAAGATTGAGGTGGGGGATTGGAGATGAGAGAGAAAAAGAAAGAAAGAGAGAGAGAGAGAGAGAGAGAGAGAGAGAGAGAGAGAGAGAGAGAGAGAGAGAGAGAGAGAGAGAGATGATTTGAAGTTGTAAGTTATAAATTGAAGTTATAGTAGGATACACAGCATTCTCCAATTTGTTTACACTCTCTCTCTCTCTCTCTCTTCTCTCTCTCTCTCTCTCTCTCTCTCTCTCTCTCTCTCTCTCTCTCTCTCTCTCCTCTCTCTCTCTCTCTCTCTCTCTCTCTCTCCTGCCACCCGCATACCCGGCATTTCCTTAAGAATAACGTGGGGCAGTCTGCTAGCCAGCCTCCTCCTCTTTCTCCACATCTACCCACCACCTCTTCATCATGTATGTCTATCTTACCCTCCCTCCTCCTCCTCCTCCTCCTCCTCCTCCTCCTCCTCCTCCTCCTCCTCCTCCTCTCCACAGTCTCCTCCTCCTTCGATATACCGGATATACCACTGACCAGCTTCTCCTCTCCACAGCCTCCTCCTCCTTCGATATACCGGATATACCACTGACCAGCAGGACAGGGTTGCCAGGTCGTGGACTGTGTTCCCACCCAATCCCATCCCAAAACCAGCCCAAAAACCGCGACTTCGGTCTCAAAAAACCGCGACAAAACCGCCCCAAAAAAAATTTGTTGTGTATGTTTGATGCTCAAGACGACTGACAGAAGTATAACAAAATGGGGAAAAAATATTTGACAAGTAATGTATCAATATTAGCATACATGCGTAGCCATTCATGCCTTACATGCTATGCTATATGCTTTTTTCTGGACATTTATATATCAGGTATATCAACATACTCCTGATCGTCAGCATTGGAATAAATGTCCTTTGTAAAAAGTGACAGCATTTCCTCTGTGGGGTTAAACTCATTGCAACACGTGTTATTTCTATGCATGAATGCACGGACATGTCATGTATTTTCTAAACTCTTGTGTTGCAAGTCACTCACGCAAGCTAATGTGTGTCCTCCTCTGATCACGGCAGCTGTAGTAGTAGAGAGTAAACTGGGTGAGCTACCAAAGCCATATAAAGTTTATATGGCTTTGGGTGCTACTATAGCGCGCGGTCTACATTTCTTACTCTCAACTTACACTCTACAATCTACACTCTTACACTTCAGGCTACAACTTACTATTGCAATATGATATTTATTGTCTATCATGCAGTAGAGTATTATAGAAAAACAAAATAGACAAACAAAAGAACGTTTTTTTTTTCTTGCATAACACTACCACATCGATGACAAGGCTCAGCTTCTTGTGGTGCGTCCAGAGAAGATTACTTTCACGTATAAACGTAACTGTTGTTTCTTCGGTCAAGATGACACCTCTGTAGAATTTTTTCAACAGCATTGTAGAGGCCAGAGGGTTAAGTGTGTCAGACTGATGTTATTGGCTCGAATTTTAGGAGGATACTGAGACATTACTTCGTTGATCCCATTTTACAAGGTTGAGTAGAGTCCCAGTATTCAGGTCAGGTCAGGTCAGGTGTGGTATTGTCAGACTGCACATTACAGCTATGCGGTAGTCAGGTCAGGTCAGATCAGGTGGGACTTTGGTTGACCGCACATTAGGGTACTGTAGACTGAAGACCCCGATGTAGACCGCACGTTATAGTAGCACCGTAAACTGTTTGACAGCCTGCCTCTCTGAGTCTCTCTCCTTATACTTTGAATTTAGAGAGAGGCTGAATGAAGGGTGGACTTTGGAAGGTGTGGCATGACCCAGGTCAATTAATCGTCCCTAGGGATGTCAGTAGGGTGTGACCTCCGTGAGAGGTCACGGCTGAGGTCCTAATCAGGTCAAAGTCCGGTCGTGATAATTTTGAGTATAATTGTCCACTTGACCGGGTGCAAATGTGCCATGTGCTTTCGAAGCCAATCAACCCAAAAATCCGCAAGCCTAAGTTAAAACAGCCCAAAAAACGCAACCTGCGACCATCGTTTTTTTCACCCCAACTTTCATTAAAAAGAGCCCAATTGGGCGGGTAAACCGCGGACCTGGCAACCCTGCAGGAGGAGGCAAATGCGCGACACACCACACACACACACACACACACACACACACACACACACACACACACACACATAATAGTTTCGTTTATGTTCGTATTGTTATTCCTCTATTTCTTTTTTTTCTTTTTTAATGCTTCTTTTTCTCTTCTTCCTTTTCTTTTCCCTTCTTTTTTTTAATTTTTATTTAAACAACTGGCATCATGGTTGACATGGGGCTACAGTTGACAAGGAGGTTGATGAAGGCAATAAGTGGCAGAAGCTAAAGATGTCCCCTGTCCCGGGGACATCTATCCGAAAGCTATGCCTTGTAGGATAATAACTAAGTATACAATGTTACAGGCTGAGGGTCACTGTCCGTCACAGGCACCTGTCTTCTTTTTTCTCCCCTCCCGGATAAATTCAACCTTGCAAGTATTCATTTCATTCACTCATTTATTGCTGTTTAAGTGTGTTTTACTTACCCATGTATTGAAGCTAGTGTGTATCGAAGTTATCAGGTACTACACTATTACTACTACTACTACCATTACTACAACTACACCATCATTATATCTATCACCGTTCAAAATACACAAATGATAATGTGACATAATAACACGTCCATGTCTTGTATGAAAGTGGAAAAACTTACATAAACGCACATGGTTGGTGGAAAATGGGTATTTTTTGTGTGTACGTACTAACATATATGACTGCTTTGTTGTAGGTACAGTGCATGACAGGACGAAGCCGGGACAAAAACGTTCATACGCTTGGTTGAAGAATGGTGTACACGCACATATGTACAGGAGTGATGTAGGAGTATACGCACACAGGTGTATAGTTTAATAAGTACACACTCATGGCGGTTCAGTTAGTGGGCTGAAACGTACACAATGTAAGAGTTAGTTTGATATACATAGTGTACACACTACACATGGGTGATAGGGATGTACTACGTATTACAGAGGTGTACGTGTGTGTATTTTATAAGAAAACTAGCACACACACACACACACACACACCTATTCGTTTATGTGTGTGTGTGTGTGTGTGACGTGTGTCGAAAAACGTCATTGCACACTTGGAAAAATCAAGGACACACACACACACACACACTGTATCCGGTGGGAGGGGAAATCCTGGCATTCCTTCGTCAGGACACCACCACCACCATCACCACCACCACCACCATAGGTCAGGTCAGCGCCTCGTCGCGCCATAGGTCATCCCAGTCTAACTGTGGGTCATCCATGGGTCACAATACCTCGTTAGAGAGAGAGAGAGAGAGAGAACGAGAACCAAATAAAACAGCCAAACCTATCAAATTAATTTAACTACTACTCTATCTACTACTTATACTACCATTACCATTACCTACTAACAACAACAATAACAATAATATCAATAACAACAGCGATAATATTATAGTAATAGCAATAGTAATATTAGGTGGTGGTTAGAAGAGGTATGACGGTAGTTACTTGGACGGGCAACAGATGGCGTGGCGAGTCGTGAAGAGGCGAAAGGGCGCGAGCATGTGTGTGTGTGTGTGTGTGTGTGTGCGCTTCTGGGCGTCACTTCCCTGCCCCGCGCGACCCCCGATGCTCCTCCTCCACGGCGACATTGTAACCCGGGTTTTACTGTCCCCTTCTTTAATCTCCTCCGCCACGCCGCTCCTTTCTGATTCGGGGGAGCAAGGAAGGAGGAGGAGAGGCAACGAGGGAGGCCTTGGGGTGTCTCTGATGTGGTGATGTCGCTTGTGCGTCTATTGAAGAGGAGGAGGAAGAGAATGAGAAGGAATATAAAAAGGAGTCAATCAGAGGAAAAAGAGGAGGAACAGAAACAGAAGGAGGAGGAACGTTTGCGAGAAGCAGGACTAGGACGAAAAACAAGCAGAAGGGGACGTAAATACAAGGAATGGTAGAAGCAGAAGAAGGAAAGAAGAAGAGGAGGAGGTAGTATAGGCAGTAAGCGACCCTCCGGCATACCAGACTGACATCTTCTTTGTGAGAGGCCTGGAGGGATGGGGGGGGGGGGAGAAGAGGAGAGAAGTGGAGATGAGAGAGAGAGGAGGGGATAGGATATGAATGGATGGGAGGGGAAGAGAGGAAAAAAGTGGATGGATTGGGAACTTGGGAAGAGGTGATTGGGAGAGCTATGAATGGATAGAGAGAGAGAGAGAGAGAGGTGAAATACATGAAATTGAAGTGTATTTCGAATAGAGTTGGAGAAGGAAGATGAGATGGAAGAGGAGGAGGAAATGGAAGGTTTAGGTAAGGATGTGGAGGTGAGATGAAAGTCGGAGAAGAGGTGGACGGAGTGTGGGAAAGTCAGGAGGAGGGGAAGAAGTAGAAGGGAAGGATCATAGGACGGAAGCTTGTGGGGACGTATACTCTCTCTCTCTCGCTCTCTCTCTCTCTCTCTCTCTTGTATGCATAATCCCTTCCTGCTCTCCTTCCTTCCTTCCTTCCTTCCATCCCTATTATTTCTATCTTTTCCTCCCTCACACCTTTCAGTCAATCAGTCAGTCAAGTCAGTAAGTCCTTTCTGAGTCAAATCTGTGTGTGTGTGTGTGTGTCCTCATATGACCTCGCCTCCTCTTCCTCCTCCTCCACCTATCGTCCTCCTCCTCCTCCCTCCTCCCCCCCCCTCCCCCTACTCCTATGATTTTAAGGTAAAGTTGGGTAGGCGGGCGCGCGCTTCTAGTGAATGGGGGGTGGAAGGTAGGAGGAGGAGGAGGAGATCAATGGGGCTTAAGTAAGTGCTAAACGTAGGGCGTGAGGGTGACAGCGGGGCAAGTGGCCTGAACAGCGAACAATAAGTGGTCGGTGTGCGCCTCAACTCGGCTAGTCTGCTTCCTCCTCCTCCTCACCTACCATCTCTCCTCCTCCTCCGCTCTCTAACACCCCTCCCTCCCTCCTCCCTTATCCCTCGTCCCTACCATTCCTCCTCCTCTTCTTCCTTCTAACACTCCAACTGGTCAGAGTTTCGCTCGTCTCCCCTGCTCTGCTCTCCTCCTCTCTTCACCTCTCCTTCCCTCCCGCTGCCGCCGCCACCGACCTTCCCATCCATCCCTTCCCCCTCCTCCTCCTCCTCCTACCACTATCACATCACCAGCGCGTTGCCACTCAGTCTTGCGTTACTCATCACACTCCCAAACCTGCGACTGACTGTTCCTGCGTGTGATTTCCGCGTTTGCCAGTTTTCCCCACCGAGGTTGCGAGGGCGTACCGAGGCTGGTGAGGGGCCTGGTGTGTCCTTCAGAGCGAGAGAGAGTTGTGGTGGAAGCGCAGGGTGAGAGAGGGAGAAGTAAAATGTCGGTATAGCCAAGAAGAGAAGAGGCGCCTCCGTGTTGATCCGAGGGAGGGCGAGGCAGGGTGGTGGTGGTGGTGGCCTTACTCATTGATGAATAAATGATGTCGTGAGCGTCCCTGCACTGCACATTGCCTGCCTCTCTCTCTCTCTCTCTCTCTCTCTCTCTCTCTCTCTCTCTCTCCTGCTGCTCTGTTTTCCCTCACCTGTCTACCTCCCTTTAAGCGTGAGAGAGAGAGAGAGAGAGAGAGAGGAGAGAGAGAGAAAGAGAGAGAGGGCGGAGGTCGAGGGGGTCCCTCCCATGGCCTGTGGTTCCTCCCTTCCTCTCTCTCTGCACTTCTCCAACTGCCTGACCGCCTCTCTTTCTCCCTCTCTTTCACTCCCTCCAACCTGTTCCCGCTCTACCTCCTCTTCCTTCACTCCTCTTCCTCTCCTAGTCTGGAGCGGCGGTTCCTTTGCTACTCTTCAACCCTTCCACCTTTCTTGTTCCATCACCTCTTCCTTCCCCCCTCTCTCCTCTTAATTCCCTCTTCACCGCTTCCATCCATTCCTCCTCCACCACCACCACGGACACCCCCCCGTCACTGCTTCCCTCTGCGCGACCCTCCCTCCTCCTCGTGCTCAGGGCGGCGCTCCTCCCGTCAGGCCGCGACAGGACTTCACTTCCCGCTAAGTTATTCAGCCACGGCCGCCGGGGTAGGAGGGACCCCGCTAACTTCCGCCAGCCAGCCAGCCAGCCAGCCGCACTGCCATCAGGCCAACCCGCGGCCAACACCACCACCACCACTGCTGCTGTTACCCCCACCACCATCACAATTGTTACTGCCACTATATTCACCAACTCCTTATACACTACTGTTTCCACCACTGCTATCTCTTCCACTGTCCCCTTCCACCAGTATCTCCACTATCACCCTCACTATCTCCACTTCCACCACAAACACTACTACAATAATCTACCATTACCATCATCACTACTACCACCATTCACTACAATCTTGAAACTATTGATTGCTAATGATGATGATAGTAATGATGGTGATGGTGGTGATTTTAGTGGTGGTGGTGGTGCTCAGTGCTGACTCATTCATTCACTATCAATTATCACCATCAAATGTATTATACTGAATGTTAACTTGTGGTGGTGGTGATGATAGTAGTGATTATAATGGTAGTGGTGGTGATGGTTCTTCCCGCCCCGAAACTCTTCATCACCAGCTGTTTCCTCCAAGCCCCGCCCCGCCCCGCCCCGCCCCGCTGGAAGCCCCACACCATCGATTGATCAACCCCCCCCTCCTCCCCTTCCCTCCTTCCCCCACCCTTTCCTCCCCCCATTCATGTGTGCCTCAGGATGTTCAGTATGCCCCCTCCTCCCCTCCTGCCCCTTCCACATCATGCAACGTCCTTCCCCCTTCCTCTTCCCCCTCCTCCTTCCTGCTCCTTCTCTCCTCATGTTCTCTTTCCCTTCCTCTTCTTCCTCCTCCTCCAGGGCCTCTTCTTTTTTTTCTTTCCTCATGTTTCACTCAAGTGTCTATCATTCTCTCTCATGCTTGTCTCTCCTTTCCTCCAACTCCTCCTTCGTCCTCCTTTTCGTCCTATTCTTCCTTCCTTCCGCATCTTTTCTTCTTGCATTGTCTCTTGTTTCCTTTCCTCCTTTCTTCCCCCTTACTTCCCCTTCTTCTTCCTCCTCCTCTTGCTCCTCTTTTTCTTCCACATAAACACAAGAGGACCCACCATAATATACCACCCTACGGTTCACCTCCTTTTCATCCTCTTCTTCCTCTTCCTCATTATCTTTTAATACCAAGTTTGATGTTTGGAAGACAGCACATTCTCTCTCTCTCTCTCTCTCTCTCTCTCTCTCTCTCTCTCTCTCTCTCTCTCTCTCTCTCTCTCTCTCTCTCTCTCTCTCTCTCTCTCTCTCTCTCTCTCGCTCATGGTGTCTTATCCGCTGAGTGTTCTTTGACCTTGAAAATCATGACAATTCTTTGCTTAACTTTTTTATCGTGTATGTGTGTGTGTGTGTGTGTGTGTGTGTGTGTATGGGGGCTGATCTTGTAATCATACAGTATACAAAACATGCTTGTTGAGTGTTTTATATTACAGTGTTGCTGATGATGATGTTTTGCTTAATTTTCTGATAAAATATGAACCTTTGAAGGAGGGAGGCGGAGGGGCGGACTATAGGTAATTATGATTGTGATATACCTGTATTGTTATTATTTCCATTATTATTTATATTATTATTATTGTTATTACTGTTATTATTACTATTATCATTCATTATTATTATTATTATTATTATTATCAGCATTATTGTTATGATTATTTTTATTTCTTGACATGAGTTTTGATTTGTATGATTATTACCTGTTTCCATTTTATTTCTGTTTCTTTTTTGCTTTCATTCCTTATTTCATTCATTTATTATTCTTTCCTCTTCCTCTCTACCCTTTCTATCTTTTCCTTCAAGCACCATTTGGCACTATGCGAGAGGAGGATCAAGACACCTCACAAAAAATATATATCTTACCTGGTAATACCTTTTCTGTCTTCTCTTTCAAGGACCATTTGTCACTATTTGGCATCATTTGGCACTATGCGAGAGGAAGATCAAGACACTTCCAAAATACACTAAATAAACCCACCCTTTTTGGGCATCCATTCACTATCTTCTTTATAGGGACTGGCACTTAGACGGGACATCATTATATTTTTGTTTTATATATTACATTTTTTTTCGGTGATGTTGTAATGGCAATAAACTTACTGAACTTACTTACACACACACACACACACACACACACACACACACACACACATACACACACACACACACACACACACACACACACACACACACACACACACACACACACACACACACACACACACACACACACACACACACACACACACACACACACACACACACACACACACACACACACACACACACACACACACACACACACACACACACACACACACACACACACACACACACACACACACACACACACACTATCATTAATTAACTCTATCCTTTGACAGTTTCCTTAGGATGTAAACATAAAGATCAGTAAATAGGACACTTTTTGATACTTCCCACATTATGGCCAGCAAGAAAGTGGCCCTTTTTTTGGCACTCATTCAACTGACCGCATTTTTGGGGGATTGGCACTTAGGTGATATTTTCTTATTATTCTTTTATTCTACAA
>JACEEZ010002682.1:115000-130000 GCA_016584305.1 Chionoecetes opilio
TCTATTTCCTTTCACCTGTTTCAGTAGATAATACATTTTTCCATGACGTAGAGATCACACACACACACACACACACACACACACACACACACACACACACCACACACACACACTAATCACCGTGAGCCAATGTGAAGCCACGCACGGAGGAGAAAGTAGAGAGAGAGAGAGAGAGAGAATATGAGAGAGAAAGTCCTTGAAACATCCATAATTAAACCCTTCAATTTAATAACATCGCCTTTGTGTAGCTCGGTCAGGTATCAACAGTGCCACCTTGACTCCCCTGTTGCCCCGCGGGAGGCATCGAGGCGTGAGGGCGGCGGCAGGCAGGCCCTCACGCACCCGTGCCTCACAGCCGCCCCGGGGTGAACACACGGCCACTATGATGAACCTGCTCCGCAACAGAACCGTTCGGGTGTAGCCTCAAGTGTGTCAGTTTAGCCCGTGACAAAAGTTGATGATCTAGAAATAGGTAGTTTTGATAAGTTTAGAAAATGCTTTAGGTTTCTATTTTGTATCTGAAGTTTGCTGTATAAATTGTCTAATGCTTTTTTTTCACGAGAAACGAAGATATTTTAAGTATAGAAAAATGGTTGTTTAGATAATTTTGAAGATTTTTTCAGGTTTCTATCCATTTCTTTGCATTTTTTTTATCTTAAGAGTGTTTTTCTTCTATTCTTTGGTTTATGGCTGTTCTTTAAAGACTGTGGTCGGTGGTCATTGCGCATCTAAATCTATATATTAACTGGCGTTCCTCAGGGTAATTTTCTATCGCCTACTCTGTTTCTGTTATTCATCAAAGACCTCATTCAGACTCTCCGCTCTAGCCACTCTGTGTGATGACTCTATCCCGTATTTATCTACATCACTAACAAGACAACCCTCCAAACAGCAACAGGAATGATCGAGTACCTATAGACGCCATACAGAGCCTAACATTGGATCTTTCTTTGTAATTGTAACCCCTTCACACCCAGATCTTTTCTTTGCTATAAAAAATTGTATGTTTTCGAGCCATAAAATTACAAAAAGTAACTAAATATACCAAATTAGTTAGTGGGCGAGGATACTAAACAGGTCATATCTATTAAATATTGCTTATGTTTACTAAATATCGTCTAATGGTAACCAAATTACAATCAATGGAAATTACGTTTGGTGAGGGGAATTAGCTCCATAGTGTGATAATATAGTGACACGCTGGACAAAAGTGCCAATTTTTTTTTGTGGTTACCTATGGACATACTTAATAAAAAAATCTCATGCTCCAAAAAAATCGGACCGTATTATCATGTGATTATGGGTCAAAATCCAAGATGGCGGCCGAAAAATGGAAAAAAATCGATAAATAATGTTAACTTCGCTAATATTGGACTTAAAAACATTTGTAAACTATCTATTTGTAGGTAATGATGCCCAGTGAGTCGCTTGGAACCATTAGATTTTGCATTAGATCATCAGGAACTAAGATAATTGTCACATGTAGAAAAAATATGGGTCGCTCGATATGAAAATTTACGTTTCGTGAGACACATTTGTTTTACATGTACATGTATATGACATACTTTGCTGTAGACATATTTTTAATGAAACTGAACCATTATCATGTATATGAAGTACACTAATGAACACAAGCAAGTTAGTTCTTTTCGCAATTGCAGCTACACAGGTCAGTACAGTTCAGCCCAGATTTGATATATTTGCAGATGCGACAACCGCGCTCAGATTTACAGCCACATTTCACAAGTTCAGTGCAAGCTTTAGCAGCTTCTGGTATTGTCGTCCAAAGTGGTTCCCATTGGCCAGCTTGTAGACTCCATCCAAACTCTTCAGGTGACGGTATGGTAACGTGGGCCTGCCGATTTGCTGACCAAATTCCAGCCTGAAGGATAACTCTCTTGACATGTTGTACCAGTGCATCCTGCAACATAAGTACATGTGTGCATTGCTATAAGATAAACTGATTGGGTATACACCAAAATTCAAACTTGTCATTTAATTAAAACATATGTTTAATACCCTAAGAAGTACCTTAGTTGGTGGAATCTTTTCAAGACTTCTGCTTTTCTTGGAGAACAGCTCCCGCCTCGCATCGTTTATGTCGGCGTCATTGCTTATCTTGTCATACATGACGATTGTGAAGCGTTCAAGATGTTTAAATTGAGGCGATCCAGTGTCCAACATTTCGAAGGGGTGATTCCAGATGAAGAGGAAGGCTTCAGAAACCAAAGGGTAGCTTTTCCATGATTGCCAGGCACTTTTTTTGCCCTTCCCAGAGAAATACGAGGTAGTATCACTCCCAGAAAATACAGGAATACAGGAAGTGCACGGGCGATCCTTTCTCCAAGGCTTTGAGATATGGTGTTGATGTTGTGAACACAAAAGTCTTTGCCAACGCCAAATGCTACACAGAGCTCGAGGTCAGGTTGCAGTTGCAGGAGATCGAAGAAATGTCCGACAAGGATCACAAGCACATCTGTGTCAACCGTACGCACTTGTACTTTCTTGGCCCCGTGCTGAAGAGCATGTACAATGTGAACAACAATCCTGCTGTCTGCTTCCTCGTGTGTGCAGTCTGACATCACGTGACTTGTGCCTTTGAAAATAACTGTGGTGCCATTCGTTATATAATGCCTTTTCCAGCAGGCCAGTCTGCGTCAGCGACTTTCTGTGTTAGAAATGAGAAGAGTTCATCCTTGTTCGATGAATCCAGCAGAAAATCATTCCACTTGGAAGTTATCTTTGTTTGTGGATTTACCTTGAGACGCACGCCACTGCCTCTTCGTTCTCTGGTGGATGCCTTAATGCTGCTTGGTAGGTATTGGTCCCAGACGACATCTATCCTGTCTCTAACATACTGTAGCTCACGCAAAAGAAACTGCAAGAAAATAGACTGTGCGTAGTCACCAAAGGTAGTAGCAGTTGCAGCTGACAAAGTATGGGCCAGGACGGCACCGTCAAATATTTTGCAGTCGAATGTTCTTGGAAGTTCATCTTCTTCACCTTGTTTAATGCACCGGATCAAATCTGACTTTGTGCCCGTCCGAAGTTTTCCATGGTCAGAAATACTCAATCAATCATTGGGGGCATACGCCGGGGGGCGCGTCGCCTCGCCCACCCTACGACGCCACTCCCAGAGGTCACCACGCGCGAGTTCCCATGCAGGCTCGTTTCCCATACCAAGCAGCTCTCGACAAGAAACATCAACTTGCCCCAGCCACGAGCCTTGTGGGCGCCCCCTTGGCCTCCTCCACGCCGGATTGTCTCTTACAGATACAACCCGATGGGAAGGATCGGTTTCAGGGTAGCGTGCCACATGCCCATATAGACGAAGTTGGCGCTGACGGACTATGCAGGTAATAGGCCTCGATTCAGTCTCACGGTGCAATCGCTGATTTGACACGTAATCATCCCAGCGATACCCCATGATTCTGCGAAGACACTTAGGCCCAGTTGCAAGAAATGGACGTTTTCCATCGAGTACACGATAGTGAGTGGGGCGCCCGACTGTCGTGATACTCCATTGATGAGTTTCATGAACGGCTGATTTTGCCCCCATCGGCATGATGTCCCGGCGTCGGGAGCGAGGTGTACCAACCCGTGCGATAAATATAATAATAATATTTACTACTATAAAGAAATTCATTCCAGTCATTTCTATCATGAATTATTGTTTTCCATAACATAAAAATATACTAATACTTGTATTAGCAATGCTGTTTTCAATAGAAAGAGGCGGTACGAAAAGATTTCACAAGTTCTGAGGTTAGTCATTTGAGTTACCATGACAACGCCACGCTGGTGTTCACCTCTCTCTCTCTCTCTCTCTCTCTCTCTCTCTCTCTCTCTCTCTCTCTCTCTCTCTCTCTCTCTCTCTCTCTCTCTCTCTCTCATGGTTACAATTTATTTGCGTTTCTAGATGATTCGATGTCAGTAATATTTAGCCATATTACTTATTATCATTTCGAAATGGTAACTGCATAAAAGTAACACATACATTCAATCATAGTTAAAGTCTGTTCACTTATATCCCAGCGGGAATACCGAGCGGATATAGGCGTTGGTTAGGGCTGTAATGATCCGTTAAGGAACCATATGAGCCCTGGTGATGTCCTATGATGCGTTCACAGGCGTGGTAGTTGATCAGTCTTCTTCAGTTAGACACAGGTAAGGTGGATGACAACGTATTGTTTGAGGTGTGGATGTACTTACTCCGCCCGCCCGCTCACCCGCCCCGTATTACCAGCCGCTGTCAATAGGTGGCGCGGACATCCACCCGCTTGTCTTGAGTTCCCGGCAACTGAAAATTATGAATTAGCTGCCTTTTCTGCTTAGTAACCGCGTTGATTCTTCCTCAGAAATGTGTCACATATTGAATATGTTGATTATTGATGTTCAATGGAAGTATTTGATTATATATGGTGCTCATCGATCATCTCATCGGTAGGGGGTTACCGCCCGACGATTTTTTTCCCGATGGGGCACACGATGGGGGTGAAATGACGCTGTTCTTGAACCTGTGCAGTCGGGCATTTCCACGCCGGGACCCTATAGGGCACACGACGAAACCTTCTTGCAACTGGCCCTTATCACCAAAGGCATTGATTCGTCTCTTCAAGTCACTATTTAGTGTCCATGTCTCACAACCATAGAGTAAGACAGGGATCACAAGCGACTTGAAGATCCGGATCTTTGTCCTCCTGCACAGGTACCGACAACGCCAAATACTCCCGCTGAGCGAGTCCATAACACCGTGGGCTATGCCAATCCGCCGTAAGACTTCTTGACGTGACCCGCCGTCATTATGGACTGCGCTACCAAGGTATGTAAAACTTTCCAAGATCTCAATGTCCTCGCCACACGCATGAACAGACTGTACTGCTTCATCTAGTAAGTCTCCAAAAACCTGGACCTTGGTCTTGAACCAGGAGACCTCAAGTCCCAAAGGCTTTGCCTCCTCGTGCAGCGCCTCGAGAGCCATCACCAGGACCTCCAGCGACTCAGCAAAGATTACTGCATCATCGGCAAAAACAAGATCAGTGATCTTGGTGTTGCCGACGGATGCTCCACAATCACTTTGATCTACAACCTTGTCCAATACCCAGTCCATACAAGCGTTGAAAAGTGATGGGGCAAGGACGCACCCTTGCCTCACTCCTGTATTCACAGGAAAGAAGCTGGATACACCTGCCCCACACTGCACAGCACTCTCAGTCCCAGAATACAGACCAGTTATCAAACCAATATTCCTTGCAGGAATCCCTCGAAGTCGCAGAAGATCCCAGAGTGACTCACGATGCACTGAGTCAAACGCCTTCTTGAGATCAACATAGGCTGCAAGCATCCCCTGTCGAAACTCACGTCGGCGTTCCACCAGGACACGAAGCGCTAGGATACGGTCCGTTGTTGACTTACCAGGCGTGAACCCAGACTGCTGAGGTCTCTGATGCTTCACCAGATGACTGCGAATTCGTGTCAGCAATAGATGGGCAAGCACCTTGCCTGGTACGCTGAGCAGTGTAATACCGCGGTAATTGTTGCAGTCCTGACGGTCCCCTTTCCCTTTCCAGATAGGGACGACCAGCCCCCTTTTCCAGTCAGGAGGAATGGTACCTGATTGCCACACGGCAGTCAGGACAGCATGCAACCCGCGGATCATGGCCTCACCCCCAGCTTTGAGGAGCTCCGCACTGATATTACAAACACCAGCTGCCTTTCCACCCTTCAACTTTGCTACAGCCTCTCTGACTTCGTCAAGAGAGGGTTGCGGTTTCGTCAATGGGAGGATCGGCATCCAATGCCTGTAACCCAGTGGTGTGAAGCTGCTCAGTTGGAGGGTCCACCGTGAACAACTGCCCAAAGTACTCAGCCCAACGAGCCATCTGCCCATCCATGTCCGACACGAGGCGCCCATCTGCTGTTCGAATAGCACTCGCCCGAGAAGGAGACTTGGAACGGAGCTTCTTCAGGGCTCGGTAGGCGGGTCGGAGGTCATTAGCGTTCAAATGACCCTCGACATCCTCAGCGAGACTCCTGACATACCTCTCCTTGTCTCTCCTCAGGAGGGTTCTAGTCCGGCGTGACAGAACCCTGTGCTGGTCCCGGTTCCCAGCCAGCCTGGCAGCGCGACTCTCCTCGATTTTCTCCAGCGTCTCCGTAGAGACAAAACCACGCCTTGACCTCGGGCGCTCCCCAATACACTCCTTGGCAGCCTGTAGAGTTTCACGTTTGAAGGTATCCCACAGTTCTACAGGATCCCCGAGAGCACCGAGCACATCAAACCGATTTGAGACTGCCACCGCATACTCATGAGCACATGTCAAGTCCTTCAGTTTCTCAAGATGAAACACAGTATGGTTACCTCTTGAGATTCTTCTGGACTTGACATGAAGCTTAAGTGTAGCAACAACAAGTCTGTGATCTGTTCCAAAGAACTCAGCACTCCGGTAAACCCTGCAGTTCTGGAGGATCCTCCAACGAGTACTAACGAGGATGTGGTCGATCTCCTTAGCTACCCCTCCGGCATTACTATACCATGTCCGGCGGTGCAGCTCTGGTCTCTGATACCAAGAACCTGCAATTCTCAACCTTCTGGACCTTGCAAAGTTCAGAAGCAGAGAACTGTTGGTGTTTCTGGTACCGGAGCCATGGGGACCAACACACAACTCGTAGCCATCTCTCACAGTGCCAGTAGTAGCATTGAAGTCACCCAAGACAATGAGTGTGTCCCGAGGAGGACACTGGTCTAATACAGAGTCGAGTTTGGCGTAGAACATCAGGGGTACAATTGATTCTCATGCGAGAAAAAGGTGTCTAGATCGCCATCCCGATGTTGATTTGCGATGTACAGTCGACCAAAAAGGCTTGCATCACTTCGAATGGCTGTGAGCTGTTTCATTTTGGAGGTTTTCTTTGGTTTTGGTGTTTTGAACAAATGCAGTTTGTTCATTTTGATTGACACGTGAATAGACTTGCTTTGTTCTGTGAAGACCTCCTTCTTAAATTTGCTGTACTGATCCAAGGTACTGTCCTAGAGCTTCCAATCCTTTCATGGCGTCAGCTACTTCCTGGTCGGCGCATTGTCGTGTATGAAGAACCAAGAGTTGTGGGCAGTCATCAGAGAATGGATTTCCATACCCATTGATCGTCTGAATGAGGTTGTTTGTTTGCTGCTGGAATAACTTCTGTGCTGACAATCCTTCCTCGTGATGGTGGTAGTCGCGATCGGCATCGTCTGAAGCCAAGTATTGGTTTTCAAAAGATGTGACCACTCGAGCTTGTTCAGGACCAGCGATCATCCATCGCTTCAAGGCCTCAGGTTGTTCAGTCAGTCCGATAGCTCCACCCTTTCCTTTTACTTTTGCATTCTCCTGCTCGTGGGCCTGCTCTATTGGAATAGCGGAGAATCTGCGGCTGCCTTTGACAACAACCCAGTGCTTTTCGAGGTCCTCTTGAACACTGACTGATAGTGAATTCATGTCCCGGATGTGCACACTAACCCACCTGCTGTAATTGTAGTGATCCAGGGCGAAGAACATGCCCATCAGTGATTCCAGCACCTCTCGATAGAGTTGAAAGTTGTTTTCGCGATGGGCTCTAACTAAGATTAGTAATGTCTTTTCTAATCTCAACACCAGTTCCCAATATTGAAAGGTTGGGCTCTTTATTGTCATGGACATCTTCCAACTGCCAAAGGCTTTCTCATCATCGGTATCAGTATCAGTCGCTGCATTGAATGCCTCTTGTTGAAGATTTTCCAGAGCGAGAGCAGACATTTGATGCGCATGGCGAGTTCGGGTTATGTGCGATACTTTTAAGAATGACTGTGCTGTACCTGCTGTTGCTATACCAGACTCTGTTAATGCATCTATTCAGCCAGATGCATCTAACACATCACCAAGAACAGTCCAAAGTTAGCTTTTTCCAGATGTAGGCCTCCGAACATGATGACCATCAAATTTTCTCCATGCGTTGTTGGAAATTTTCACTGTGTGTACTTGCACATGGCAAAGATCGGACAGTCGCATGCCAGAATTGGTATTTGACCAGGATTCAGAAATTGAGTGATATTCTGTATGATGCTCATGCCATGCTTCACCATTGCAGCTGAGTCTGCTTTCTCCACAAAGAGCGGCAATAATGCTGTGATTGCTGGCAATTCATTTGGTTGAGGCTGACGTGATGCATGATATGCAGCCCATGACAATGATTGTTCTCGCACTAAGTCCTGTTGCAGTAGTTCAGATGCATGTTGAATCCACCGTTCCTCTTCGGCATTGGCTTTCTCTATGTGATCAGCAAAACCGGACGTTGTTGTGTGTTCTATCGTGGGTACTTCTGTTGTTGTGGGTTTCATGTAAACCGCAGGTACTATAGAATATGAATCAGGAAGAACCAGACTTTTTGCTGAATTTGAAGTTGTGTTGGACATGCTAACAGGGTAAAGGTAAAGGTAAAGATGGGAGCATACGCTAAGCTGCGCGTGGCATGCGGTGCTCATCTCCGTGGCATTAGCCCTTAGAGCCTGTGGTGGGTGAGAACCCGTTACCCCGGGACACAGGGCTAGTGTGACTCCCGGGTTACCACAGTTACCTTCCCCAGGTTACCCCAGGTACCCATTTATCAACCCCGAAAGGAAGTAAGAACAGCTGGGTAGGCTGGTCACCGACTTGTCCTGGCCCGGGATCGAACCAGGGCCCGCAGATTCGTAGCCAGGCACGCTAGCCACTGCACCACGGAGGCGACAACTAGCAGGGTGATTGCGTATAATCCCAGGATGGTCTTTTTTTTGGCTGCTGAATGATGTTAATCCCTGTTCCATGAAAGGACCCCTGTGCTGTCGTTGAAGACGGGTTATGGTCCAGATTGTCTAACGCGCTTACTGTGAACAAACCTTTTCTCAACTGGCTTGGACACACTACTCCATCGCTTCTATATTGTTCACACTGTGAGGCAGCAACCAAGTTTTCAACCTGCATGACACGTTTGTATGAAACACTTATCCCTAGATTGGCCATTTGATCAACTAGTGTCTTGCTTCTAGTTTGAGTATGTAAGCTTAGACCAACATATAAAGGTACTGGTGGCTCACGGTCTGGAGAGTAACGCTGATGTTTTGTCTCAACATTTCCTTTCTTCTTGCAGTTGTGAACCAAGAGCTGTGTGAGTGTCAGACATGCTTGAGAGTCATTTACTGAACCTGCTAAATTTGGGCCATAGATGAGCATTGACATTAACAATCTTGTACTGGGCGTAATCTCCTGCTGACACCCAGGATTGAATTCGCCACTGAATGCTATCTTTTCTTTCAGAATTTCCTCCCTACATATCTTGGCAACTCTGGCAAACAACCTAGCTTCTTCGTCATAATCATGAATCAGGAAAGCGTCTTTGAGTAGTTGCTGAATGCCTGCTGGGAATGCCAGGATAATGCTTTTCCCATCAGATTGCTCCTCTAGTCCTTGCTGGCAGAAGTGCTTCAGGATTTTGTCTTTTAAGCGAGTTTTATGGATGGTGATATCAATGCCAAAGTCCCTAAGTCTTTTCTCAAACATGTTGTGTAAGTTTGACATGTATAGTAACGTCCCCTCCTCGGCAGATTCTTCCATGTACGTTACAAGTTCAACAAATGCTCTTGAATTGACCATTTTGGCTCGTTGATCCAACTCACGTTGCTCAGCTCTTGTTGGACTAATCTGCCGCCTGTTACCACGATAGTCATTTCGGTACTTTGTCAGACATTCTAAATGATACTTGAGTTCATTTGAGACCAGATCCCCACACAGTATTTTTGAAAGTACTTTACCGTTTTGCATGTCAGTTGGGCCATTAACTTTAAATTGTATTCTGCGCATTTAATTGCATATTCATGCAGCTTTCTGGGGCCACTCTCATCACAGAATAAACAAATGTTTTTGCTTGATCCCGTTGACCGACGCTTTGATCGCTGGGATGCGCTGGTACCTGGAGCTTCCTCATCTTCTTGTTGTTTACGTTTTCTACTCAGCTCTCGTTCAAGCTTACTTTTATTAAACTTTTGGTGGCATGCCCGATGCCAAGAAGCGTTCTTTTCTGCAAAACGTTCTGGGGTGCCATGTTCGCCAAAATCAACGTCAACGGGCAATGCACCTATCTTTTCGAACTCTCTGACATTGTCAAGAAAGTCCTTATAGACGTCGTCAGCATTGCGGTTCTGTCTATTCTTTGGACATGAGAGAGGTGCAGTGTCTCTACTGTTCTGGCAAATGACACAAATTGTCCAGTCCATGGTGTGATGTTTCACTGAGCCGTAGATTCAGGGCTGTTGACAAAACAACCTGCAAAAAAAAGAAATAGACATTATCCAACCGCCACATAATATAGTTAAAATATCGTTAGTAAATCTTGACTATTATGCTTATCCTGTATTCTTACAATAACTTATCTATTGTATTAATCAAATCCTTAACCTACTTGATTGTAGATCTCATCATCATCAATCAATTCTGTACTGTGTGGATGAAGCTTGACATAACTAAAACGACGTCACAGTAATAAATACACGCAAATATAGAAAACAAAGATCATCACGTCCAGATGAAATCTTTTATGAGGGCACTAGACAAAGTGAAATATACAGCATCAAATTATCAATTTGCCTACAAGTAAACACATGATATACGAAAGATGATATTCAACATCTAACACATTTATTTGAGGACAACAAACAAGTCATTAAAACATGTCTCACGAAACGTAAATTTTCATATCGAGCGACCCATTTTTTTCTATATGTGACCATTATCTTAGTTCCTGATGATCTAATGCAAAATCTAATGGTTCCAAGCGACTCCCTGGGCATCATTACCTACAAATAGATAGTTTACACATGTTTTTAAGTCCAATATTAGCGAAGTTATCATTATTTCTCGATTTTTTTCCATTTTTCGGCCGCCATCTTGGATTTTGACCCATAATCACATGATAATATTGTCCGATATTTTGGAGCATGGGATTTTTTTATTAAGTATGTCCATAGGTAAACATAAAAAAAATTGGCCCTTTTGTCCAGCGTGTCACGATGTTTCCCCTTATTCCCCTCACTAGTTCTGGGCCTCAAGGGGTTAATAGGGCAAGACAAACCGTATTATATTCAGTGCCTAGAAAAAACATTAATCATCTATGTATCTAACAGTAGACACGAAATTAAAGACAATTGCCTCTGTATTCAAAGCTACATTATTCTCAACTTTAAACAATATTGATCTTTCCTTTACTAGAAATATCGACAAGTCATCTCGTTTACTCAAATCTGTCTTAATTCAATTCCATATGAAGTTAGGTGTTTTGTGTTACCTAAATAAATCAGTTTTTTTTACAGTTTTTCCTCCCTTCCAAATGCCTAGATGCTGACGCTATACAAAGACCACAGCTGCCTTTATATGGACTATTTTATGTATTTCTAACGTATATACTTCTACTCTACATAATAAATATAGAAAATATCTATTCGACTCAACAACTCTCTAATATACGATCATTACGATACCAACAAAAATATCTTACAAATCAAGAAATGTAAGAGAAATCTATAAAGGATAATAAGTAAAGTAAGATAAGGAGCAGAAAGGCAAGTGGATAGCAACACAAATAAACCAAGATATTGCACAGCTAATCAAAATGTTCTACCTGACCTACTTTTAATTATCCCCACCTCTCTATCTAGTCCCTTTCCTCCTCCTCCTCCTCCTCCTCCTGCCCGTCAGGGTGGCAAGGTTGGTAGAGACGTGAGCTTGCAATGTGCAGAGTCCCTGCGCATTCGGTCAGCGGTTCGAGCCCGCCTAGTTCGTGCTGACGTGGCGGCGCTTTGTATAGTCAATAACCTTGTAGTTGGTACTTACAAAGTGTCTAGATAGGATGAAAATCTTATCTTAATCTTCCTCCTCCTCCTCCTCCTCCTCCTCCTCCTCCTCCTCCTCCTCCTCCTCCTCCTCCTCCTCCTCCTCCTCTACCACCCCTCCTCCTCCTCCTCCTCCACCTCTACCACCTCCTCCTCCTCCTCCTCCTCCTCTATCACCTCCTCCTCCTCCTCCTCCTCCTCCTCCTCCTCCTCCTCCTCCTCCTCCTCCTCCTCCTCCTCCTCCTCCTCCTCCCTCCTCTCCTCCTCCTCCTCCTCCTCCTCCTCCTCCTCCCTCCTCCCTCCTCCTCCTCCTCTACCCCTCCTCCTCCTCCTCCTCCTCCTCCTCCTCCTCCTCTTTCCCTCTCTCCCACTCCCAAAGTCAAGTTGGCCAGGGAGAGAGAGAGAGAGAGAGAGAGAGAGAGAGAGAGAGAGAGAGAGGTAGGTTACTTATTTAGAAGATACCTCATTCGTCCTCTTACTTCTTCTCTTCCTCCTCTTCCTTCTTCTCCTCGTCCACCTCCTCTTCTTCCTACTCCTCCCTTTATCACCTTGTCTCTCCCTCCCTTCCATTCCTCTGTCGCTACACCCCTTCCTTCCTTCCTTCCTTCCTCTTAACCTTAATAACGCTTCCTTCTCCCCCCTCCTCTTGTTCCTCCTCCTCCTTACGTGTCGTCATGATAACTTGCACCTCAAGCTAAATATGGACTAAAGATTCTCCAGCAACTTGCACTGTGGTGGTGGTGGTGATATTTTCTCTCTCTCTCTCTCTCTCTCTCTCTCTCTCTCTCTCTCTCTCTCTCTCTCTCTCTCTCTCTCTCTCTCTCTCTCGATTGTGTTCAGCGGTGGCATGCTCAGTTAATGCGATATTCTTGTTCAGGTATCGCTTAGCTTCTTGGAATCTTCATTACGGTGTTAAAAAGCTCCTTAGCTCCTGAATAAAAGTGGAAACTGTGTAAGTATATCTGTAAGGGGAGGCATGAGCAGAGTGGTTTGTTTGCGTCTCCAACTGGCGTTCTCGGTGACCCGAGTTCGATCCTCGATGAGGGCTTTAAAATCCACTTAAAATCTTTCTACACCGTCGAGTGGACTAAGAACACCCACATGCTGCCCATTTACTCTGCCTTCGATTGCGAGTGCATCGGAGGACACAGGGGGCGGCATGAGCCTCTAATCACAAGCGTCACTATAAAAATCCTGCCTGCGCCACCACGGGCGAGGGCCAACCATCAGAGCCATCAAGTGAACGCCCAGGGCCTACTATCCGAGCCCTGGAGAACACAGCCTACAGGCGCTATAGGCACAGATGTAAAAAAAAAAAAAATGTGTGTGTGTGTGTTTGTTGATGAACGTGTAAGGAGGGATGGGATGATTTTTTTTTTTTTGGGGTGGGGCATTTTAAGGTAACAGGTGGTAGGATGCAGGCATGGTAGGTGGTACCCCATTTTTATGTGGATGGGTACTGGGGTAGGGTAATTTTTGTGGGAATTGTAGTGTAGTTGTCAATTTTTAGGCCATTTTATAAATTTGAACAAAGAATTGAATAAAGATTATTTATATGAATAATTATATAATTATTGAATAAAGGGTGAGGCCATTTTTGGGTGAAAGAAGTAGGGCCATTTTTTAGGTGTGGTGGGGAGGACCATTTTTAAAGGAAGAGGTAGGGACAATTTTAGGGCAAAAGCTAGGGCCATTTTGTAGGGGTAGGTGGTAGGGTCATGTTTGGAGAAGGAGGGTAGGGCCATTTTTTTGGGGGGAGGGTAGGGTCATTTTTTGGGGGGGAGGGTAGGGCCATTTTTTTGGGGGGTAGGGTAGGGCTATTTTAAGGAGAAGAAGGTAGGACCATTTTTGGAGTACGAGGTTAGGGCCATTAGGAGAAGAGGTAGGGTCACTTTTGGAGTACGAAGGTAGGGCCATTTTTAGAGGAAGATGTAAGGACCATTTTTTAGGGAAGGGGAGGGGGGTAAGGAATAATACCTTCGTTCGTAAAACCCAAACTGTTACCAAAAAATTATTCATATTGGTATTGGTAAAGCCAGCCTGGCCAAAGTAGACACTCTTCACCACAGCGCTCATCTCCGTCTCCCGGGTACCGAACCATTGCATCTCGGCAGACACTGAATCATAGAAACCAATTTGCCATAGTTAACCATCCTTCTTTAAATCACCATACTTATTTCATACACCCATTTTAGTAACAAGTACCCAATTATATTAACTCTTATTCATACGCCCATCTTATCAACTAATACCCAATTATATTTGCTAGCATTTATACGCCCATTTATCTGCCTGTTAATCCCCCTAACCCCCATTTCTCCATTACTCCACAGGTGAGTACTGGTTAAGGGAAGTCTGTTCGCCGCCATTCAACTCTTTCCTCCAGGACTCGAACCCCGGACCTGCAGACTGACCGTGAGGTAGGTTAACCACACCACCATTAAAGGGAATGATCGTGTACTATCTTAAAGGTAATAATAAAGACTACGTATATTACCATTTTTCGTAATTTTTTCATTTTTATTTTTTAGTATTTCTATCATGTTATTAGAAGTAAACAGAGAGAGAGAGAGAGAGAGAGAGAGAGAGAGAGAGAAACACGAAGACTGAAAAAAAAGTAGAGTGCGAGGTGGATCTGGAAAAGTAGAGTGCGGGGTTGGTCTGGAAAATTAGAGTGCGGGGTTGGTCTGGAAAAGTAGAGTGCGGGGTGGTCTGGAAAAGTAGAGTGCGGGGTGGGTCTGGAAAAGTAGAGTGCGGGGTGGGTCTGGAAAAGTAGAGTGCGGGGTGGTTGGAAAAGTAGAGTGCGGGGGTGGTCTGGAAAATTAGAGTGCGGTGTTGGTCTGGAAAAGTTTGAGTGCGGGGTTGGTCTGGAAAAGTAGAGGGGCGGGGTTGGGTCTGGAAAAAATAGAGTGCGGGGTGGGTCTGGAAAAGTAGAGTGCGGGGTGGGTCTGGAAAAGTAGAGTGCGGGGTTGGTCTGGAAAAGTAGAGTGCGGGGTGGGTCTGGAAAAGTAGAGTGCGGGGTGGGTCTGGAAAAGTAGAGTGCGGGGTGGGTCTGGAAAAGTAGAGTGCGGGGGGGCCCTGGAAAGTAGAGTGCGGGTGGTCTGAAAAGTAGAGTGCGGGTG
>JACEEZ010002682.1:135000-190000 GCA_016584305.1 Chionoecetes opilio
GTGGTAGTTGTAGTCAGCATACTTCATATCCTATCATTCTTCACTACGAAACTTCCATGTTCCTATCTTCTTTAGGGACATGGTATCCTTTTCCAACTGTCCTCTTTCATGTAGTTGATAGTTAGTAGTATGTAGTACAACAGATACCCTAGTTATGGACCAATAGGTCTCCTGGTGTCTTGTTATTTCTATGTATTCCTATGTATTCCTATGTATTCCTCCTCCTCCTCCCTCCTCCTCCTCCTCCTCCTCCTCCTCCTCCTCAACTCACAATTGTCTCACCCTCATTGTATTTACCAAACACTTTTCTAAGAATTATTGTCTTTGGTATTAGTTGATAAAATATATTAGTGTTTCTCTTTTTATCTTTCCTTCTGTTATAGTATGATAACCTATTTTGCCCACCCCCCCTCTCTTTTCTCTCTCTCTCTTCTCTCTCTCTCCTCCTCCTCTCTCTCTCTCTCTCTCTCTCCTCTCTCTCCTCTCTCTCTCTCTCTCTCTTTTCCCCCAGTAGGTGGAGGTGACCTTCGTTATTTCTTGCTTTAAATCTGTGTTCCATTTTTAGAGAGAGAGAGAGAGAGAGAGAGAGGAAGAGAGAGGAAGAGAGAGAGAGAGAGAGAGAGGGGAGATAGAGAGAGAGAGAATAAGAGAGAGAGAGAGAGAGAGGAGAAGAGAGAGAGAGAGAGAGAGAGAGAGAGAGATAGAGAGAGAGAGAATAGAGAGAGAGAGAGAGAGAGAGAGAAGAGGGAGAGAGAGGAGGAGGAATGAGAGAGAGAGAGGAGAGAGAGGAGGACAGATAAAGTGAGAGGAATGTGGGAAGAAGGAGAGGAGGAAGATAAGACGGGAGAAGAAAGGGAGAGGAGATGAAGAACTAGATGAAAGAGGGAAGAGAGGGAAAGGAAAGAAAAAATCTGAAGGAAGGATGGCTAAAGGAATGGAGAGATGGAGAAGGGGAGAGAAGGAAATAGGGAGGGGTGAAGAGGAGAGAGAGAGAGAGAGAGAGAGAGAGAGAGAGAGAGAGAGAGAGAGAGAGAGAGGAGGAGGTAGATGGCTAGTAAGAAAGGGAATCGAACCAACTATTTCCTGTACGGGTCATGTGTGAACAGGTAGGGAGAGAGGGGCTCTGCAGGGGTGGAGTATTCGTATACGCTATTAGTATTGGAATACATTCGAATACAGTATTTAGGTGTATTCGCATTCGAATAATTGTTATTAGAAATAAAAATATTCTCATTTGTATTCGAATACTTGGGAAAACTATTCGTATTCTTCAAATAACCCGACGAATAATCCTAAATTTACGGAATTATCAGAAATAACAGAGTGGTTGTTCCTTACAACTGTAGCTTTCTGGGTGGACGTGTACTGTACAGGTTCACAGGCTGTGGCGGCCTCTCACCAGTCAGGAGTCATTATTCATGAAGTGATTTTTACCATTGCATAACTGGTACACTGCTATCACTGTTATGCCAAGTTACATCAAGAAATAATTTTTCAACGAAAAACATTCATGAATACTTTCATGAAGTGTTCGTATTTGTATTCGAATTAACAGTATGTCAGTGTATTCGTGTTCGTAGGAATTTGAAGTAGTCGTAGTCATATTCGAATACACATTATTATTTATATATATATTTTTTTATTTTTTTTTTATTTATTTTTTTCAATAGCGCCTGTAGGCAGTGGTGACCCAGGGCTCGGATGGTAGGCTCTGGAGGTTCACTTGAGGGCTGTGATGGTTGGTCCTCACCCGTGGTGGCGCAGGCAGGATTTTTATAGTGACGCCTGTAGAGGCTCATGCCGCCCCCCTATGTCCTCCGATGCACTCGCAATCGAAGGTAGAGTTGATGGGCAGGGCATGTGAGTGTTCTTAGGCCACTCGACGGTGCAGAAAGGTTTTGGGTTTCTTCGGGGATCGAACTCGGGTCACCGAGAACGCCAGTCGGAGACGCTAACCACTCCGCTACCGCCTCCCCACACTATTCACTCATAGACCACTGTAAATCTGGAGTGCGCACGGAATATCGGTCTGTTGCACAAGGGCCTGAAGTCGGAGGGCCGCTCGGATTCATTATATATATATATATACGGATCATATAAACTGGTTTATCAGTATATATGATATACTGTAATCTTCGTAAATGTTTGTTCTATAATATTATCAAATAAAATACAGTAAAACACGCTAAAGAAATGCCATTACGAGACTGAAGAAATATGCATGAACTTAATATTCACTTCAACTCTTCGCCATTTAAAACTTTGTGAATCAACTTCTATCATGAAGGGTATCAATAGAAGCGCAATTTTATTAGCTTTCTATTGATGTATTTCGTTTTCTGATAAATTAATTACCACCATGCATAAATTAGCGTTAACTAAATAAATAAAATCATCAATCGGGTAATTTTCCCGATTGATGAGGTTATTTATTTAGTTAACGCTAATTTATGCATGGTGCTAATTCATTTATCAGAAACCGAAATATATAAGTAAATAAATAACATCATCAATCGGGAAAATTACCCGATTGATGATTTTATTTATTTATTTAACGCTAATTTATGCATGGTTCTAATTCATTTATCAGAAAACGAAATATATCAATGGAAAGCTAATAAAATTGCGCTTCTATTGATACCCTTCATGATAAAAGTTGACTCGCAAAGTTTTAAATGGCGAAGAGTTGAAGGGAATATTAAGTTCATGCATATTTCTTCAGTCTCGTAATGACATTTTTTTAGCGTGTTTTACTGTTTTTTATTTGATAATATTATAGAACAAACATTTACGAAGATTACAGTATATCATATATACTGATAAACCAGTCTATATGATAGTCCATAGACCACTATATCTCTTTGTCGGGCGCAGGCCGCTATGCAGCCTGGCAATTTCAAAATATTGTCACGTGAACAGTCCAGAGATATAGTGGTCTGACTCACTCTATCCTTGAGAGAGAGAGAGAGAAAAAAAAAAGAGAAAAGACATCGAAATACCAACTTATCTACAGAAGCACATTATCTCTCTCTCTCTCTCTCTCTCTCTCTCTCTCTCTCTCTCTCTCTCTCTCCTCGCGCGCGCGCGCGCGCGCGCGCGCGCAAAAATCACGCATATAGGTCAGAAATTGAAGAGAACGAGAGCAAAAGAGTGAGTAGGTGTAAGAGAGAGACCGAAACAGCACCTTACCTACATAAGAACTTATGCGCTCTCTCTCTCTCTCTCTCTCTCTCTCTCTCTCTCTCTCTCTCTCTCTCTCTCTCTCTTTCAAAAATCATATAGGACAGAAACAGAAAAGAACGAGAGCAAAAGAGTGAGTAGGTGCAAGAAAGAGAGAGAGAGAGAGAGAGAGAGAGAGAGAGAGAGAGAGAGAGAGAGCGAGAGAGAGGGGGGGAGGGAATTCTCAGCCGTAACATTATACATCCTGCTTACCAGTTCCCCTTCCCTTCTTCTTCCCCTCCCATCCCTCCCATCCCTCCCTTCCCTTCCTTCATCTCCCTCCTCTGCCTTATTCCCTCCATCAGTCTTGTCCCCTTGATACTCTCTCTCTCTCTCTCTCTCTCTCTCTCTCTCTCGCTCTCGCTCTCGCTCGCTCTCGCTCTCGCTCTCGCTCTCGCTCGCTCGCTCGCTCGCTCTCTCTCTCTCTCTCTCTCTCTCTCTCTCTCTCTCTCTCTCTCTCTCTCTCTCTCTCTCTCTCTCTCTCTCTCTCTCTCTCTCTCTCTCTCTCCTACATAGGCCTATACAAATGTTCGGCCACAAGACCTCCTGTAAAGAGCTCCCTTCCTTCCCATCTTTCATCCCTTCCCTTCCTTTCCCTTCCCTTCCCTTCCCTCCCGTAGCACCTCACTTTCCTCTCCACTTGACCACCACCACCACCACCACCACTACTGACCCCGAAGTGATTGTGGTGTTAGTAATGTGTGGTGGAAGTATGATGTAAGTAGTAGTAGTAGTAGTTGATTATTGTTGTTGTGGTGGTGTATCTGCATTCCTCTCCTCTTCCTCTGCCTTCTTCTCCTTCTTGTCCTCTTCATTATATTACTGTGAAAAATAGCAACTACATATACTACTACTACTACAACAACTACTATTCCCACTACTACAACAACAACTACTACTACTACTACTTCTACTGCTGCTACTACTACTACTACTACTACTACTACTACTACTACTACTACTACTACTACTACTACTACTACTACTACGACACAATAACCTACCGTAGATAACACTAAATTCGCCAGGACAACGTTTTTTTTCTATTTACAGACGTGTGGTGGCGTTAATACTTACATTTCTACATCCATGATTTCAGGAAAGTTAGAAGGGGCTATCTGGAGAGTCTGTGTCATTTTGTGTCTTCATCTGTGACATAGTATGGCTATAAATGAACAAATTATCAAACTATCAACCGAGTGGCGATCTACACTAAGATCGCCAGCTGGTGTTTATTGTTCTGAGTGTCCTCCCGCCGTCTTCGTCGCCCGAAAAAAAAACGAGTTGCGAAATTTGAAACCGTATATACTTGCAGATACAAAGCATAAAACAACACTGAAACAGGGTACTGTAGATTATACAGTCATGATATAAACTACTGTGTATCATCTTCAGTGGCACTTACAAATCAGTAGTGAGGCTATAATTCGTAATATATGGCGGCTGGCGACATCACTGCAGGTGGCGACTATAGACTATAGTGTTATCTACGGTAAATGACCAGTTTTGCGCTTTTGTGATCTACTTTAATTTGTCTTCTTTTTTTCCTTTTTTTTGGGGGGGGGTGCGTGAGAGAAGTGGGGACATGGCATTACGAAGATTTTTGTATTACTCTTGTCCACCACATTTGTCGTTTTGTCATTCATGTGTCTTTCTTGCATGTAAACACACACACACACACACACACACACACACACACACACACACACACACACACGCGATGGTCAAATTCCGCGCGATGGTCAGGTTGATAACGTGACGGGCTCCCATTCTGTGGGTAGGCGGTTCGAATCCTCGTGCTCCCGGGGATTTTTCACTTGACAAATTCGGGCGGTTACTGTCCCGGGCGGAGCGGAAACAGATGGGTTGTTTCCTTAAAACCCGAGCCCCTGTCCACCCAGCAGTGAATGGGTACCGGGTGTTAGTCGGGGTTTGTGACCTGCTCTACGGGGTGCTGGCTTCGGCCAACACAAAGCACTAAGGATGAATGATAAAAATGTTGATATGGAGACGGGGCCACACGAGCATTGCTCTGGCCCTGTAAAATACAACTAGATGAATACACACACACACACACACACACACACACACACACACACAGAAAATAATTAAGAGGCAAAATGATAAGAAAAAAGAACAATAACAAATCGAGGGGAAAAACGTAGTAGGGGAAGAGAGACAGGTTGAAAAAACATTGATGGAAGTGATGGTGATGGTGGTGATGGAGTTTGAGGAAGAGGAGGAGGAGGAGGAGTCATATCGTGGCCACCAAGATGATAAGGCCTGGTGGATCGCCCGTGACGTCACACCATAAGGATACAACCCTCTCCGCTCCCCGTACAAGTTTACCTACCTAATATAATTTTTATCAGTATAAAAGATATACTGTTATCTTAGGAAATGTTTGTTCTATAATATTATAAAATAAAAAACCGTAAAACACACAAAGAAAATGCCATTATGAGACTCAAGAAATATGCATTAACTTAAACTCTTCGCCATTTAATATTTTGCTCGGAAACATTTTACATGGAGACTATCAATAGAAGCGGAGTTTAATTAGCTTTCCACTGATATATTTCGTTTAGTGATAAATGAATTAGCGGCATGCATAAATTAGCGTTAACTAAATATAAAAAATCATGAAATCGGGTAATTTCCTACCTAATATATGTTTATCAGTATAAAATATATACTGCTATCTTCGGAAATGTTTGTTCTATAATATTATCAAATAAAAAACCGTAAAACACACTAAAAAAATGCCATTATGAGACTTTCAAGAAATATGCATGAACTTAAATTTTTCGCCATTTAATATTTTGTGCAAAAACTTTTTACATGGAGAATATCAATAGAAGCGGAATTTAATAAGCTTTCCATTGATATATTTCCTTTTCTGATAAATGAATTAAAACCATGCATAAATTAGCGTTAACTAAATAAATAACATCATGAAATCGGGTAAATTACCCGATTTCATGATGTTATTTATTTAGTTAACGCTAATTTATGCATGCCGCTAATTCATTTATCACTAAACGAAATATATCAATGGAAAGCTAATTAAGCTCCGCTTCTATTGATATTCTCCATGTAAAATGTTTGCGGGCAAAATATTAAATGGCGAAGAGTTTAAGTTAATGCATATTTCTTGAAAGTCTCATAATGGCATTTTCTTTGTGTGTTTTACGGTTTTTTATTTGATAATATTATAGAACAAACATTTCCGAAGATAACAGTATATCTTTTATACTGATAAACATTATATTAGGTAGGTAAACTTGTACGGGGAGCGGAGAGGGTTGTATCCTTATGGTGTGACGTCACGGGCGATCCACCAGGCCTTGTCTCTCGGTGGTCTCGGTCATATCCGTCCTAGGTGACCCAAAACCCAGCTGGTGATGAAGGCACTGAGAGGAGAGAGAAAGAGAGAGAGAGAGAGAGAGAATCAAATTTTTTATGTGCATTCTTTTTCAGCATTTCTTTTTCTCCTACGTCTCATCATTTTTATCATTATAATTATTGTTGTTATTATTATCATTATTATTAGCTGTGTGTGTGTGTGTGTGTGTGTGTGTGTGTGTGTGTGTGTGTGTGTGTGTACCTGGCCACACCTTATCTAATCTCGACCCAGTTATATTTAGGAGGGGAAAGAGGGAGGGAAAGGAGGGGAGAGGGAGGGGGAAGGGGGAGGAAAGGACGGAGTCAGGTGTGAGGGAGGGGAGGAAAATAGAGTAGGACACACACACACACACCCACCCACACCCACACCCACACCCACACACACACACACACACACACCGCCACATTACACCGCCACGATGGTCAAGTGGTAGCGCGCTGGACTGCCATTCCGTGGTAGCTTGTTCGAATCCTCACTGCTCCCGGGGATTTTTCCACTGACAAATTCGGGCGGTTACTGTCCCCCTTGAGCAAGGGGATGGGGGTGTCTGGTGTGTAAGGTCCCAGCATTGACCAAAGATCGGATATAATGAGCTTCAAGCTCGCACCGGGAGGGTGAAACTGATGATCGTGAGTCTGACTCGCGAGGACAAGACCATGGGTGAATAACACACCACACACACACACACACACACACACACACAAGGAGAGAGAGAGAGAGTGTCGTTCTAAAGTAACATTTTGCCATATAGAAGTTTTCATTTAACAGTAGTAATAGTAGTAGTAGTAATAGTAGTAGTGGTGGTAGTAGTGGTAGTAGAAGTAGTAGTAGTGGTAGTAGTAGCAGAAGTGAAAGGACTAATATCAATATTGGCGTGGTGGAAGCGTAGGAGGAAGGAAGAGGAGGAGTAGGAGGATAGAAGGGAAGGAGGAGGAGGAAGGCTTACAGAAGAGGACCACCTACTTGATGTCTTGGCCCAGAAGACATTTGTTATGGCCCCTTCCTTTACCTCCCCTGAGAGAGAGAGAGAGAGAGAGAGAGAGAGAGAGAGAGAGAGAGAGAGAGAGAGAGAGAGAGAGAGAGAGAGAGAGAGAGAGAGAGAGAGAGAGAGAGTGTCCTTCCACCCCTTCCAGACCGATAGGAATCCTAGTCAATGCTACCAGACAGGAAGAGGAATACAAAGGAATACAAAGGAAGAACAGACAGCAACAGCCCTACTGGGCCAAACGAGGCTACCTGTGTGACTACTTTCTACCACTATAGTTTCTACGTGTTAGAGGTAAAAGAATAGCAAAGCTGAAGGCTCCTCCCCACCCACCTCTCCCTGGAAAAAAAGTGAGAAACACCATACAGTATTGAAAAACTGTCATGGAATTGGATAGGAAAGATTGAAGGAGACATACTCTAATCTAAAGCTAACGCTACAAAAAAAAACAGTTTACGTAGGGCCGAAGTAATCGAATTGGGCAGTTGATGCTAAGTATTTATCTAGTTTGTTGTTGATAAACGCCTCAACCGTTTTACTATTAACTACTTGTGTTGGAAGAGAGTTCCAAGTATTAACAACTCTATTAAAGAAAAAGTGCTTCGCTTCATGTGACCGAAATCGCTTACTAGTGATTCGGTACTACGAGTAGTGCTTGTCCAATCAATATTCAAATAGTCGTTTATGTTAACATTATCGAAGCCATGGAACATTTTAAACAATTCTATTAAGTCTCCTCGCAACCTACGTTTTGACAAACTGAACAAGTTAAGTTCCTTCAATCGCTCTTCGTATGTCTTGTTTCGCAAGCGCGGAATAATTCTAGTAACTTTTCTTTGTACTCTCTCCAGTTTGATTATATCTTTTCTATAGTAGGGTGACCAGAACTGAACGCAATATTCAAGAAGAGGACGCAGGATCGCATTGAAAAGTGTAAGAATGACTTTTTGAGACTTACATTCGAAAGTTCTTCCTATGAAACCATGGCTGCAGTTAATTTGTTAGCCCTCTTAACAACTTCTGGACAATGTTTACTGGGCTTGAGGTCGTTGCTTATAATAATCCCCAAGTCTTTTTCTTCGGTAACATTGGAGAGTTCATGTCCGTACATTGAGTAGTTAATTTGATCGTTATTACTTCATATATGCAAAACCTTACACTTATCGATATTGAATTTCATCTGCCACTTATTTACCCAACTAACGAAAAGATCAAAGTCAGATTGCAATTGCATCTTATCGGCAGTTGTGATTACTTTATTCGTTATTTTAGTATCGTCCGCAAACTTTGATATCTTACAGGTAAGGTGAGGCCTTCGTCAATATCGTTTACATAGATTAAGAAAAGTACAGGGCCTAGTACAGATCCCTGCGGTGCACCACTTAAAACATCTTGCCAGCTAGATGCTTTTCCATTAATTACGACGCGCTGCTCTCTCTCAGAAAGCCAGTCTTCAAGCCAGGAGGAGGAGGAGAAAGAGGAGGGAAAGATGCGGTGTTCACGAAGAAGGGAGGTGAACGAGAGAGAGAGAGAGAGAGAGAGAGAGAGAGAGAGAGAGAGAGAGAGAGAGAGAGAGAGAGGGTGCTACTATAGCGTGCGGTCTACATCGGGGTCTGCAGTCTACGGTACCCTAATGTGCGGTCTACCAAGATCCCGCCTGATCTGACCTGACCTGACTACCGCATAGCTGTATTTCTATGTGCAGTTTGTCAAGACCATACCTGACCTGACCTGACCTGAGTACCGGGACCATAATCAACCTTATAAAATGTGGATCAACGAAGTAATGTCTCAGTATCCTCCTAAAGTTCAACCCGAGAACATCAGTCTGACACACTTAGCCCTCTACAAGGCTGTTGAAAGAATTCTACAGAAGTGTCATCTTGACAGAAGAAACATCAGTTACGTTTTTGCGTGAAAGCAATCATCGTGTGATGATTGGCAGCGAGCGAACCAAGTTTAAGCCAAAAAGTTAATAATTACTCCTAAATATTGTCGGATTGAACTGAAATTTGACATACAAGTAGTGCTGTCAAAATCAATGGGGGTCTGTCAAACAAACTTTTTGCGTAGAACAAGCCCTTAATGAGTAATTCACGTAATGAGTTAATTGGCTGGAACGTGGCTCGCTGCCACGTTCCAGCCGCAAGAACTGAGCCAAAAGCAAAGGGGCCAGAGGCTGGACGCCTATACTTGATAATACTCTACTGTACAATAGACAAGAGAGAGAGAGAGAGAGAGAGAGAGAGAGAGAGAGAGAGAGAGAGAGAGAGAGAGAGAGATAATACGAAAATCATATGGAATAGGTGGAACTCTTGAAATAGAGAAGAAGAAGCAGAAGATAAATAAAAAACAAGGTTGTGGAGGAAAATGAAAGAGGACAAGAAATAGGTCACGGCAAGGAAGAAAAGAAAGCAGAGAAAGGAAGAGAGAAACAAATATCTGTAGAGGACCAGGAGGAAAGTGAAGAGGAGGAGGAGGAGGAGGAGGAGGCCTTGGTTACTATGGTGACACACAGTAGCTGAAGATAAAAGTCACCTCAAACCAGATAGCCTCCTGTTGCTCTCTCTCTCTCTCTCTCTCTCTCTCTCTCTCTCTCTCTCTCTCTCTCTCTCTCTCTCTCTCTCTCTCTCCATTACATTTTCTTTCTTGTTCTTTTTGCGTCTCACATTCGCAGTTTTCATGTTTTCTCGATATTACGCCCACCGCCCAATACGCCCTAACGCCCACATTGTCCTCCCGCCCACACCGTCCACCCATCAAATGAGTTCATAGCTATTTGCTCTCATTGCCTTTTTAATTATCTCTCTCTCTCTCTCTCTCTCTCTCTCTCTCTCTCTCTCTCTCTCTCTCTCTCTCTATCTATCTCTTTTAAGTGTAAAGGAATGAATGGAAAAACCTTAATTTGTTTTCATAATTATTATTTGCAACACGACTACATCCTCCTCTCTCTCTCTCTCTCTCTCTTCTCTCTCTCTTCTCTCCTCTCTCTCTCTCTCTGCTCCCCAACAAGCCCCAGACATTACCCATTCCTCCTTCAACCTTCCCCAACCCTCTTCAATACTTCCCCCATCTTCTTCATTTTTCCCCAACATTGCTCATACCTCCATCACCCTATTCTATCACTCCCCCAGCATTCTCAGCCTTCCCCTAACATTCTCAGCCTTCCCCTAACATTCTCAGCCTTCCCCCAACATTCTCAGCCTTCCCCCAACATTCTCAGCCTTCCCCTAACATTCTCAGCCTTCCCCCAACATTCTCAGCCTTCCCCTAACATTCTCAGCCTTCCCCTAACATTCTCAGCCTTCCCCCAACATTCTCAGCCTTCCCCTAACATTCTCAGCCTTCCCCCAACATTCTCAGCCTTCCCCTAACATTCTCAGCCTTCCCCTAACATTCTCAGCCTTCCCCCAACATTCTCAGCCTTCCCCTAACATTCTCAGCCTTCCCCCAACATTCTCAGCCTTCCCGCAACATTCTCAGTCTTCCCCATCCTCCTCACCCCCCCATCCCCACCTCGGTCACGGTGGGAATGTTGGGGAATAGCTGACAGACCTTCGGGGTGGTGGTTTCTTATTCACCTATGAAGAGGATGTGAGTCACCTTTGTGGGGGGGATGGGTGCTGTGTGTGTGTGTGTGTGTGTGTGTGGGTGGGTGGGTTGTGTGGGTGTGGGTGGGTGGGTTGTGTGTGTGTGTGTGTGTGGGTGGGTGGTGGGTTGTGTGTGTGTGGGTGTGGGTGGGTGGGTTGTGTGTGTGTGTTTGTGTGTGTGTGGGTGGGTTTGTGTGTGTGTGTGTATGTGTGGGTGTGTTTGTGTGGGTGGGTGTGGGTGTGCGTGTGGGTGAGTGGGGGGGTGGGTGGATGGGTGTATGTGTGTGTGTGTGTGTGTGTGTGTGTGTGTGTGGGTGGGTGAGTTGTGTGTGTGTGTGTGTGAGGGTGTGTGTGTAGGTGGGTGTCATTTCGCAAAGATTTCCTAGTCTATATCTCACACACTACCTATCTCTCTCTCTCTCTCTCTCTCTCCCTCTCTCTCTCTCTCTCTCTCTCTCTCTCTCTCCTCTCTCTCTCTCCTCTCTCTCTCTCTCTCTCCCCTCTCCAACTCTCTTTAGTTTGTTTATAAATCTTTTCATTCCTTTGTTTTACTTATTCCTTTATTTTAGCTGTCGATGATTTGGTTTTCTAGATTAATATGTCGAAAAATATATTTATGTGGAGTCTTAGGTTGTATCATGGGTTTTTTGTTGTATCGTGTTTTTGTTGTTTATGTTTGACCTCATGGACTGTATTTGTTGAGGGTTTTGTTTATCTATCATTATTTTCTCTTCGTAGGATCTCTTTTTTTGGATTTTGTGTTAGTATAAAGACAATGGAATAAATGGTGTACTTACCTAAGAGCCTCTTCTCACGACGCCACCATGGAGTCGCCACCAAGTATTCATAGTGGCGCTACCAAGTATTAATAGTGGCGCCACCAAGTATTCATAGTGGCGCCACCAAGTATCCATAGTGGCGCCACCAGTTTTTCCCTGCCACCAGTCACGCCACCAACAGCGCTCATTTTCGCCAAGGAGATCAGGGAAGCAACAATCGCTGCTGTTTTTCGTCATGGAGTCAGGAAGCAACAATTGCTGCTGTTTTTCGTCATGGAGGTCAAGAACGCAACAATCGCTGCTGTTTTTCGTCATGGAGGTCAAGAACGCAACAATCGCTGCTGTTTTTCATCATGGAGTCAGGAAGCAACAATTGCTGCTGTTTTTCGTCATGGAGTCAGGAAGCAACAATTGCTGCTGTTTTTCGTCATGGAGTCAGGAAGCAACAATTGCTGCTGTTTTTCGTCATGGAGTCAGGAAGCAACAATTGCTGCTGTTTTTCGTCATGGAGTCAGGGAGCAACAATTGCTGCTGTTTTTCGTCATGGAGTCAGGGAGCAACAATTGCTGCTGTTTTTCGTCGTGGAGGTCAAGGAAGCAACAATTGCTGCTGTTTTTCGTCATGGAGTCAGGAAGCAACAATTGCTGCTGTTTTTCGTCATGAGTCAGGAAGCAACAATTGCTGCTGTTTTTCGTCATGGAGTCAGGAAGCAACAATGCTGCTGTTTTTCGTCGTGGAGGTAAAGGAAGCAACAATTGCTGCTGTTTTTCGTCATGGAGTCAGGAAGCAACAATTCGCTGCTGTTTTTCGTCATGGAGGTCAAGGAAGCAACAATCGCTGCTGTTTTCGTCATGGAGTCAGGAAGCAACAATTGCTGATGTTTTTTCGTCATGGAGTCAGGAAGCAACAATCGCTGCTGTTTTTCGTCATGGAGTCAGGACGCAACAATTGCTGCTGTTTTTCGTCATGGAGTCAGGAAGCAAAAATTTCTGATGTTTTTCGTCATGGAGTCAGGAAGCAACAATTGCTGATGTTTTTCGTCATGGAGTCAGGACGCAACAATTGCTGCTGTTTTTCGTCATGGAGTCAGGAAGCAACAATTGCTGCTGTTTTTCGTCATGGAGTCAGGAAGCAACAATTGCTGCTGTTTTTCGTCATGGAGTCAGGAAGCAACAATTGCTGCTGTTTTTCGTCATGGAGTCAGGACGCAACAATTGCTGCTGTTTTTCGTCATGGAGTCAGGAAGCAACAATTGCTGCTGTTTTTCGTCATGGAGTCAGGAAGCAACAATTGCTGCTGTTTTTCGTCATGGAGTCATGACGCAACAATTGCTGCTGTTTTCGTCATGGAGTCAGGAAGCAACAATTGCTGCTGTTTTTCGTCATGGAGTCAGGAAGCAACAATTGCTGCTGTTTTTCGTCATGGAGTCAGGAAGCAACAATTGCTGCTGTTTTTCGTCATGGAGTCAGGAAGCAACAATTGCTGCTGTTTTTCGTCATGGAGTCAGGAAGCAACAATTGCTGCTGTTTTTCGTCGTGGAGGTCAAGGAAGCAACAATTGCTGCTGTTTTTCGTCATGGAGTCAGGAAGCAACAATTGCTGCTGTTTTTCGTCATGGAGTCAGGAAGCAACAATTGCTGCTGTTTTTCGTCATGGAGTCAGGGAGCAACAATTGCTGCTGTTTTTCGTCTGGAGTCAGGAAGCAACAATTGCTGCGTTTTTTCGTCGTGGAGTCAGGAAGCAAAATTGCTGCTGTTTTTCGTCATGGAGTCAGGAAGCAACAATTGCTGCTGTTTTTCGTCATGGAGTCAGGAAGCAACAATTGCTGCCGTTTTTCGTCGTGGAGGTCAAGGAAGCAACAATCGCTGCTGTTTTTCGTCGTGGAGGTCAAGGAAGCAACAATCGCTGCTGTTTTTCGTCGTGGAGGTCAAGGAAGCAACAATTGCTGCTGTTTTTCGTCGTGGAGGTCAAGGAAGCAACAATTGCTGCTGTTTTTCGTCGTGGAGGTCAAGGAAGCAACAATTGCTGCCGTTTTTCGTCGTGGAGGTCAAGGAAGCAACAATCGTGGTTGTGCAGCGGCATATGGGACGACAAAGTGGATATCGGTTCACCTCATTCTACAGGACCGATCAAGGAGAGGACTATATTTTGTTCTCCGAGTCTACACTGAGAACAAAAAGTAACGGATTCAAGCTGGAAAAGCGTAGATTTAGAAAGGAAATAGGGAGAAACTGGTTCGCAAATAGGGTGGTGAATGATTGGAATGGACTCTGTCGTCATGTGGTCAATGCGGAGTCAATAGGGGTCTTTAAAAGGAGTCTGGATAAATTCATGGATAGGAAGAGAGGTGGATGTAGGTAGAGTTAAGTAACAGGAACTACCTCGTGTAGGTCTCACGGCCTCTTGTAGCTTCCTTATTTTCTTATGTTGTTCTTATGTACACAATTTAATCTGCGGCACAATCCTGAACAATTTATCAACTCTGTACAAACGAGCATTGCACATTGTTCTGTGTTACGGAGTGTGCACAAGATCGGCTGGGGAGCGTGGACTCAAACACGGGACACAGCGCGGCGTCAGTGAGGAACCCGCCCTGCACACTGAGGGTTAGAATAGTTGCGCTTTTTTAGTGGTTTTATTTCATACAATTATCGTAATCTAGAGTTTTATGTAGTACTGTAGGGCGTGTGAGGGTGTGGATGGGTGTGTTAGGGTGTGTGTGTGTAAGGTTATGTAATGAGGTGTGTAAGGCTGTGTGAAGGTGTGTAAGGGAGTGTGAAAGTGTGTAAGGATGTACGGGTTATATGTATGAGTATGTTGTACCGTTGTATATAGAGCTGTGTTATTATAGCTATTCAGAAACAATTTAATTTATCTGCCGTCTTTTAGTCTTCAAACTCAATCTCACATCTGCTTCTAGAAACTGAGTCTGGCGAATGTACAGTATTTGCCTTGATTGTGGAGTGCCTGGTTGTGGTGAGGGAGTCCATCTGATGATATCCTCGTGTTAGGGTTGACAATATTGATACCGCGATGGGTTAGAGTTGTCTGGAAAATCCTTCAGCATTGTGAATGACTTGCAGGATTTCTGTGCGAACACCAAAACGCAAATGTCCTTGATTTTTTTTCATTGGATACAGTAGTGATAACAAAAAGTCTATCATCATCTATCTTCCTCTGTTGTACAATTCAAATTCTTCCATGTAGCATTTTTAATGACTTGCATGATTTCTATGCGAACACCAAAACGCAAAGGTTCTGGAAGCTTTTTCATTGGATTCAAGAGTGATAACAAAAACAATCGATCGTCATCCTCTTCCTCCCTCTGGTGCCGTTCCTCCCGTGCCAGCAAGCCCGTCTGCAGCACACTGACCAGGCGCTCCACCTCGGGGGCGATGTCATCCACTCTCTTCCTTTTACCCCTTCCCGCTTCAACACTTAGCACGGTAGAGCTCGTCGCGGGCTGGTCACCGTCACGCGGCGTGTTTTCAGCAGCAGCTTCTTCCATGTTGTTAGGAGTATTTTTACCCTTAATGACCCCCTGCAGGAAGGACAGCTGATTGTAGAACACATACTGAGTTTTTCTTATGACAGCTGATCCCCTTTTGATTTTTGCCAATCTTTGACGCTCCCTGGTGTAGCAGTCCCTTAGACTTTTCCATTTTCGCTGCAACTGTCTGCCTGAAACAATAGAAAAGCCTTTACGTAGTATGAAAGAGATGAAAGAAAGAGAGAGAGAGAGAGAGAGAGAGAGAGAGAGAGAGAGAGAGAGAGAGAGAGAGAGAGAGAGAGAGAGAGAGAGAGGCATTGTGTGTTTGTATGTAGTTGTCAGCATAACAATGTTGCTTTCATTTCACAGACACCTTGCTATTGGCTGCTCGATGACTGATTTACTCATCTATTTCCGGCTTGAACTATCCACAATAAACATCATCATCAAGCATGTTTGCCAAGAAATAAGGAAAACAAAGAGAAGTGTCTGCTTAGCCTTGCCAGATGCATCAAGGTGTGTGTTGGTGCCTTGATTAACAAGCACATCAGTGATTTACTTAAACCTCAGCATACTGGCCCTGTGTTTTTTAATTACAACCTCCTCTTTTCTGCCGTTTTGTTAGCAATGTGTGATTCAAACTGGGGTTTTTTCTATTCTTATGGGAAAGAAAGTAACGTTACTGTTTTCAAGAATATTGGATAGCATGATGCAATAGCGCACAAGCTGAATTGGCCCCTACAACGCCCACCAGTGAGGCTGATGATGACGCATTGCCGCGTGTCATTGTGGCAGGTGACGCAATTGTACTCTCAGGTCACTTGATGCGTCCTTTTGCCTGCACTGTTTGATAGCATTAAGAAATGTTTATAACTACCGCCACTACCCAGGAATTTACTGTTAAGTGGGGTAAATTCCTTCTCGCTGTCCTTTAGTAATGACAATGGTATTCGGCAGGGGGGAATTTTATCTCCTTACCTGTACAATGTGTACACGGATGATCTCAGTGCCAACCTTCGTGATACAGGTATCGGCTGCCACATACATGATGGGTGCATCAACTCACTGAGCTATGCTGATGATATGGTACTGCTCGCACCCACTGCGGATGCGTTGCAGGACCTTATCAACGTGTGTCAGGTGTATGCTGCCAAGCATGACATTGTCTACAATACCACTAAGACAGAGTGCATGGTAGTATCACCGGCACGCACACAGGTGAATTACCTCAAAACAGCATGGCTCGGTGGGTCTGCCCTCAATTTTGTGGATAGATTCGCATACTTAGGTCATGTTATATCCCACGGGATGACTGATGATGATATCATCAAGCAGACCACCAAGCTTCTTGTCGTGGGAAATACTCTACAGAGGAAATTTTCCTACTGTAGCAGAGAGGTGAAGATGGAGTTATTCAGGAGTCACTGCTACTCTATGTACTGCAACTCGCTGTGGTCGCGGTTCAAGGTGGCCACACTGAACCGCCTTAAGGTCTGTCACAATGGCATCCTTAAGAGGCTTCTGGGGCTGCCCAGGTGGTGCAGCTCGTCCCTGGCTTTCGTTAGGAACGGGGTGAACAATCTGTGTGTGATTCGTCGACACTCCGTGTTCAGCTTAAGGAGTAGGGTGGAGCTCTCTGCGAACTCCATCATCACCTCTGTCAGGCAGAGCTCGGCCTATGTATGTGAACCTATACAACAGCGGTGGCTGGGTCTGCTGTTTGTGCAGAATGTGGGGTAGCACAGGTGTCCATGTATGTTTATTCTATGCACTTTGCTACTATGTCCCCTAATGTGCCTATACTATGGTTTTTTTCTGTTTTGCTCTAGTACTTAAGTTAACTCCTTGTCTTGTTCTTGTTGCTTTTTTTTTGTCTGTATGCCTCCGGGCGAGAATAAAATAATAATAATTATTATTATTATTACTTTCGTGCTCGCAGGTGTGTATGTAGAATGTGCAATTCGCGTTATAATTAACAAATGGCAAATATTGCATCAGCCAATGAATGTTGATGTGTTTAGCAGCAGCTATCACAAAGAGTCGAGACTGTCACTACTCTCAGGAAACTCACAGATAATGAATGGGTTTGCAAGTTTCCAGTGAGATTTGGCAAGGAGAGAAACAAGATCACCTATTGTAATATGAGACAAGGTTGTTTAGTTTGTCAGAGGTGAGGGTGAAGTAATGGCAATAACGTGTTATCTAAAGAACATTTACTTCATAGAAGAAATAGAAAGAATTCTATTTTGTGCATTACGTCATGTTGTAATGAATAATGTAATATAAATACATTTATAATTGAACTGTATTCCTTGACCTCTCACACTTTTTAAACATTTAGTACCAACAAAATGAATACTCACCAAATTCATTCCTCTCGGTGGCTGACTTGTAGTAGACTTCCTTGTAGTCTTTCTCGAGGAAGATGGTCACCAGCTCATCCCAGTTCTTCCTCCTGAGATCCCTGTTGCTGTAGTCCTCGTGGGTCACATCCCACAGCGCGGGCCGCGACTGCACCTCTGCGATGAAGTGTTCGGTGTCAACATCACAGTGTTCCGCCTCGGTGCTCATGGTCGCCACACACACGTTTGGCCGCACGGAAAGTCGCGTCTCGTGTGAGTGGCTGCCGCTGCGGTAGTTTGCCTGTAGACATGTGGTGGCGCCACCAGCCTGGCCGCGCATAGAAACGCCCTGCCTGGCCCCGCCGCCACCAATCTGGCCACGCCGCCAGACGTGGTGGCGCCGCCGCCATGGCTGAAACATTGCAGCTACGGAAAACTTACGACGGCGACACCATGGTGGCGTTGTGAAGGAGAGAGAGAGAGAGAGAGAGAGAGAGAGAGAGAGAGAGAGAGAGAGAGAGAGAGAGACGCACTAACCGACCGACATACAATACATAAAATAATTATATATATATATATTTTTTTTTTTTTTTTTTTTTTTTTTTTTTTTTTTCGTTGTAGCCTATAGCGCCTGTAGGCATATGAAGAGTCTTGATGTTGGTCGATCTCGCCCGTTGGTGGCGCAGGCTGGATTTTTATAGTGACACCTGTGGTCTCAGGTGAAGATCCCATTTTCTATGATGTTCTTGATCTTCAGTTTAGGCGCATGCAGCCCCTAGAGTCCACCGTCACACTCGCAATCGGCAGACAGGTATACGCTGCATGTGGGTTGCTTCGGTCACTCGACGATGGCTTTGACAGTAGCTCCTTGGTGAGACTTGAACTTGGGACCTTCTGCTCCCCTACCAGGCTCTTGAAAGAGTTGCCCCCAGCAGGATTCGAACTCGGGACATTGAGTTCAGCACTCCAAGACGCTAACCACTTGGCCACCGCCTCCCCAATGGGGGCGCGGGAAGGCTGTGGCAGTGACGTCACGGTGTGGTGTAGGAGAGGAGACAAACAGGACTGGTAACTGTACTGGTAATGATGGTGGTGGTAATGAGAAGATAAGTTATAAACACCCCTACATACCTCCTCCTCCTCCTTCTAATACACACACACACACACACACACACACACACACACACACACACACACACACACACACACACACCAATCAGTGACCTTAGCCTGTTAAGCCCAGTATGAGGGGCATCCTGTTTGTCTCCTCTCCTACACCACACCGTGACGTCACTGCCACAGCCTTCCCGCGCCCCCATTGGTGCGCGGCGCAGTGGTAACGTCACCGCGCACTCGCTCCTGTGTTTTGATTGGTTGTTACCACGCGTGACGTCATCGTGTTGGGTTCTGCGTTGTGATTGGTGCTGTGTTTTGTTTACGTCTGGGAAGATGTTCGTGACGTAATAAATTTAGTCTTATGTTCTTATTGTTGTTATTGGTCCTCTTATTCTTAATTATGTGATTTCTTTACCTACTTCACTTCATAAAAAAAGTATTTATATTACTGATACAATTATTATTTTTATCATTATTGTTATTGTTTGTTTTTTAATTTTTTTTTTTTTTTTCCTGTTCATCTTCTGATTTTACTGTACGAATTCTTTGTCTCCTTTTTGTTTTCATTGTTATATTATTTTTATTGTTATTACTATTATCATTATTATTCTTGTTGCTGTCCTCCTCTTCTAATTGTATTCGTGTTCTCCTTATTCATCTTCCTTCTATCATCTCACATCTCTGTCATTTATCTTTATAGTCTCCTTCTCCTCTTTCTCCTCCCGATGCACCACCACCACCACCACTTACTCATGCACCACCACCACCACCACTTACTCATGCACCACCACCACTTACTCATGCACCACCACCACCACCACTTACTCATGCACCACCACCACTTACTCATGCACCACCACCACCACCACCACTTACTCATGCACCACTACCACTTACTCATGCACCACCACCACTTACTCATGCACCACCACCACTTACTCATGCACCACCACCACTTACTCATGCACCACCACCACCACCACTTACTCATGCACCACCACCACCACACCACCACCACTTACTCATGCACCACCACCACCACCACCACTTACTCATGCACCACCACCACTTACTCATGCACCACCACCACCACTTAATACTAACAAACTCAGTGACAGAAAAACAAGATTCGTAGACATGTAAGAACATAGTGTGTGTGTGTGTGTGTATTAGGCCTAGTTACTGGGAGGGGCATAGGCGTTCCCTCTTTGCGAGTGGGGGGGGGAGGTAGAGGGAAGGGAGGGAAATGGGGGGGGGGGTTGACGGAGATGTTATGCGGCCTCCTCTCCCGTGGTGGAGGTCGTCTGTCCTCCTACTCCTCCTCGTCTTCCTCCTCCTCTTCTCTTCCTCGTCTTCCTTCTATCCTGTATTCTGCATATCTATAAACAGGCTTAGCAGATACCAACAGTCTCCTGGTGTCTGTTCTTCCTATGTAATCCTCCTCCTCCTCCTCTTCTTCCTTCTCTTCAGTGTAAAGAAGTCAAAACAAACAGCCTTGTCAGGACTTATTAAAGGTCTGGTGGTGCAGTGTTGTTTGTGCTTCCCTTGTAGTCCTCCTCCGGGTGGGTGTGGTGGTGGGTGGAGGGGGAGTGGAGGTGGGCGGAGAAGTGGGTGTGCGGGGGTGTGGTGTGGCAGAGAGAGAGAGAGAGAGAGAGAGGGAGCGCAAGGCAAGGTGGGCGGGCTTTGTGTGTGTGTGTGTGTGTTTGTCTGTGTGTGTGTGGTTCACGCCGCACCTCCTGTTCGCTGGCAACTCTCTTAGCGGCTCTTGGTTGTGGTGGTGGTGGTGGTGTACTCAGTTTCCTGCCCTTGGGTCGCTGCTCTCTCTCTCTCTCTCTCTCTCTCTCTCTCTCTCTCTCTCTCTCTCTCTTTAGGCTTAAAGGAACAGGAGCACTCCTCACCCTTCCTTGCCATCTCCCCTTTCCTTCCCAATCCTTCCCCTTCCCTTCCTTTCCTCCTCTTCCCCTGCCCCTCCCTTCCTTTCCTCCTCTTCCCCTGCCCCTCCCTTCCTTTCCTCCTCTTCCCCTGCCCCTCCCTTCCTTTCCTCCTCTTCCCCTGCCCCTCCCTTCCTTTCCTCCTCTTCCCCAGCCCCTCCCTTCCTTTCCTCCTCTTCCCCTGCCCCTCCCTTCCTTTCCCCCTCTTCCCCTGCCCCTCCCTTCCTTTCCCCCTCTTCCGCTGCCCCTTCCTTCCTTTCCTCCTCTTCCCCAGCCCCTCCCTTCCTTTCCTCCTCTTACCCTTCCCTTACTTTCCCATTCCTTTTCCTTCCCTTCCTCTCCTCCTCTTCCCCTTCCTTCTCCCCCCCCCTTCCTTCCTCATTTTGCTGCTGCTGCATGTGAGGTGATCGGAAGGATGGTCAGCAAATTCTTCATGTCAGTGATATGTCTGGTCATGAGAGAGAGAGAGAGAGAGAGAGAGAGAGAATGTGTGTATGTGTAGTGTTACGGTGGATATGTCGAACACTCTCTCTCTCTCTCTCTCTCTCTCTCTCTCTCTCTCTCTCAGGTCAGTCTGCTGGTGTTCGGTGGAGGGAAGGAACGTCCGTCTCTCTCTCCCTCCTTCCCTCCCTCCCTCCCTTCCTCTTGACGCCTTGTCGTGGAGGGAAGGGAAGGGAGAGAGGATGGGAACCGTCTCTCTCTCTCTCTCTCTCTCTCTCTCTCTCTCTCTCTCTCTCTCTCTCTCTCTCTCTCTCTCTCTCTCTCTCTCTCCTCTCTCTCTCTCTCTCTCTCTCTCTCTCTTCAGAAGCAGCCGACATTCCCCTGATAAAAGACTACTACTCTACTACTACTACTACTACTACTACTACTACTACTAAAATAATTAAAGACGTGTTTCTCAATATTCTTTACCTGTTCCAAAACAAAACCGACACTAAGCAAGCTGGAATGCCGAATGGGAACTCATGTTGCGGGAATTTTTATATTTTTGTTTGAACAGAAAGGAAGATGAAGAAGGTCCCTTTTTTTTCATTTCTTCGTTTCTTTTCTCTGGATTTAAAGCCTTTTTAGACGGGGCCACTTAGCAGCGCTTCTCAGCAGCGCTACCGCTTCCAAATACTGGAGTTAAATGGAGGCTTTCACACGCAGCCACGACCACACAAAAGTAGCCTTGCAGATGGATTGAGTAGTTGGCTTCCCCGGCGGTGGCGACTACAAAAAGTAGCGCTGCTCGTCACGATGCCCGGCATTTAATTGTAGCTTGGTCGATAAGGATTCTTTAATCGACCAAGGATTGTAGCTTTCACACGTAGCAGCTAGCCGCGCCACTATTTTAGCAGCGCATACGTGGCGCGACTGTAGCGCTGCTGACGCCCGACTCCCCACCCCAACCCCGCCAGTCTGGGCGTGAAAGTCAACAAGGCTGGTTGTACTGCAGGATAGAGTGAGAATGGCGTCGGACAAGGAATTGCTGGGAGAAAATTTCAATACAGAAGATTTCATCAATGAAATTGAAAAGTGGCTGGCAATATGGGACCTCACCAACGACGACTACAGCAACAAGAATGCAAAGAGGAATGCATGGGAGTCTGTCGTCGCAAGATTTATTCCTAATTTCACTCACATGTCTACAGCAGAAAAAAACAACATTGGTAAGTAAACTACATTTTTATTCCCATGCTATAGTATAATATCATAGGCCTAATAATAATTAAAGAAAAATAAAGTACAGAGTGTACTGACCATATAATATAGTGCTGTATTTTGTTAGTTTTCACACAAAAGACAAATGTAAACAGATTACTGATTTGAAAAGCGGGCCATCTTTCATCATTTCCATTTGCCATGAAGGCGATCCTTCGTTCATAAAATACTTAGTAAGTACTGCACGGACGCATTAAGCTGCATTTCCTGGTTGGGAATTGTCCACTGACATATTATCTAGTAGTCCATGAATACTAATTGTGTCCTCAAATCTATATTCTATATCCATCTCTTTCCCTTACAAAGTTGTGCAGAAGAAAGCACGTTTTTATTTTAATTTCTGACAGGTCCTCATGAACATGGATTGGACGATGAAAGATCCTCCATTTATTGCTTAGTATCCCAAAACTGCATTCAATGTACTTTCTATCTCGTGTTAGACGATAGTTGAACACTTTCTTTCCAACAGTCAGGAATTTCCCTCCAAAAGGTCTCAGAACAAACTGAGAAAGACCAAATCCCTCGTCGCCTAGGAACACATACGAAACCTTTGTTCTGAAAGAGGTCTTGATGGAGGTAATTAGATGTTGTTGCTTTGTAGCATTTTGTTAAGTCTTGAGTTGTAGAAGCTGGTCGAATTAGCTCATTTTCCCTGGTGCCCCTGCGTCGATGTACAAAAAATTGTAGTTTGAATCACATGCAGCAAGTAAGAGGATAGAAAAAAAAATGTGTAATATGAAGTTCATTGATGCACTGCCTTCAGGTCTGATCACTCGTACATGACATGATTCCCGTCTATAGCTGCTACGCAGTGGGCAAAGTTAGCTCGTTGTTCGAAACCTACAGCACTTTCTTCTTTAGAAGTTCTACTGTGAGAGGCGGGAAGCACTTTGTTTTTAATTGAATGTCGACCGTAGAGCCTCACAAACGTAACGAATGATCTAAAGATAGTTGATATTCCATTGCGGTAATCAATGTGCTCATTATGTATCCAGACCCAAGATGTCTGAAGAAAAAAACTCAGAAGGCTTACAAAAAGAAGTTTATGAAAACAGCACAAGTTCACAATGAATAATAAAAGATATTTATGCGATAAACTTATATGAGTGATCAATTCTAATCACTGATTAGAATTGAACTCGGAAAGTATGTATAATCTTTATTTTGTTTATTACAGCTAACTCCTATCAGCGGAAATGGAAAAGCCTCCGCGATTCATACACAAGGGAGAAAGCCAAGCAGAAAAAGGAGACCACATCAGGTTCTGCAGCGAAATGCAGGAAAAAGTATGTGTTTTTTGAACAGCTTAGATTTTTGGAAACGGTCACAAAACCAAAACAAGACAGCCTTGCAACATCAGATGAGGAAGAGATTGGAGAAGATATTGAAAGAATCGAAGAACAGACCGAGAATGCAAAGGATGTTGGGAAACTAAGAAAGGGCAAGGAAAGGAAAAAGAGAAACAAAGAAGATCAAGATGAGAAGCTCTTGGAGTTTCTTAAGGCAAAGTATTGTCGACAAAAGACAGAAGAAAAGAGTTATGATGATGATAAGCTATTTCTCTTGTCCCTGCATAATGACTTGAGGACGCTCCCAGACCATATGAAGATGAATGTTAAGTGCCAGATGATGAGTATAATATCTTCCGCTAAACAGACTGCTTATGCATCCCCAGCAGGTCAACAGTTTCCCTCAGCACCATACCCGTATCAGCTGCCTCCTATGCCCTACACACAACACCCGCCTCCACAACCATCACACCAACAACAACCAAGGTTCAGCTGGGCCCTTATTATGCAACCTAACCAGAGTAATGAAAATGATCAGCAAGCTCAACGCCACCAGGACAGCGCTTACCGTTCTCCGGCCGAAAGTCCTGCTGAAACAGATACAAGTACTGGTGAAAATGTGAATGACTTATTTTAGCATTACTTTATGTTCAGCGTGCACACATCTAGCTGTAGGTCTGACACTGCACCAGGTGTGTATGCACTGTGATCGTGGCATTATTTTATATTTAAATGCCAGAATACATTAACATGATGATTTCATTGATGTTTTTTTGCATATAGGGATTTAATTAATGTTTAAATTTCCTGCATTGATGCATTGATATGTTTTCTCCTTGTATGTATTGAACTGATGATTGATATTTTCTGCACCGATGATTTAGCTGATGTTAATGTTTTCTGCATATGTGAATCTAAATAATGTTTATTTGTAGTTTTCTGCATATATTGATTTTTGTTTTCTGCACTGATGATGTAATTGATGTTTAGTTGATGTTTTCAGCATATATGCATCTAATTGAAGTTTAATTGATGTTTTCTGGATATGCATATTTACATTTTTTGCATATATGGATTTAATTATTAATGTACTGATGTTCTCTGCATACAATAATAAAATTAAATAATATATTTGGAAATTTTTAACCTACTTAAGTGTCAAACCAAGTCTCTGATCTGGTGGTCGCCATGCTCATACAAGTGTCTTTATCGCCATGCTCATGCAAGTGTCTTTATCGCCATGCTCATGCAAGTGTCTTTATCGCCATGCTCATGCAAGTGTCTTTTCGCCATGCTATGCAAGTGTCTTTATCGCCTGCTCATACAAGTGTCTTTATCGCCATGCTCATGCAAGTTGTCTTATCGCCATGCTCATGCAAGTGTCTTATCGCCATGCTCATGCAGTGTCTTTATCGCCATGTTCATGCAAGTGTCTTTATCGCCATGCTCATACAAGTGTCTTTATCGCCATGCTCTGCAAGTGTCTTTATCGCCATGCTCATGCAAGTGTCTTTATCGCCATTCATGCAAGTGTCTTTATCGCATGCTCATGCAAGTGTCTTTATCGCCATACTCATGCAAGTGATTCTTTATCGCCATGCTCATGCAAGTGTCTTTATCGCCATGCTCTGCAAGTGTCTTTATCGCCATGCTCATGCAAGTGGTCTTTATCGCCATGCTCATGCAAGTGTCTTTATCGCCATGCTCATGCAAGTGTCTTTATCGCCATGCTCATGCAAGTGTCTTTATCGCCATGCTCATGCAAGTGTCTTTATCGCCATGCTCATGCAAGTGTCTTTATCGCCATGCTCATGCAAGTGTCTTTATCGCCATGCTCATACAAGTGTCTTTATCGCCATGCTCATGCAAGTGTCTTTATCGCCATGCTCATGCAAGTGTCTTTATCGCCATGCTCATGCAAGTGTCTTTATCGCCATGCTCATGCAAGTGTCTTTATCGCCATGCTCATGCAAGTGTCTTTATCGCCATGCTCATGCAAGTGTCTTTATCGCCATGCTCATGCAAGTGTCTTTATCGCCATGCTCATGCAAGTGTCTTTATCGCCATACTCATGCAAGTGTCTTATCGCCATGCTCATGCAAGTGTCTTTATCGCCATGCTCATGCAAGTGTCTATCGCCATGCTCATGCAAGTGTCTTTATCGCCATACTCATGCAAGTGTCTTTATCGCCATACTCATGCAAGTGTCTTTATCGCCATGCTCATGCAAGTGTCTTTATCGCCATACTCATGCAAGTGTCTTTATCGCCATGCTCATGCAAGTGTCTTTATCGCCATGCTCATGCAAGTGTCTTTATCGCCATACTCATGCAAGTGTCTTTATCGCCATGCTCATGCAAGTGTCTTTATCGCCATACTCATGCAAGTGTCTTTATCGCCATGCTCATGCAAGTGTCTTTATCGCCATACTCATGCAAGTGTCTTTATCGCCATGCTCATGCAAGTGTCTTTATCGCCATACTCATGCAAGTGTCTTTATCGCCATGCTCATGCAAGTGTCTTTATCGCCATGTTCATGCAAGTGTCTTTATCGCCATGCTCATGCAAGTGTCTTTATCGCCATGCTCATGCAAGTGTCTTTATCGCCATGCTCATGCAAGTGTCTTTATCGCCATGCTCATGCAAGTGTCTTATCGCCATGCTCATGCAAGTGTCTTTATCGCCATGCTCATGCAAGTGTCTTTATCGCCATACTCATGCAAGTGTCTTTATCGCCATGCTCATGCAAGTGTCTTTATCGCCATGCTCATGCAAGTGTCTTTATCGCCATACTCATGCAAGTGTCTTTATCGCCATGCTCATGCAAGTGTCTTTATCGCCATGCTCATGCAAGTGTCTTTATCGCCATGCTCATGCAAGTGTCTTTATCGCCATACTCATGCAAGTGTCTTTATCGCCATGCTCATGCAAGTGTCTTTATCGCCATACTCATGCAAGTGTCTTTATCGCCATGCTCATGCAAGTGTCTTTATCGCCATGCTCATGCAAGTGTCTTTATCGCCATGCTCATGCAAGTGTCTTTATCGCCATGCTCATGCAAGTGTCTTTATCGCCATGCTCATGCAAGTGTCTTTATCGCCATGCTCATGCAAGTGTCTTTATCGCCATGCTCATGCAAGTGTCTTTATGCCATGCTCATGCAAGTGTCTTTATCGCCATGCTCATGCAAGTGTCTTTATCGCCATGCTCATGCAAGTGTCAATCGCCATGCTCATGCAAGTGTCTTTATCGCCATGCTCATGCAAGTGTCTTTATCGCCATGCTCATGCAAGTGTCTTTATCGCCATGCTCATGCAAGTGTCTTTATCGCCATACTCATGCAAGTGTCTTTATCGCCATGCTCATGCAAGTGTCTTTATCGCCATACTCATGCAAGTGTCTTTATCGCCATGCTCATGCAAGTGTCTTTATCGCCATGCTCATGCAAGTGTCTTTATCGCCATGCTCATGCAAGTGTCTTTATCGCCATGCTCATGCAAGTGTCTTTATCGCCATACTCATGCAAGTGTCTTTATCGCCATGCTCATGCAAGTGTCTTTATCGCCATGCTCATGCAAGTGTCTTTATCGCCATGCTCATGCAAGTGTCTTTATCGCCATGCTCATATTACTCATGCAAGTGTCTTTATCGCCATGCTCATGCAAGTGTCTTTATCGCCATACTCATATTACTCATGCAAGTGTCTTTATCGCCATGCTCATGCAAGTGTCTTTATCGCCATGCTCATGCAAGTGTCTTATCGCCATGCTCATGCAAGTGTCTATCGCCATACTCATGCAAGTGTCTTTATCGCCATGCTCATGCAAGTGTCTTTATCGCCATGCTCATGCAAGTGTCTTTATCGCCATACTCATGCAAGTGTCTTTATCGCCATGCTCATGCAAGTGTCTTTATCGCCATCTCATGCAAGTGTCTTTATCGCCATGCTCATGCAAGTGTCTTTATCGCCATACTCATGCAAGTGTCTTTATCGCCATGCTCATGCAAGTGTCTTTATCGCCATACTCATGCAAGTGTCTTTATCGCCATCTCATGCAAGTGTCTTTATCGCCATGCTCATGCAAGTGTCTTTATCGCCATACTCATGCAAGTGTCTTTATCGCCATGCTCATGCAAGTGTCTTTATCGCCATACTCATGCAAGTGTCTTTATCGCCATGCTCATACAAGTGTCTTTATCGCCATGCTCATGCAAGTGTCTTTATCGCATGCTCATGCAAGTGTCTTTATCGCCATGCTCATGCAAGTGTCTTTATCGCCATGCTCATGCAAGTGTCTTTATCGCCATGCTCATGCAAGTGTCTTTATCGCCATGCTCATGCAAGTGTCTTTATCGCCATGCTCATGCAAGTGTCTTTATCGCCATACTCATGCAAGTGTCTTTATCGCCATACTCATGCAAGTGTCTTTATCGCCATGCTCATGCAAGTGTCTTTATCGCCATGCTCATGCAAGTGTCTATCGCCATGCTCATGCAAGTGTCTTTATCGCCATACTCATGCAAGTGTCTTTATCGCCATACTCATGCAAGTGTCTTTATCGCCATGCTCATGCAAGTGTCTTTATCGCCATACTCATGCAAGTGTCTTTATCGCCATGCTCATGCAAGTGTCTTTATCGCCATGCTCATGCAAGTGTCTTTATCGCCATACTCATGCAAGTGTCTTTATCGCCATGCTCATGCAAGTGTCTTTATCGCCATACTCATGCAAGTGTCTTTATCGCCATGCTCATGCAAGTGTCTTTATCGCCATACTCATGCAAGTGTCTTTATCGCCATGCTCATGCAAGTGTCTTTATCGCCATACTCATGCAAGTGTCTTTATCGCCATGCTCATGCAAGTGTCTTTATCGCCATGTTCATGCAAGTGTCTTTATCGCCATGCTCATGCAAGTGTCTTTATCGCCATGCTCATGCAAGTGTCTTTATCGCCATGCTCATGCAAGTGTCTTTATCGCCATGCTCATGCAAGTGTCTTTATCGCCATGCTCATGCAAGTGTCTTTATCGCCATGCTCATGCAAGTGTCTTTATCGCCATACTCATGCAAGTGTCTTTATCGCCATGCTCATGCAAGTGTCTTTATCGCCATGCTCATGCAAGTGTCTTTATCGCCATACTCATGCAAGTGTCTTTATCGCCATGCTCATGCAAGTGTCTTTATCGCCATGCTCATGCAAGTGTCTTTATCGCCATGCTCATGCAAGTGTCTTATCGCCTACTCATGCAAGTGTCTTTATCGCCATGCTCATGCAAGTGTCTTTATCGCCATACTCATGCAAGTGTCTTTATCGCCATGCTCATGCAAGTGTCTTTATCGCCATGCTCATGCAAGTGTCTTTATCGCCATGCTCATGCAAGTGTCTTTATCGCCATGCTCATGCAAGTGTCTTTATCGCCATGCTCATGCAAGTGTCTTTATCGCCATGCTCATGCAAGTGTCTTTATCGCCATGCTCATGCAAGTGTCTTTATTGCCATGCTCATGCAAGTGTCTTTATCGCCATGCTCATGCAATGTCTTTTCGCCATGCTCATGCAAGTGTCAATCGCCATGCTCATGCAAGTGTCTTTATCGCCATGCTCATGCAAGTGTCTTTATCGCCATGCTCATGCAAGTGTCTTTATCGCCATGCTCATGCAAGTGTCTTTATCGCCATACTCATGCAAGTGTCTTTATCGCCATGCTCATGCAAGTGTCTTTATCGCCATACTCATGCAAGTGTCTTTATCGCCATGCTCATGCAAGTGTCTTTATCGCCATGCTCATGCAAGTGTCTTTATCGCCATGCTCATGCAAGTGTCTATCGCCATACTCATGCAAGTGTCTTTATCGCCATGCTCATTGCAAGTGTCTTTATCGCCATGCTCATGCAAGTGTCTTTATCGCCATGCTCATGCAAGTGTCTTTATCGCCATGCTCAATATTACTCATGCAAGTGTCTTTATCGCCATGCTCATGCAAGTGTCTTTATCGCATACCAATATACTCATGCAAGTGTCTTTATCGCCATGCTCATGCAAGTGTCTTTATCGCCATGCTCATGCAAGTGTCTTTATCGCCATGCTCATGCAAGTGTCTATCGCCATACTCATGCAAGTGTCTTTATCGCCATGCTCATGCAAGTGTCTTTATCGCCATGCTCATGCAAGTGTCTTATCGCCATACTCATGCAAGTGTCTTTATCGCCATGCTCATGCAAGTGTCTTTATCGCCATGCTCATGCAAGTGTCTTTATCGCCATGCTCATGCAAGTGTCTTTATCGCCATACTCATGCAAGTGTCTTTATCGCCATGCTCATGCAAGTGTCTTTATCGCCATACTCATGCAAGTGTCTTTATCGCCATACTCATGCAAGTGTCTTTATCGCCATGCTCATGCAAGTGTCTTTATCGCCATACTCATGCAAGTGTCTTTATCGCCATGCTCATGCAAGTGTCTTTATCGCCATACTCATGCAAGTGTCTTTATCGCCATGCTCATGCAAGTGTCTTTATCGCCATACTCATGCAAGTGTCTTTATCGCCATGCTCATGCAAGTGTCTTATCGCTATACTCATGCAAGTGTCTTTATCGCCATGCTCATGCAAGTGTCTTTATCGCCATGCTCTGCAAGTGTCTTTATCGCTATATCATGCAAGTGTCTTTATCGCCATGCTCATGCAAGTGTCTTTATCGCCATGCTCATGCAAGTGTCTTTATCGCCATGCTCATGCAAGTGTCTTTATCGCCATACTCATGCAAGTGTCTTTATCGCATGCTCATGCAAGTGTCTTTATCGCCATGCTCATGCAAGTGTCTTTATCGCCATGCTCATGCAAGTGTCTTTATCGCCATGCTCATGCAAGTGTCTTTATCGCCATACTCATGCAAGTGTCTTTATCGCCATGCTCATGCAAGTGTCTTTATCGCCATACTCATGCAAGTGTCTTTATCGCCATGCTCATGCAAGTGTCTTTATCGCCATACTCATGCAAGTGTCTTTATCGCCATGCTCATGCAAGTGTCTTTATCGCCATGCTCATGCAAGTGTCTTTATCGCCATGCTCATGCAAGTGTCTTTTATCGCCATGCTCATGCAAGTGTCTTTATCGCCATGCTCATGCAAGTGTCTTTATCGCCATGCTCATGCAAGTGTCTTTATCGCCATGCTCATGCAAGTGTCTTTATCGCCATGCTCATGCAAGTGTTCTTTATCGCCATGCTCATGCAAGTGTCTTTATCGCCATGCTCATGCAAGTGTCTTTATCGCCATGCTCATGCAAGTGTCTTTATCGCCATGCTCATGCAAGTGTCTTTATCGCCATGCTCATGCAAGTGTCTTTATCGCCATGCTCATGCAAGTGTCTTTATCGCCATGCTCATGCAAGTGTCTTTATCGCCATGCTCATGCAAGTGTCTTTATCGCCATACTCATGCAAGTGTCTTTATCGCCATGCTCATGCAAGTGTCTTTATCGCCATACTCATGCAAGTGTCTTTATCGCCATGCTCATGCAAGTGTCTTTATCGCCATGCTCATGCAAGTGTCTTTATCGCCATGCTCATGCAAGTGTCTTTTTTCCAAATTTCACAGCTAATTCCAGCTACTGTAGAAGCTCTTGAAATAAATTTTAGACATGCGGAATGTCTGGGCCGAGGTAGCTATCAATTAATATTACCATCTTCAAAATGATGGGAAGAAAAGTCAAGGATTAGGATACCCCGAATCAGGGTTGTTGATTTTTTTTATTTAAAAAAAAATATATAAAAAATCTGATTTATTTGACTTAAATCGAATTATTTTTGTTTTATTAATTTGATGTTCTCTATGAAATCTAACTACTAGAGGATATTGTTTAGCATTTTTATAACTAAAAAGAGATAGAATAAGTTAATTAAAAATGCATATAACATGAAATACAGATGAATTTACATATTTTCTATTTCTGTGATGGACGTTTTCACATCAATAAGCCTATGTCTATAAGCGCGTTTTTGCGACGTTTGCCAGGCCGGTCTAGGCTGGCCCTTAGTATATTTATACCCATTAGTATAGTTATACCCACTAGTATATTTATATCTATTATCGGTATAAATATACGTGTGGGCGTAGTATAATATAGGTGTGTGATATAATGGGTGGTCCTACCGTCCTGCAAGCCTCCCCCCCCCCCCAAGACACACCAAATGATTATAATTATTAATTTGACCTCGGGTAATAACCTAGTTGGCATATGAAAGGTGAACCGTGGTCATCATTCTGTCTGTGATGAGAGTCAGCTACACAAAATATTGCCCGATTTTGCTATATCATACTGTTCGGCCTAATTTTTCATAGTCATCCCTGCTACTTGACTTCCCAATGGAAAGTCAATGGGATTTTTGTTGTAATAATTACTTCGGCGGTTAAACAAGAGAATTATATTTTTTGTTTGATAATTTGCATATTAAACTTTGGTTAATATCACTTGGGCTTTTTATAAACAAAAGTAACATGCACATTCAACTTTTGGTTATAGTAGTGTGGCTTTTTGTACAGTACAACAAAATTTTATATATATATATATATATATATATATATATATATATATATATATATATATATATATATATATATATATAACTGAGAAAGAAAAAAAATCTGCTGTGTAAACGGCCACGTGGCAATTTGGTATCTAAAAGTGCCACAGTGGATTCCCCGCACCACTCATTGTGTCTCATTATGATATAATTATACTACAGTGATAAAATTGGTGTTCATAAAGCCCATTTGCTTAATTTTCCTTCTTTCCCCTCTCGTTTTCAAATAATGATAAGGTTATGATTTAAATCAGATTTTTTTGAAAAAATCCTTTGATTTAAATCATGATTTAAATCAGTGATTAGAATCAACTTGATTTAAATCAAACAACCCTGCCCCGAATATATTTACACCACATAAAAGTGGCAATAACTGGCTAGCAGCCAAATAACATGACCCAATCAACTAGCTTCAATAATAAAAATAGTGATATCAGAGCAGGGGTATGTCACCCAAAGAACTCCCTGTACCGCAGCTTGGAGGAGGAGTATTGCAGCAGCAATCTTCAGCAACGTAGTTACCAGCTCGGGCAGCGGAGAGTTTTTGAATGGTGTCGGGACAGTGAAGGGCAGTCTGGATGAGCGCCCAATTCTCCAGTGAGTGCTTTCAGGGGATGAGAACAGCAGCTTGTGGAGGAAGTGCTGTAGAGTTGAGAGCGGTTAGCTGTCTGCCTGTCCAGTGTAGAGTCGGCTATGGACTCACCTTGGCTAGACTACCCGCCCACCCCTGGACACGGGGATGGGATTGTTGACGTGGCACCGGCCAACAAACACTAGAGAGGCGAACCATCCCCGGTCGGTGAAAGGGCCATATGCAAGAAATTTTCTCGACCCATTGCATCGCGTTTCGGCAAGCAAAAATCATTTGAAAACACTCCACTGGTTGCGTTGTCCATGCCTTGTCCTCTGTCCTTATTCCATCATATTTCTTCCCAAACCATTACAGGCGAGTTTTCAACATAACCGAGAGTGACATGCATACACTGTGAATGCACACGTGTCATAATTAAGGTAAAATTAGGTGCAGGAGGCCTTTTATTGTTGTGATAAGTGGTGACGAGGGAGAGCGGTGGTGGTGGAGGTGGTCAGCCATATTGCTTTGTGGCGACTGGCGGGATGTTCAAATGTACGCACAAGCATCACTCAGGCCCATTTTTTCTACATCAACGCCTCAGATAAGTGGCGAACACTAACAAAGCTATTATCTTAATGGCAAAAATGATAAATTAGGCTAGTAAAAGGAATTAGATAGGTGTAAAACAGTCAAAATACTGATACCGCCTTGGACTCGCTTATGTTGGTACGACTGCCCAAATCTCCACTGGCCGGGCATTTCTTGACTATCCCATCGGTGGAGATACGACGGTCGGGAATCTCCACCTGCCGGGATTTGACGAGCATTCTTGCATTTAGCCCAAAGTGGTAATCCCCTCCTCAGGTAGGAGGGAACGAGGCAGGTGTAGTTCATCACACGGAAATATGAAGAAAAAAATTCATCATCTTCTTGTATGCCATCAAACAATGTGTGAATGACTCCCCAGTTCGGTCTTTCCAAAAGCAATGGATGGACCCAGAATCTTCTTTACTTTTACGTCTCTTCTTCTATCGTATGAGCAGCATTGCCAGAAGCAGATTTCCTTCCACGTCCATGTTCTATAAAAGACTAATCACTTTCTAGAAAGATAAGCAGAGCTTCAAACGCGCGTTAGCAGCGCCACCGACGCTCGTGAGTAGCGCTGCTGAACCACTACCAACAAACCACAGCAGCGCTGCTATGTGGTCCCGTCTGAAAGGCGCCTATTCTCTATTTCCATGTCTTCTTGTGTTTGTTTGGTGAGGGTGTTGCATCTCGTTTTATGGTTCAAGAAGAGTGTATATGGTGGTTTATGGACATTTGTATTGCTGATTAATTAATTATTAATACTACTACTAAATATTTTTGCTGCCTATGCCTTCTGGCGAAAATAAAATTTTTATTATTATTATACCCTTATACTAATAGCATCATCACTTCGTCCTTTTTAAGGGGAGACTCTGGAGGGGGCGGGGTCAAAAAAAGAAAAATAATGAAAATGCGTCCTAGCACAGATAGGGGCATACTATATAACCCTGGATAAGGGTGTCCTTTGTGGCGTCGCGCAAGCTTGCGCCGCTGTCAGACGCATGGCGCATTTAAATGGCCTGTCGCGGTTAAATGTCCGACACACTTAATTAAATAGTAACTCCATAACTTTAGGCGGCGGTTTTTGAAAAAGTGTTCTCGTTTACTTCAAAGCAACAGAACTCATTTAATTTTCATAATAAATCAATTCTGTAAAAAGCATTTTGACTTAGACAAAGACAGGGACCTCACCGACGAGGAGATTGCCCGTCTCTCTTCAAGTGATAATGAAATATGAACACGGACGCCTCATTCCTCCTCCTCCTCCTCCGAATCCGTGGGGACTTGATAGAAACCTTTAAGATTCTAAAAGGTTTTGATGTCACTAATCAAGAGAACCTATTCGAGCTTTCAACTCAAGTGACAACAAGAAATAATGGTTTAAAACTAAACGGTCAACGTTGCATCACCGATCTCCGTAAAAATTATTTCAATGTTAGAGTCGTTGAACGATGGAACAAGTTACCAGCAAATGTTGTCGGAGCCAGCACAATAACTACATTCAAAAACAGACTTGACGCGCACTGTAAAGTAAATGGGTATTGATAGTGCGAATTCGTATCTAGTCCCCCGTATCGATTAGTTTTAGTGGTAGTGGTAGTTGTAGTTAGTATTTTTCATATCCTATCATTCTGCACTATGAAACTTCCATGTTCCTATTCTCTTTAGGGACATGGTATCATTTTCCAACTGTTTTCTTACAAGTAGTTGATAGTTAGTAGTATGTAGTTCAGCAGATACCCTCGCTATGGACCAATAGGTCTCCTGGTGTCTGTTATTCCTATGTAATCCTATGTAATCCTCACAGATCTTCGAAAGAATTACTTCAATGTCAGAGTAGTCAATCGGCGGAACAAGTTTTCAGCTATTGTTTTCGAAGCCAGCACAATAACTGCAATTAAAAACAGACTTGATGCGTACTTCCCCTTCCTTTGGGGGAGGCGGTGGCCGAGTGGTTAGCGTCTTGGAGTGCTGAACTCAATGTCCCGAGTTCGAATCCTGCCGGGGGCAACTGTTTCAGGCGATAGGGGAGCAGAAGGTCCCGAGTTTAAGTCTCACCAAGGAGCAACTGTCAAATCCATCGTCGAGTGGCCGAAGCAACCCACATGCAGCGTATACCTGTCTGCCGATTGCGAGTGTGACGGTGGACTCTAGGGGCTGCATGCGCCTAAGCTGAAGATCAAGAACATCATAGAAAATGGGATCTTCACCTGAGACCACAGGTGAAGATCCACCACCAACCTACCTGCACCACCAACGGGCGAGATCGACCAACATCAAGACTCTCCATATGCCTACAGGCCCTATAAGCTACAACGTAAAAAAAAAAAAAAAGATGAAGAAGAAGAAGAAGAAGAAGGTATTAGGGTTTTGATATTGCCCCGCGAGTTATATCAACAACCATCGGATTGATTAGTGTTAGTGGTAGTTTCGGTTAGCATACTACATTCCTCTCATTCTTCATTATGAAATTTCCATGTAGTACAATCTGGCACACTCTTACTTTTAGGGGCCAATAGGCAAAGTTTTGAAAATTTGGCAGAATTGTAGATAAGTTTTGGAATTGCTAATCTCCAGGTGTACTTGGAGAATAGCACTTCCAAAATTAATCTACAATTCTACCAAATTTCCATTTCTTGCCCATTCGCCCTAAAAGTAAGTGTGTGCCGGATTGTACTACCTATCCTCTACCTATCCTCTTTAGGGGCAAGGTATCCTTTTCCAACTGTTTTCTGCTGCTCTTTCGCCGGAGGGAGGGGTGGGCGGGGAGGAGCCTTGTTCTGTGTTATCCTGATCTCTTACATGAGTTTGTTAGTTAGTAGTATGTAGTTCAGCAGATACCCTCGTTACAGACACCAAAGCAAAGGGTCTCCTGGTATATGTTCTTCCTATGTATTTCCTCCTCCCATACTCTCATTAAACGGCTATTCCTTCTCTCCCTTTTCTTTTCCACTACCCCCTCTCTCTCTCTCTCTCTCTCTCTCTCTCTCTCTCTCTCTCTCTCTCTCTCTCTCTCTCTCTCTCTCTCTCTCTCTCTCTCTCTCTCTCTCTCTCTCTCTCTCTCTCTCTCCATATTTTCCTTGCAAATTGATATTTTTCCTCTTTCCTTTCATTCATTTTTCTCTCCTTCCATTATTTAGATCATCCCCTTTTCATAATTTGTATGCTTTGTTTCTCGCTTTCTCTTCTTTTTCACTTCTCTCCTATTTACTTTTTGTTTTTCCTCTGTTTCTCACTGCTTTTGGCTCCTTTTTTTGTCATTTTCTTTAAGCATGTTATTTTTAATCTAATTTCTTAGCATCATTTATCACATATCCTTCTTCTCTTTTTTCATTTGTCTTTCTTTTCTCTCATTTCTGGCTTTTTTCCTCAATTTTTCTGAAAAGTTTTCTTATTCTTTTTTCGTACCTTCATTTCTCTCTTTCAATCTTCCTTCAGGTATTCATTCTTTTTTTTTTAGATAGTACCTTTAATTTCGTACTCTCTTCCTTCCTCTTCTTTCTTCTTATGTCAAACAGCCGCGAGGTACACTTCAGGTGACCTCCTCCTCCTCCTCCTCCTCTCTCCTCCTCCTCCTCCTCCTCCTCCTCCTCCTCCTCCTCCTCCTCCTCCACCTCCTCCCCCCCTCCTCCTCCTCCTCCTCCTCCTCCTCCTCCTCCTCCTCCTCCTCCTCCTCCTCCTCCTCCTCCTCTTCTTCTTCCTCTTCCTACGCCCCAGGTGCTCTAATTAACCTGTGTTGCTTGCACGCTCTTGATCGAGGTCAGTGTGTGTGTGTGGTGGTTGTGTGAGTGGGTGGGTTGTGATGATAAAGAGATGAGTGGTGAGAATGATGGATAGTGAGTGAGTAAGTGAGAGATATGAGATGGTAGAGTATGTGGAGATAGGATGAGTATAGTAGTAGTAGTAGAGGTGGTATAGTGTAGTAAGAAGTAGTAGAGTATAGGTAGTAGTAGTAGAGAGATGTAGAATAGATAGTAGTAGTGAAGTATAGTATAGTAGTAGTAGTAGTAGAGTATAGTAGTAGTAAGTAGTAGTAGTAGTAGTATGTAGTAGTAGTAGTAGTAGTGTAGTAAGTATAGTAGTAGTAGTAGAGTAGTAGATAGTAGTAGTAGTAGTAGTAGTAGTAGTAGTAGTAGTAGTAGTAGTATGTAGTAGTAGTATAGTAGTAGTAGTAGTAGTAGTAGAAGTAGTAGTAGTAGTAGTAGTAAGTAGTAGTAGTAGTAGTAGAAGTAGTAGTAGTAGTAGTAGTAGTAGATAGTAGTATAGTAGATAGTAGTAGTAATAGAAGTAGTAGTAGTAGTATAAAGTAGTAGTAGTAGAAAGTAGTATGTAGTAGTAGTAGAAGTTAGTAGATAGTAGAGTAGTAGTAGTAGTAAGTAGTAGTAGTAGTAGTAGATAGTAGTAGTAGTAGATAGTAGTAGTAGTAGATAGTAGTAGATAGTAGTAGTAGAGTAGTAGTAGTAGTAGTAGTATAGAAGTAGAAGTAGTAGTATAGTAGTAGTAGTAGTATAGTAGTAGTAGTAGTAGTAGTAGTATAGTAGATAGTAGTAGTAGTAGTAAGTAGTAGAGTAGTAGTAGTAGTAGTAGTATAGAAGAGTAGTAGTAGTAGAGTAGTAGTAATAGTAGTAGTAGTTAGAAGAGTAGTGAGTAGAGTAGAGTAGTAGAAAGTAGTAGAAGTAGTAGTATAGATAAGTAGTAGTATAGTAGAGTAGTAGTAGTAGTAGTAAGTAGTTAGTAGTAGAAGTAGTAGTAGTAGAAGTAGTAGTAGTAGTAGAAGTAGTAGTAGTGAGTAGTAGATAGATAGTATAGTAGTAGTAGAGTAGTAGTAGTAGTAGTAGTAGTAGAAGTAGAAGTAGTAGTAGTAGTAGTAGTAGTAGTAGTAGTAAAACGATGGTGTTAGTAATGGTGATGATAATGAGGTTAATGGTGATTTTGTGTGTCCATTTATCCTTCAGTTTCCGGTCATTGTGTGTGTTTTAGCTTTACTATGTGGGGAAGATAAAACATGTCCCCTTCTCTCTCTCTCTCTCTCTCTCTCTCTCTCTCTCTCTCTCTCTCTCTCTCTCTCTCTCTCTCTTCTCTCTCTCTCTCTCTCTCTCTCTCTCTTCCCTTTCTTCCCCCTCCCTCATCCTCTCACTCCTCCCTTCCACCCCTCAGTCACTCATTTCCCCTCTCCTATCCCGTCACAATCCCTCTTCCATCTATCCCCTCTAACCTTCTCCCCTCTCCCCCCCTTCCCCTCACTACCCTCCATCTCCCATCACTATTCACCCCCTATACCTCTCTGTCTCTCCTTCTCTACTCCCCCTTCTCCCTCCCTCTCTCCCCTCTCTCTCTTCACCTGTCTCTGCCTTCCCCTTCCCCCCTCTCCCCTTACCTGAGGGCACTTCGAGAAGCAGTCTGTTTTCTCTTCCCTTTTTATATTCTTTCCCAGAGGGCGGGTCGTGACAAGAGGAAGGGAGGGGAAGAAGGGAGGGAGGGAGGGATTGAGTGAGGGGAAAGAGGGGGTGGGTGATAGGAGAACGAGAGGGAGGGAGGAAGAATGGATAGATGGAATAGGAGTGAGAGATAGAGAGAGAGAGAGAGACAGAGAGAGAGAGAGAGAGAAAGAGAGAGAGAGAGGAGAGAGGAGGAGGAGAGGGGAAAGGAGAAGAGAGAGAGAGAGAGGAGAGAGAGAAGGAAGGGGAAAAAGAACGGAGAGGGTAGTGGGGATGGACGGAGAGAAAGGTAGGGAAGGAGAGGAAGGGCAGAGAATGCTTGATCGTTGGGGACTGCAAACCGATAGGGAGATAGTGTGAGGTGTGAGAGAGAGGAGAGAGGATGAGAGATATGCCTGTCAGTCGTCATGTGCCGTCTGCTGTGCACTCTAAGACCTCTTCGTGTTATGTGTGTTTTGTGTGTGTGTGTGTGTGTGTGTGCGTGTGCCTGTATGTGTGTGTGTGTGCTGTTCTGTGACCTGAGGGGCGTTGGGTGCACATACTCTCTCTCTCTCTCTCTCTCTCTCTCTCCTCTCTCTCTACTCCTCTCGCTCTCTCTCTCTCTTCTCTCTCTCTCTCTCTTTCTCTCTCATACACACACAGATGCACATTGTGACGCCTTCCCTCAGCTACATGCGCCGTAGAGCCACCATGGGCGTCTCCCTCCCGTGGCACTCTCGGGAGTAACATCCTTACGGGCGTGAGGGCGGTGGTGGGCGGGCTGTCTCTGTGTTGCCCTCGAGATGGGTCAATTATATGTCACTTGCCAGGGTGGGCGGTGATGATGGTTATGATGGTGATGGTGTTGCGTAGAGACCCAGTGTGGTAATGCTCTCTCTCTCTCTCTCTCTCTCTCTCTCTCTCTCTCTCTCTCTCTCTCTCTCTCTCTCTCTCTCTCTCTCTCTCTCTCTCTCTCTCTCTCTCTCTCTCTCTCTCTCTCTCTCTCTCTCTCTTGTATCTTTCTCTCTAGTAAAGATGATGAGTGTATGAGGTAGTGATGTATATTATAACTCAAAGGGTAGTGGGTGTATGTATGAATGAATGAATGACTGAATGAGGCAATGAATAACAACAGACTGAGTGAGTTGAATAAGTGAAGAGAATGAATGAGAGTTGAGTTAAATCTAGTCAGTGAATGAATTTGGTCAAGGAGGATGAGGTGAATGAGTTATGAAATGAGTAAATGTGATGGAATGAAGTAAGATGATAAGAGAGAGAGAGAGAGAGAGAGAGAGAGAGAGAGAGAGAGAGAGAGAGAGAGAGAGAGGGAGAGAGAGAGTATGAGTGCACTTCGTCTAATGCGGGAAGGTCATCTCTCCTCCTCCTCCTCCTCCTCCTCCTCCTCCTCCTCTAGGGGATTGAGGAATGTTGGGAACGTATCAGGGAAGGAGGAGCAGAAGGAGGAAGGGTAGAGGAATGAGATGGAGGAGGAGGAGGAGGGGGGAGGGGGAGGGTATGTTATTTAGGTGTACTATAAGAGGTGATTACTACTACTACTACTACTACTACTACTACTACTACTATTACCAATACTACGTACTACTACTACCAATACTACTACTACTACTACTACTACTACTACTACTACTACCACTACTACTACTACTACTACTACTACTACTACTACTACTACTACTACTACTACTACTGCTACTACTACTACTACTAAAAGAGAAAATTGATACGAAAAAAGAAAATAATTGAGTCGCAAAAAAAGATAATTGATGGGTCGTGGTAGTAGACGAATAAAAAAAATAATTGATGAGATGAAAAATGAGTCTAATCGAAGAAACAATTTAAAGTTCAAAAAGAAAAATAATTGATGAGTCAAATAACCTTTACTTGGATCGTTTTTTGGTCGTGTTGTGTGGGTGGAGTGCTGTTGGGAGAGTCGGGGAGCTCCATACAAGGGCGGGCGCGGCCTCTCTCTGCGTATATGGCGCCCAGCATCTGGAGGGAAGGGTGAATGTAGCGCCACACAATGCCGTCCTGGACCAGACTAGCGGCTAGGTGGACAGGGAGAGACGGGTTCTGTCAACACTCCTTAACCCCTTCACGCCCAGATCTTTCCATTAATATATAAAATCGTCTGTTGTTAGCCATGAAATTACCAAAAGTACCTCAATATACCAAATTAGTTAGTCGACAAGGATACTAAACCGGTTATATCTATTAAAACAGTGCTTATATTCACTAAAAATCGTTTCATGGTACCCAAAATACAATGGAAATACTGTTCTGGGCCTCAAGAGGTTAAACTCAAGATCAATAGACTTTTAAAGTGTCTATTAATCTTGGTTTAACTTACAACTGAACTAGATTTGACAGAAAGTAAGCTATGGTTTTCAGTCAAATTTGTACAACTGAACTGGGAAAGGTCTGACAGATAGTAATGATTGTATGGAAAAAATCGTTCTTCTTGACTGTACTGGATTTAACAAAAAGTGAGCCAAGGTTTTCAGTCAAAATTCGTACCACTTAAAATAATTAGAATTGACAGAAAAGTAAGTCATGGTTTCCAGTTAAAGGTTGTACAACTTGACTTAATAGATTTGACAGAAAGTAAGCCATGGTTTTCAGTCAAATTTGTACAACTTAATTGAAACAGATCTGGCAGAAAGCTATGATAATATTTGAAATTTTGTTCATCATGACTTATTTAGATTTGACAGAAAGTGAGTCATGGTTTTCAGTCAAGATTTGGACAACTTAACATAAATAGATCTGGCAGAAAGTCATGATTATATGTAAAATTTCGTTCTTCTTGACTGAACTAAATTTGACAGAAAGTGATCCATGGTTTTCAGTCAAAATTCGTACACTTAATACTACTTTGAAAAGTACCATGTTCAGTCAAATTGACACTTAAATAATGCTTGACAGGTATCCATGTTTCAGTAAATTTGGACAACTTAACAAATTTAGATTTGGCAGAAAGTTATGATTATCTGTAAAAACTCGTTCTTCTCGACTGTGCTAGATATGACTTAAAGTGATCCATGGTATTCAGTCAAAAAAAATTGTTCATCTTGACTGAAATAGGTTTATTAATGGGTATTTTGTTTGCAGTCAAAATTCAGCAAACTTGACTAGGCTAGATATGAACTGAAATGTTGTATTGATTTTCCGTCAAAATTCGTGCAACGTAACTAAAATAGATTTGACAAAAAGTGTTGCTATTGAAATCAGTCAAATTTCATCCTATTTTTATTTTTCTCTTCCTCTTCCTACCACTCCTCCTGCTGTAGAAAACGATACACTGAACACGTTTATAATCCCACTAGAGAAAGAAAAGGTAAAGAAATCCTAACTTCAATTTTTTCTAACCTATTGTCTATCAACCAGGCACTTCTCTAGTAGCCATCTGAGGTATGAGTTTATATGTCTATCAACCAGGCACTTCTCTAGTAGCCATCTGAGGTATGAGTTTATATGTCTATCAACCAGGCACTTCTCTAGTAGCCATCTGAGGTATGAGTTTATATGTATATCAACCAGGCACTTCTCTAGTAACCATCTGAGGTATGAGTATATATGTCAGGCACTTCTCTAGTAGCCATCTGAGGTATGAGTTTATATGTCTATCAACCAGGCACTTCTCTAGTAGCCATCTGAGGTATGAGTATATATGTCTATCAACCAGGCACTTCTCTAGTAACCATCTGAGGTATGAGTATATATGTCTATCAACCAGGCACTTCTCTAGTAGCCATCTGAGGTATGAGTATATATGTCTATCAACCAGGCACTTCTCTAGTAGCCATCTGAGGTATGAGTATATATGTCTATCAACCAGGCACTTCTCTAGTAACCATCTGAGGTATGAGTGTATATGTCTATCAACCAGGCACTTCTCTAGTAACCATCTGAGGTATGAGTGTATATGTCTATCAACCAGGCACTTCTCTAGTAGCCATCTGAGGTATGAGTATATATGTCTATCAACCAGGCACTTCTCTAGTAGCCATCTGAGGTATGAGTATATATGTCTATCAACCAGGCACTTCTCTAGTAGCCATCTGAGGTATGAGTATATATGTATATCAACCAGGCACTTCTCTAGTAGCCATCTGAGGTATGAGTATATATGTATATCAACCAGGCACTTCTCTAGTAGCCATCTGAGGTATGAGTTTATAGAATACATTAAGAATACATTAGTTTTCTATCTATTTATCTTTTTTCATCATCTACTGTTTTTGCTTTCGAATTCCTCAACAGCCTTAACCCCTTGAGACTCAGAACGTAATTTCCATTATAATTTGGGAACCATTACACGATTTTTAGTGAATATAAGCCATATTTTATAGCTATGACCTGTTTAGTATCCTTGTCCACTAACTAATGTGGTATATTTAGTTACTTTTCGTAATTTTATGGCTAACAACAGACAATTTTATATAGCAAAGGTAAGATCTGGGCGTGAAGGGGTTAAACATTACCCTATTACCCTCATTTCCCTTGTTTATATCGTTAGATTTAGTGTAAAGTAGCTCGTGTAGGTTTTGCAAATAATTTCGTTTAGGCCAGAGGGACTGCTGGTAATGTTTGCTTCTTCCTTTGTGTATTCCTTCTCCCCTTCCTCCTCCTCCTTTTCCTTCTTCTCATTCCTCCAGAGTCCTCATCGTCCACTGTCGAGTCGTCCACCTCTACCTCCACCACCTCCTCCTCCTCCTCCACCTTCTCCTCCTCCTTCTCCTCCTCCTGCTTTCACGGACCACTGGAGCGAAGCAACACCTGCGAACACTTTGAAAACTCACCTAAACACCCTCCTCCTCCTCTTCCCTTCCTCTTCCTCCACTTCTTATTGTTTTCTCATTTGGTTCCGCTTGTTTTGTGTATCAGTGACATGTTAAACAGTTAGTAAACAGCAATAACCATTACTACTCCAACCACTACCACCACCGCTACTACTACTACTATAACTATATACTAACTAGTTATAGTATATACTAATAACTATAACTTCTACTAACTTCTACTACTATTACATTGCTGATATTACTGTTAAGTTCCGATCACGTTACGTTAGGTTACTTCCACTACCACTACGACTACAACCCCTACCACTGCTCTTATTACTACCATTAATACTATATCTATTATACTGCTCTTACTTCTACCTCTCCTGTAATCATAGTGCCAATACCGATACTTCTACTACTACTACAACTACCACTACTAGAGACCTGCCCAAAGTTAATACGCCTAAGTAAATAGTAAAGATTACCTTTTCATGTTTCTGAGAGAGAGAGAGAGAGAGAGAGAGAGAGAGAGAGAGAGAGAGAGAGAGAGAGAGAGAGAGAGGTAATCTGCCGCTTAATTTATTTCCCGAGGGTGACTAGAGAAAAGAATTAGAAACCGTGAACACTTTTGAGTATTTTCACTTTAATTCGCACTTTCTGTTATGTCTAAGGCACACCTTCAACACTAGCCAATGTTTCAATTAAAACGAAACAAAAAAATACAAACAAATAAATGGAGAAAATTCTTACTACTTTTTTCTTATATTTTTATTTTTATTTGTATTATGTTTTTTGTTAGTTGTTGATGTTCAATTACACATGAGACGTTGTTATTGTTATAGTTTATTTGTTAGTATGGTTAGTACCCTCCCTCTCCTCCTCGCCACTTCTAGCTAAGGAGCTCTTGCTGCTTGCTCTTGCTTCTCTTGTGTACGTACAACTGTATGTATTATAATGTGTGTGTGTGTGTGTGTTCACCCACGGTCTTGTTCACACGAGCTGGACTCGCGATCACCAGTTTAATCCTCCCGAGAGAGCTTGGAGCTCGTATGACCGATCTTTGGGTAATGCTAGGACCTCACCACCACACACCCCCGTCCACTTGATCAAGGGGGATAGTAACCGCCCGAATTTGTCTTGAAAATCCCCGGGAATGTGTGTGTGTGTGAGAGAGGGAGAGGGAGAGAGATAAGATAAGATACTTTGATCCTATCTGGACACTTTGCAAGTACGAACTACAAGTTATTGACTATACAAAGCGCCACCACGCCAGGACGAACTTGGTGGACTCGAACCGCTGACCGAATGCAGGGGGACTGCACGCGAATCCTTGACTCTACCAACCGCGCCACCCTGGCGGGTAGAGAGAGAGAATCTAAAATTGCCCCTCTTTCTGTCTCTTACATACCTCGATCACGTGGTTATTTCCTTCCCTCTCTCCACCTTCCCCCCTTCCTCCCCCGTGGTGGCGTGCGTCAGGCGTGCGTCAGTCTCGCCGCGCCTGGGGGAGGGGGGGGGGGTGCGTGTTGGTGTGAGGCAGGTGCATGATGAACAGGTGAACAAACCGTGAACACCCCGGGGACAACACTTGCCTGTCTCATTTGTGTCTATCTTTCTGACTGCCTGCCTACTCGGTTGTTTTACCTCCTCTTCAGTGCTTGCGTTCAGAAAGTAGTGGTTGGTGGGGAGGAGCATTACTCTGTACTATCCCGTTTTATCACTCGTAGGATACCAATAGATTTAGTTCATACACCAATAGGTCTTCTGGTATCTGGTATTCCTATGTAGCTATTCGTCCTCCTCCTTACTGCAAACAGCCTTGATCGAACCTAAAGTTTCATGTTTGTTTGTTATTTCCTTTGTAACTCTCATGCATCTTGGAATCCTCGTCTTCTCTTCTTCCATCTTTTTCTCTTCTTTTTATTCATCATTACTCCTCTTTGGCTTCATCTTCACATCCTCCTACTCCTCCCACTCCATTTTACCTCCTACTCCTTATCCTCCTTCGTCGTGGGTGGGCAGGAGGAAAGGAAAAGAAGGAAGGAAGGAATGTTGAAGGCAGGATGAAGGAGTGCGTGAGTGCCTTCCTGCAGCATATCCTTGTTCCCTTGGTTCCCTGATAATATCCTATACCTGTGCCTTGAATGAATCCACCACCATCACCATCAGGAGCGGTACAACAGCCTTTCCCGTTATAGCCGCGGCGCCGCCCATCACTTTCCCACCGCAGTGCCTCACGTACGATGTCTCTCTCTTCTCTCTCTCTCTCTCTCTCGGCTGCTGTCGTCACCTGTCTGAGCACGAGGCAGCCCAGCGGTGGAGAGAGAGAGAGAGAGAGGTGGAGGTGGTGGTGGTGTCAACATATCCAAGAGAAGAGACACCGAGCGCGCCACACACCACCACCACAGTCACCATCATCACCAGTCAGTCTGAAACGGGACTCACCCTGCCCCGCCCCGTCTCTCCACGCCCCGCCACGCCCCGCCTCAGCCTCCGTGTCCTTGGCATCCACACAGGGGCGCCGACCACGTACGGAGGGAGGGAAAGAGCAAAGACTCCGAACTTGTGGGTATTAATGATGCATAACACGACACGAAGGGCGGCTAGCAACGGGCTGGAGGGAGGAGGGAGGAAGAGGAAGAGGTGAAGGAGGAGAGTAGGAGGAAGAGAGGACAGAGGAGTAGGAGGAAGAGGACAGAAGGACGTCTAAAATTCACCACTCGTTATTCGTAGCAGAGAGGGAGAGAGAGGGAGAGGGTTACTGCTAGGCTAGTGAGAGGCACAAAAGCGACGCCCGCACTCGGCACCTTCTGATCCCCTGCCCCTTCCCTTCCCTCCCCTCCTCCCTCCCTACGCCCTGGTAGCGACAGATGGAGGAGGAGGAGGAGGAGGCCCCTTCTCGCCCTCGCAGCAGGGGAGGAGGAGAGAGAGAGGAGCGGTAGCAAGAGGAGGAGGGATGTGGTGGCGATGGAGGAGGAGTAGAGGCAGAGAGAGAGAGAAAGAGAGGATGTGTGGTGTAGAGAGCAAGTGAGCGACCCGACTAGCGACCACTGAGAGAGAAGGAAGTAGCGTTGAAGTAGTGGTGATAGTGGCGATGATGGTGACGGTGGTAATGGTGGTGGTTATGCTTCAAGTCGGTAGCGGCACCAACAGGCAAAAGAGGAAGAGGGGGAGGAAAGGAAGGAGAGAGGGGGAAGGACGGGAGGGTGAGGAGGGAGAGAGGGAAGGGAAGGGAGGGAGAGAAAGGTTACCAAGTGGGCAAACATTGAACTATTACACTTAACTGTGCTCACCCTCGCTTCTTGGAGGAAGAGGAGGAGGAGGAGGAGGAGGAAGAGGAGGTTACGTACAGGGAGGAGAGAAGAGGAGGATGGGAAGGTACGGGGTGCGGTAGGTGGTGGCTTTACTACCCCCTCCCTCCTCCTCCTCCCCCTCCCCTCCTCCTCCTCCTCCTCCTCCCCCTCCCTCCTCCTCCTCCCCCTCCCTCCTCCTCCTCCTCCTCCTCCTCCTCCCCCTCCCTCCCTCCCTCTCCCTCTCCCTCCTCCTTTTCCTCCTAATACTGGGTGGACTGAGCCAGCTGCAGGTGGTGACGCACAAGAAGAGGAGGAAGAAGAGGAAGAGGAGGTGGGTGATGTGGGTCAGATTGCCTAAATGAAAAAAGACGATGGAATGTTTTAAGTAAGTAGTTGAAAATGTAGTTAAGGGAAGGAGTAGGAAGGAGGAAGAGGAGCAAAGAGCACCCACTCATGGACGCACGCACACACACGCACTCACTCATGGACGCACGCACACACACGCACTCACGGATCTGTGGTGACTCGACTACTGTGGTGGAAAAATAAAAAGAGTTATGTTAATGTTGTGATGGCAATGACTGTGTGTGTGTGTGTGGCGGTCAATAAAAGGAATTGTAAGTGGAGTCAATAGCGATTTTGGGTGAGCAGTAGTAGTGGTGTGGTGGTAGTAGTAATAGTAGGCTAGTCAGTCAAATAGTATAAATTATCATAAATTAAAAAAAAAGCACGAGATCAGTTAATATAATAATTCAGTCAGCATATAGGGAGGGAGGGGAGAGTGTCAAGTCAATCAGTCAATCAGTCAAGTCAGTTACGTAAGCATTTTCAGTCAATCGATAATATGAATGCGAAGAGAAGAAAGGGAAATAGCAGTTGAGTCATTCAGTTAAAGAGGGAGGAGGATAGGGGGAGATAATGTAGTTAGTCAAATCAGTCAAGTCAGTAAGTAGCCAGTCAGTCATTTAGTCAGTCAGTCAATCAAAGAGAGAAACGGAGTGATTCTATGCACGACAAACTGCCAACAGCAAAACATAAACTTGGGTGGTGATGGTGGTGGTTGGCAGTGGCGGTGGTGGTGGTAACATTGTATCAAGCCCTCCCTCTCCTCTCCCTCCCTCCCTTCCTTCCCTCTCTCTATCCCTTCTCCCTTCTCTCCCTCCCTCTCTCCCTCCCTCCCTCCCTTCCTTCTCTCCCTCCCTCCCTCCCTTCCTTCTCTCCCTCCCTCCCTTCCTTCCTTCCCTCTCTCTCCCCCTTCTCTCCCTCCCTCCCTTCCTCCTTCTCTCTCCCTTCTCTCCCTCCCTCATTCCTAACTCGGTTTACGCGACACCCTCTCTACTCTGGTTGCCTACCGCCTTCACTCTATGAGCATTCCACCGGCGCGGGAGGGCGTGGTGTGGTTGTAGTAATAGTAGTGGGTAGTAGTAGTAGTAGTAGTAGTAGTAGTAGTAGAGAAGTAATAGTTGTAGTAGTAGTAGTGGTAGTAGTTGTAGTAGAAGTAATAGTAGAAGTAGTAGTAGTATAGTAGTAGTAGTAGTAGTGCGAAAGTGTAGGGTATGCCATAATCGAGAGAGAGAGAGAGAGAGAGAGAGAGGTAAAGGAAGGATAGGGTTATTGGGAACTATAAAGGGAAGAAATGGAAGGATGGGAGAGGGCGAAAGAAGCGAGATTAAGCAGTTCATAATTTTTCGTAGTTGATTCTCTCTCTCTCTCTCTCTCTCTCTCTCTCTCTCTCTCTCTCTCTCTCTCTCTCTCTCCTCTCTCTCTCTCTCTCTCTCAATAATTACACTATAGTTTTCTCATTCTATCACGTATTTACACTTGTCACACCCCGCCACACACACCCTGTCACACCGTATTACCAAGCTGTCACACCCTGCTACCCTGTCACAACCTATCACAGTCACACTCCCTTGAGACATAGATCACTTGTAGTTTGTTTTCACCAGTAACACCACTACCACTATCATTATTATCACCACCATCATCATTACCACCACCACCACTATCATCACCACAACGCGTTACTCAAAACAAAAATCTTTCTTTATTCACTAAGAGAAATTAAAGAATGAAGGAAATGGAAACATGGGATTAATAGACTTAGCAAAAAAGAAAAGGAAGGAATTAAAAGAAAAGAACAGATGAAGGGAGCTTTTATTATTATTATTATTATTATTGTTATTAATTAGTTAAAATATAGAAAGCAGAGGGTAAGTAAAAGGCAGAGAGAGAGAGAGAGAGAGAGAGAGAGAGAGAGAGAGAGAGAGAGAGAGAGAGAGAGAGAGAGAGAGAGAGAGAGAGAGAGAGAGAATTTCTTAAGAGGATGAAATAAGAAGACAAACTGTTTAAGGGAGGAGGAGAGAGGAGAGAGGAGTGGAGTAGGAGGAGGAGGAGGAGGAGAGGAGACCAAGGGATGGAGAGGAAGTTGAACGCATTACTTGAGGAGACCGTAGAGGAGGAGGTAGGTGGTGTTGGTGGAGGTAGTGGTGGAGGAGGAGGTGGTGGTGGTGGTGGTGGGAGAGGAAGTGGAGGAGGAGGAGGAGGAGGAGGACAGCTACAGGGGGAGAGTTCGATGCTCTCCCAAGACACCGCTAGAGAGAGAGAGAGAGAGAGTTGTCATGCACGAAGACAAAAGTGCGTAAATAAAATCTTGTTACGCAGGATCTCCTCTCTCTCTCTCTCTCCTCTCTCTCTTCTCTCTCTCTCTCTCTCCTCTCTCTCTCTCTCTCTCTCTCTCTCTCTCTCTCTCTCGTCAGAAGTAAGGTTTTGCCTTAGTTTCCTTTCTGTCAGTTTTTCACTCCTCCGAAGTCTTGTCACAGGATGCCTCCTTCTTTCCTCCCCCTCCCCCTCCCCCCTCCTATCACTTTTCCTTCCCTCCTCCGTCACTTCAACTCGACATTGTTACACATGTTCGTGCGTCCATGTATTCTTTTTCTCTCTCTCCCCTCTCTCTCTCTCCTCTCTCTCTCTCTCTCTCTCTCTCTCTCTCTCTCTCTCTATCTGCAAAGATGTTTTCTTTCATTTCTGATGGCACTTGAGGTTCGTTAAGAGAAAGAGAGAGAGAGAAAGAGAGAGAATGCAACTCAGGGCACTCAAGAATTTCATTCATCATCGTTCCTCATGGCAGATGACCCTCCTCTCTCTCTCTCTCTCTCTCTCTCTCTTCTCTCTCTCTCTCTCTCCTCTCTCTCTCTCTCTCTCCTCCTCTCTCTCCTCTCTCTTTTCTCTCCTCTCCTCTCTCTCTCTCTTCTTCTAAATAGATAATAAATATTGGGATCACCTGAAGATCCGTCACCCCAGAGTTTGGCAGGGTGACGGTTCTTCAGGTGGGATATCCTGGGGTGACAGTTCTTCAGGTGGGGTCAAGACCTAACCTGACTTCACCTTCCAAGTGGTCTTGGTCTTATATACACGCACAGAACTGTAAACCACTCTGTCAATTTTGTGAATGTGAATACTGATGTGCACACACAAACGATTGAATCTATTGGAACAAACACAAGAGTTACATCAAGCCCATGCGTGGCTGCAAACGAAGCTTTTAAAATTTTAACCTTCAGGAATGCATGTGGCATGATCGTTTTTCTGATAATCCTCTTCAAATATTATGCCAACAAATTGCTGTTCAGTACCCTGTGTAATATGTATCATGTACTACTTTATTTTTGGAATACCTACTAAAATATAATGTATTTTGTATTTTGGAACACTGTATATTACTCTTAATTCTTTCTTTAAACTTTTACAATGCATAACACAAAGGAATATATTTGTTATTCTAATTTTACAAATTACATTCACTGTGGGCTGGGGTGACGGTACTCCAGGTGGGATATCCTGGGGTGACAGATCTTCTGGTGAACATTCTGGGGTGACGGATCTTCAGGTGGACATTCTGGGATGACAGATCTTCTGGTGGACATTCTGGGGTGACGGATCTTCAGGTGGACATTCTGGGGTGACGGATCTTCTGGTGGACATTCTGGGGTGACGGATCTTCAGGTGGACATTCTGGGGTGACAGATCTTCAGGTGGACATTCTGGGGTGACGGATCTTCTGGTGGACATTCTGGGGTGACGGATCTTCAGGGGATCCAAATATTGTAATCCTCTCAACCCTTAGTGGTGGTCATGATACAATAGTGGTGACAGTGACGAAACTCGTGACAGAGGGGGTAATAGTGATGAAAGTGGTGATGATGATGATAGAGTAGGGAGTTAGTAGTGATGAACGGAATGGTGGTGGTGGTGGTGAGGGAGTGAGTGGTAGTGAAGGGAGTGGTGGTGGTGGTGGTGAGGGAGGGAGTGGTAGTGAAGGCGTGAGTGGTAGTGAAGGGAGTGGTGGTGGTGGTGGTGAGGGAGTGAGTGGTAGTGAAGGCGTGAGTGGTAGTGAAGGGAATGGTGGTGATGGTGGTGGTGAGGGCGTGAGTGGTAGTGAAGGCGTGAGTGGTGGTGAAGGGAATGGTGGAGGTGGTGGTGGTGAGGGCGTGAGTGGTGGTGAAGGGAATGGTGGTGGTGGTGGTGGTGAGGGCGTGAGTGGTGGTGGTGGTGAGGGCGTGAGTGGTGGTGGTGGTGAGGGCGTGAGTGGTAGTGAAGGGAATGGTGGTGGTGAGGCCGTGAGTGGTGGTGAAGGGAATGGTGGTGGTGGTGGTGGTGGTGAGGGGGTGGTGTGGTGGTGAGGGCGTGAGTGGTGGTGAAGGGAATGGTGGTGGTGGTGGTGGTGGTGAGGGCGTGCACACCCAGGTCCGCGCCGCCCGCACACACCACGGCCGCGGCGGTAAAGTGAGCCCGACAGGAGACAGGAGGATTTTTGGTACGGCCGCTACCTCGCCACACACGACCTTCATACATTTACTCTCTCTCTCTCTCTCTCTCTCTCTCTCTCTCAGTAGGCATATGATATTTGTATGGGCCTTTTATTCACAATTCTCTTCCTTCCTTCTTAAAACCTTCTTTTTCTTATTCTATTTCCTTCTGGTCCCATTCTGGTCCTATTTTTCTTCTGGTCCCAATTCTCTGTCACCATTCTCTCTCTCTCTCTCTCTCTCTCTCTCTCTCTCTCTCTCTCTCTCTCGCTCTCTCTCTCTCTCTCTCTCTCCTCTCTCTCTCTCTCTCTCTCTCTCTCTCTCTCTCTCTCTCTCTCTCTCTCTGCTATAGTCCCTGATCCCCAGCGAGCCAATCAGCAGCCAGGCTTTCATGACGTCACCGCCGGTCAGCCAATCAGAAGGCCCGGACGACTGCCAGTGTGACGTCATAGAGCCGCTTTCCCTTATTTGTTGCCGCCGGGAGTGACGTCATAGCCTCGCCAGCCAATCAGATTCTTACCTTCTTGTCACGTCATAAAAGGGGCCAATCAGGTTTTTGGGAAGACTGTGACGTCATGAAAATAAACAAACAAATAATAAAGATAATTAAGATTTAATTTTTCACATCGTTTTTTTTTTTCTCCCTTTCTCTCTCAGTATACTCCCATCGCATACCGAATTTGTGTGTGGGGTGGGGTGTGGTGTATTTTTTGTTTGTTTGTGGTGTGGGTTTGTGTGTGTAAATGTGAAAAGAGATGAGAAGAGTAGGAAAAGAAAACGGGGAAAAAATTAAAAAAAATGAGAACAGAGGGTGAAGATTTTTTTTCTCCCCTCCCCTTTTCTCTCTCTCTCTCTCTCTCTTTTCTCTCCCCCCCGTCTCCCCTCTCTCTCCCCCCCTTTCCCCCCGGGTCCACCCCCTTTTTCCTTCTCCTATCCTCCCCCTCTCTCTCCCCCCCCCTCCCCCTCCCTTTTCTCTCTCTCTCTTTTTTTATTTTTTGTTTTTTCATTTTTGCATGCATCCCCTATTTCCTCCCCCTTCCTCCCCCCCTCTTCTTCCTCTGTATTCCCCACCATTAAATCACAAGATAAAATTATTTGAAAGTTTTTGAGTCAGTAAAAGTGTATTAGTAGTAGTAGTATTAGTAGTAGTAGTATAGTATAGTAATAGTAGTAGTAGTAATGTGTATAGTATAAAAATTATTTAGTAGTAATAGTAGTGTAGTAGTAGTAGTAGTGAAATTAGTAGTAGTAAGTATTATTAGTAAAAGTAGTATTTTAGTAGTATTTAAAAATTTGGTAGTAGTGGTAGTAAGTTTTAAAATTTTTAAGGGTATTATTTAGTTTTGGTAGTAGGGGGGTAATTAGTTTATTGGGAAATAGTTTGAGAAGAGTAAAATATAATGGTAGTAGAGGTTTTAGTATGGTAGTAGTCCCGGTTTTAGGGATAGGGGGTGATGTGGGGGTTGTTGGGGGTTTGTTGAAGGGGTTTGGTTTGGTTTTTTTGGTGGTGGCGGCGGAAGGGTGGTAATACAGGGGTGGTGTGATGTTTGGGTGTAAAGGTAAACCTTGACCTCCCCTTTTAAACTGGAGGAGACCGCACGCTATTCTCCCACCCTTTGTCTCCATCCCCCCGCCTCCTTCTTCCCCCTCCTTTTCCCCCCTTTTTCCTTTTCCCTTTTCTTTCCCCCCTCCTCCCCCCCCCTCCTCCCCCCTCCTCCTCCTCCCTCCTCCCCCTCCTCCCCCTTTTTTTTCTCCTCCTCTTTTTTTCCCCTTCCCCTTTTCTCCTCCTTTTTTCTTCTTCTTTTCCTCCTCCCCCTTTCCCCCCTCCTCCTCCCCCCCCTCCTCCTCCTCCTCCTCTTCCCTCTTCCTTCTTCTCCTTCTTCTCCTCCTCTTCCTTTTCCTCCTTCTTATCCTCCTCCTCCTTATTCATCCTTCTCCTCTCTTGGAGTTATCTTGACCTCTTCCTCCTCCTCTTATTTATTCTCGTCTTCTTCCACCTCCTCTACTTCCTCTTCCTCCTCCTCTTATTTATTCTCGTCTTCTTCCCCCCTCCTCTATTTTCCTTTTCCCCTCCTCTTAAATTTTTTCCCTTGTTTTTCCCTCCCCCTCCCCCTCCTTTATCTTCCTCCTCCTCTTCTTTATTCTTGCCTTCCTCCTTCTTCTCTACTTCATTCTCCTCCTCCTCCCCCTCTTCCTCCTCTTCTTTATTCTTGTCTTCCCCCCCTCCCCCCTTCCTTTATCCCCCCTCCCCTTCCTCCCCCCCCTTCCTCCCCCAAACCTCCCCTGCTCCTCCTCCCCCCTCCTTCTCCCCCCACATACTTCATACACGCTTGTAAGGTTAGTCCCATGAGAAAATTTACTCGGGAAAAAAGTTCCTTGAAAAAAGTGTTTTTAAAAACTTTTTTTTTTCCCTTTCCCGTCCTTTTCCAAAAAAAAAAAAGCAAAAAACTACAACTTTTTTTTCTTGTTTTTATAGTTCTTTTTGTTGTTGTTTTTCTATCTCAAAGTGCATTATAAGGAGGGGAGGGAGGGGTGGGTGGGGAGATGTCTTCCCTCTTTACTATCCTTCCCTCACACTCAAGCTGTTACCATCTATGTAGGACCTGTAAGCTGTAGACTTATCATTATCTGTCCAGAATTTTTAAACCTGTGTTTTATTCAGGTCATGGGGCAAAAAATTGAATAATGAGAAAAGGAATGATAAATAAAATGTTAAAAAATTTTAAAGGAGTTTAAAGTGTTGGGGGGAAAAAGCCATTTTTTTAACAAATTTTCATGAAAGTAGCCAAAAGACCGGGAAGAAGAGAGAAGGGAGAGAAAAAGGGAGAAGAGAGAGAGAGAGAGGAGAGAAGAAAAGCCTAGCAATAAAAGTTAGCCCCACCCAACCGGAAATAATAAATAAAGATGGGGGAAAAACCCCCAAAGGGAGGAGAGAGAGAGAGAGAAGAGAGAAAAGAGTAGGAGAGAGAAGAGAGGGAGGAGAGAGAGGAGAGAGAGGGAGAGAGAGAGAGAGCCATTTAAAATAAACTTAGTGCTATTTTTTATAAAGGGGGGTCATTTCCATAGGGAGATTTTTTGAGGGGA
>JACEEZ010002682.1:195000-202500 GCA_016584305.1 Chionoecetes opilio
AGGTTCATAGATCACCTTTGTTGTACTCAGATGCTTTGAGCCTTTCACCTGAGAGAAACTTCAATGAGCATCCTTCACACCCCATAAATACCTTAACGGAGACAAAACATCAAAACTCTGCGAAACTCTGTTCGCCCAAAGATTCACAGCACTGCAAGAAGAGGTCGGAGCGAGACACACAGGAACACCACCAGCAGGACAAGGTCGAGAAACAAGAGGACGAATAGACGCAGAGGGTTCGAGTGAGTCTCATCCAAGCATATAACACCACTACGGACCAGCGGAGGACCAATGGCATCTCTGTACTATTGGGTACGCTTTTTAACCCGGATAAATGGCCAGAGGACATGGTCGTTGATAAGTTTTATAGTAGCAAGCCTAACTTAGGGTAATATATATTTTTTTTCTCTAGTTTTTTATCTTTTTAACTGGATATAAGTGTTTGCAGTTTTAATTGTGACTCTTTAAGAAAAAATATAGATTTAGTTAGGCAGTTATGTGAATATTCTTTTGATTTTATATTTCTTCAGGAAACTTTATTAGTTGACTAGCCGCAAAGCCGCTCTCCGGGCGGCCTTTTTGGCTAGCTCCTGCGGAGGGCTATTGGTGGTCCTTCGGCCCACCACCTGTGTTTGGTGGGCCTTCGGCCCACCAAACACAGACTCTCCAGATAGCCCCTTCTAGCTTTCCTGAAATCATGGATGTAGAAATGTATGCATTAACGCCAACCCATTCACATCACCCCCAACCCATTCACTCACCCATTACCCATCACCCCCCACCCATTCACTCACCCATTAGGGCTATTGGTGGGCCTTCGGCCCACCACCTGTGTTTGGTGGGCCGAAGGCCCACCAAACACAGACTCTCCAGATAGCCCCTTCTAACTTTCCTGAAATCATGGATGTAGAAATGTATGTATTCCCCCCACCCATTCACTCACCCATTACCCATCACCCCCCATCCATTACCCATCACCCCCCACCCATTCACTCACCCATTACCCATCACCACACACCCATTCACTCACCCATTACCCATCACCCCCCACCTATTCCCTCACCCATCACCCATCACCCCCAACCCATCACCCCCCACCCATTCACTCACCCATCACCCCACACCCATTACCCATCACCCCACCCATTCACTCACCCATTACCCATCACCCTACATCAAGGTTTCCTCAATTCTCGCAACCCATATTTTTTTTTCACAATTCTCGCTAATAGGCTGCTAAAAAAAAAAAAAGAAAAAAAAAGTGATCGGCTCATCTCATAAGTGGGCTTAAAACCTTCCCCTGGTCGAGCTGGTTCCAAAACTGTGACATATGATGGGATTCCGCCACGGGGGGCGGCACCTATCGCGGACAGACAGACACACACACACACACACTTTCGCTTATATTATTATAGATGACAACTTGGGTGTTCTTGAACATATACATGATAAGTATGAAGGTGTAGGCGGAGGTGCCACTTTCTCTGACAGGGCTTTGGCTTCAAATGCTGGAAGATGTGAAGGCGGACTTGTCTGCCTATGGTCTAAGAAATCTGAATTTAAAGTAAACTCAATTCTTATTCAATCTAATTTTATGGTGTTATCTGTAAATATTGCTAATGTAACTGTGCTACTCGTCAATGTTTATGTGAAGAGTGATATATGGGAACTTGGGAAGTAAGAACACAGACTGATTATTTAGAAACTCAGTGCACTAGAGCAAATAATCACATATATGAAATTCGATAGCATATACTTCTTTGGAGATTTTAATGCTGACCCATACACTGGTAGAGCCTGGCAGCACCTTTCTGGTTTTATGTTGAGGAGTGAGTTGGAATGTTTTTATTTTAATCATCTAGATCCATCCACTTTTACTTTTTTATCATATGGAAATACTTACAGTAAATGGTTGGATCACATAGTAGGAAAGAGCTATGGTAGCACTAACATTACAAATATTAAAGTAATTTATGATATTTCAATTGTTGCTCATATGCCCATTACAGCTTGTATTAAAGGGTCGGTCCCACTTACCCGGACTGGGTCCCGGACTACCCCGGACCGTCCGTCCGGGGTCATCCTGGGTGTTCCGTGGCTCGTCCTTGAATCTCCGGGATGTTCCGGGACTCGTCCGTAGCTCATCCGTGGAATTCGGCCAATACCCGGGACGCTCCGGGGCTGTCCGGGCTCGGTCACGGAAGTTTTAAAATGTTTAAAACATCCGGGGTGATCCGGGGAGTAAAGCAATCCGGGACTATAATCGCCTCGTCCGGGTGTAAACCTTGGCTCGTCCTGGGAACTCTGTGAGTTGTCCGTGGGTCATCCAGTAACGTCCGGGGCATTCCGGGGCTCGTCCGTGGGTCAACCGGGGAGTTTTCGCATCCGTGGCTACTCCGGGACGGTCCGGGGTTACACCGTGGCTAGTCCGGGTAGTCCGGGAGTGGTCCGTGTGTAGTCCGTGACAGTCCGTAAGTAGTCCGTGACATTCCGTGGCTCGTCCGTGAGAGTCCGGGACAGTCCGGCATAAAAGTGTATAAAAGAAAAGCACATCTCTGGATCTTCATCACTTCGAATTGAGACACAGCATGGACAACATCGTCAACCAGCAGAGAAACCAGCTGCAGTTGCTCAACTGGCAACTGCAGTTGAACCACGAAGAAAATGTCAACAACATGCTGATGCTGCAAGTTACACAGAAACATAAAAGAGCCATGACGAAGACGAGAAGAAGGACTGTCTGGGTGCGACCTTGGGTACTTAGGAGACCTCTACTGGGCCAGTACGATCGTCTTATAGAAGAATTGCGGATAGAAGATGTGCGGTCCTTCAAGAATTTCCTGAGGATGGATCCTGCCATGTTCCAAGAACTCGTGGACCGCCTAACGCCAAGACTGAAGAAACCTGATACATTCTGCCGCAAGTCGTTGTAGCCTGGCTTGAAGTTGGCAATTACTATTCGGTACCTGGCGTCTGGTGACAACTATCATTCCATGATGTATGGCTTCAGAGTCCCACACAACACCATATCGAAAGTGATCCGAGAAGTCTGTGAAGCTATAATAGCTGAGTATGCTGCAGAGGTCATCAAGTGTCCCACTACAGAAGAGCAATGGACCAGGATCGCAGACCAGTTTTCGAGGAGATGGCAGCTCCATCATTGCCTAGGTGCACTTGATGGCAAGCATATAGCTATCAAGTGTCCTAGCAATGGTGGATCCGAGTACTACAACTACAAGGGCTTCCACTCCGTTATACTGATGGCACTAGTCGACGGAGACTACAAGTTCTCGTGGGTGCAGGTTGGGAGCAATAGAACTGCAGGAGACGCCCAAGTTTTCAACCGGTCTGAGCTGAGGGACGGTATGGAGAATGACACCATCGGGGTTCCAGCAGCGATATCATTACCTAATGACGACAAAGACATGCCTTTCTTCATAGCGGCCGATGACGCCTTCGCATTAAGGACCTGGTTGATGAAGCCTTTCTCGAAGCGACAACTTACTGACGTAGAGCGAATTTTCAATTACAGACTGTCAAGAGCGCGAAGAATCGTCGAGAATGCCTTTGGTATCTTAGCTCATCGATACCAGTGTTTGCTGACTACCCTTAAACAGACACCGAAGAACGTGGAAGCCATAGTTTTGGCATGCATCTGTCTACATAACTTGATGAGACTGCGGTACCCTTCTCAACAAAACGCCGACATGGACCAATGCGACTCCAGTAACAACATCATCGGTGGAGCGTGGAGAGAAAACAACCCTCTCGTCGGCATGTTTGGAGCTCGAGGCAACCGCATGACGACAGCTGCAAAACATCAAAGATAATATCTCAGCGCGTACTATTGGTCAGAAGCGGGATCCGTGCCTTGGCAGATGAACATGATATGAACTTTGAAATTTATTACTGTTTGATATGTGTCATGTCAAACGTATAGATGTAGTATTTAATAATTGTAACGAAATTGCTTACTATATGTGAATAAGTGTTTGTAAACCGTAAAATGCAGTGTGTATGGAAGAAAAAAAAAAAAAAAGAGCCAAAAAAATATAAAAAGGTGTAAAAAAACACCAACAAAATGGTTAAAAAAAGACCAAAAAAAATATATAAAAAGGTGTCATAAGCCACCAAAGAAAAAAAAAAAAAGGTTAAAAAAAGAAGCAAGAAAATACAATATACACAGGTGTAAGAAACACACACAAAAAACATAAAAAATGTGATAAAAACCCCCAAAAATACCATGAGAACAACACCATAATAATATCAACAAAAAAAACTTTAAACAAAACCACTTTATGGTCTTGTTTTCATGTTTTTTTGTTGGTGTTTATAATGTTATTTATGTTTTTTGTTTTGTTTTTTTACACCTGTTTATATATATATTTTTTTTTTTATATACCTTTCTTCATTGCTTTTTTTTGGTGGTTTTTTTTAGATCTATTTATATTTTTGGGGGTCTTTTTGTACCTTTTTTCTGGTATCTTTTTGTTTTTTTTTGTGCCACTGGCTTTTTTTTTAAGTCAATTTTTTCTTGACCACATTTTATTACATCTATCAAATATCACATATCAGTATCATCACATATTACATATCACACATTTTTAAAGGTTCATCATGGGGATGGTGTCTGGGTCCTGGGAACTATTCGCTATTTGGCCGAAACTGAGCTCCGAAAGTCCTGTGATGTTCAACGGGGTGCTGACTGGGCTGACATGCTGCTGTTGGAGGTCTTCGGTGGCTTTCTTGTAGTGCATCACCATTTTAAAGCTGTCAGTGTAGAAGTCGTCCATGACTGCGGGGTGGTACGACTCCGACATCCTCCCGATCCAGGACCCCCACATGGTCTGGGCTGATAGCTGTGATGGCTGCAGCAGTGATGTGATTTTCCCCTGCAGTTCTCGATTCTTGTTTTGTTGCTGCTGGATGGTGGCCAAAGCATCGTGCTCGCGGTCAGGACTTGGCACGGGAGGCTGATTTTCCCTTCGGTCTAACGGCTGGGCTGATCGTGGTTGGCGTCGTCGTCTGCATCATGGGTATGTCGTCATCGTCGCTGTCACTGGGTGGAGGAGGTGGTGGACGGAAGATTCCGGAAGTGGAAGCAATCGACGATTGTGCCAGAGGTGGTGGTGGGGTAGGCTCCAGGGAACTTGATTCGGTTCTCGTTTCAGACAGCTTTGACGTCAAGGTCACTGGCACCCTCGCCGGCTGGCGCACGATGTGGCTCCCCAAGAAACCGAACTTGTCTTTTATGTAGTTGTCTCGGTCAGACAGCTCCTTGGTAGCAGACCCTGACTTCGTGTCTGTTAATTTGCCGACCTTGGTACGAATTGACTCGTACCAAGTTTGCAGCTGCTTGCTGTCTACCCCCAACTCCTTGGCCTTCTCTCCCCACAGTCGCTTCTTGACGGCGGATTCTTTGTAGCGACTTCGCCCTTTAACGTAAATGAAGTCGTTGGCCTTCAACCAGTCTGCCATGTCCTCGTGCTGTGCGTCTTGAGAGGTTGAGTGGTGCCAACTTCGCACGTTTGGTAGGCTTTTCTTGCCCCACTTCCAGCACCACCACCACCACCTCTGGCTCTACCTCTGGCTCCACCTCTGGCTCGGCTTCTTCTTCTGACTCAGATGATGAAGAAGATGGACTCGGCTGTCGGATCTTCTTTTTGTTCATAGTGATGGACTTGCTGGCAATTCTTTTACTGCTTTTCGGAGGCATGATGAACGATGTTGCACCCTTGGAGGTCAGTGTCGATAATGATTTGATGGCCCGATATCCTTTCTTTTTATACTTTTCCTCAGTCCGGGGCTCGTCCGGGACTCTCCGTGGCTCGTCCGGGGCTCTCCATGGCTCGTCCGGGACTCACCTTGGCTCGTCCGGGGCTCTCCTTGGCTCGTCCGGGACACTTCTTGGCTCGTCCGGGACACTCCTTGGCTCATTCGGGATGGTCGGGGTCGATCGTGGCTCGTCCGGGACACTCCTTGGCTCGTCCGGGATGGTCGGGGTCGGTCCGTGGCTCGTCCAGGTCTAAACCGTAGCTCATCCCGGGCAGTCCGTGGGTAGTCCGGGGCTATTCCGGGGCTACCTCGGGGTTCATCCTTGGCACATCCTTGGCTCATCCGGGGCTCATTCGGGGCTCATCCGAGAGGATCCGTGGGTCGTCCGGTACGGTCCGTGGCTCGTCCGGTACGATCTGGGACTAATCTGGGTTGGTCCGGGTCGGTCCGTGGCTCCTCCGGGGTGGTCCGGGGCGATCCGGGGCTCGTCCGGGTGTACACCTTGGCTCATCCGGGGCAGTCCGTGGTCATCCGGGCCAGTCCGTGGGTAGTCCGGGGTCAGCAGGGGCAGTCCGGGGGTAGTCCGGGAAAGTGGGACCGCAACACGTTTTCGCAAATTTCTCCATTTTTCCCTGAACAGTCCGGGGTTTTCCGGGGTCGTCCGGGGAGTTTCGTCCGGGGGTAGTCCGAGGCCCAGTCCAGGTAAGTGGGACCGACCCTTAAGGTAAATGCAGTAAATGTGCCAGAAACAGAAAATGGAGAAGATGTTAAACCAAAAGAATCAAATCATCAGGGATTTATCAATTGGAATATACTAACAGAAGCAAATATTCATGAAATAGAAACTTACGTCCTTAATAGAATGAAATACATTCACGAAACAGGCGTAGCTAAGTGTCCGATTTTAGGTTGTAGACATGAGGCTCATTTGCAACAGATACAAATCTTTACAGTGACATTGTTCTTGCAGTGCAAGAGGCGTCTTCCAAGTTTCGTAGAACTAAAGTTAATAAGGAAAACTATAAAATAATACCAGGCTGGAACCGCAGAGTTAAACAGTTATACGCCCGGGCCAGGGAGCATTACATGGCTTGGCTTGCACAAGGGAGAATTAGGGACACTGACCTTTTTGAGGCAATGTCTCAGAGCAGGAAAACAATCAAAGATGCGCTTAATCAATGCAAAAAAGAAGAATTTAGTGAAATGTGTTAATCGATTCAAGAAAAAATAGGCACAAAAAGATATGAAAGGTTTCTGGAAAGAAATCAATAATAAGAATAATAAGATTAAGCAATCAAAAAATATAGATGGAGAAGGTAAAGAAGGAACCATAGTGGACATATATTTACCAGGAAGTTCTTGCCGGATGATTTTCTCTATGAAAATGGTGGACTATGTGATAATACAATTATACAAACTATTAAGGAGAAATGGGTAACAAGTAGAAAGCATGGATTGAAAATATCAAAATTTACATTGAAAGATCTCATACAAAATATAAATAATGGAATTGGACATGATGGGATTCATTCACAATTTCTGAAAAGAGCAAGTGAAAATGTTTTGAGCTTATTGTCTATTTTTCTTAATGTTTGTTCTGATCTTTGTTTTCTTCCATTTGAGCTATTAAAGGGGGATATTAATCCCATTCTTAAAGACCAAAAAAGCAATATTTCTTCATCGTCAAATTACAGACCTGTGATGCAGTCATCTTGCCTTCTCAAG
>JACEEZ010002682.1:207500-210000 GCA_016584305.1 Chionoecetes opilio
TTGTTATTAATATTTTTATCATTCTTATTATTATTATCATCAGTATGTATTGCATAATGTAGTTGTATTATTAATAACATTACTATACCATCACCCTCTTACTCATCTTTCGTTCGTTTCCTCTTAGTTACTCTATTCTCACTTTCAATCCAAAGCTGGCTATTGCGTTATATGTATGCAACGACATCACTTGCTCTCGTGCCCACGGTCTTGAATCTTCAGAATCTTCCATCTGGCCTCGACTTCAATGTCACTCTCTTACTAAATTTATCTGTGCTGTAGCATATGTCTCTCACCTAACTCCTCGGACTATGTAAAATTATTCGACTATTTAATGTCAAAAGTGGAGCACATCTCATCTCATTTTCCTTTACCAGAAATTTCCATTCTTGGGGATTTCAATGTTCACCACCAGCATTGGCTATCATCATGTACTTTCACTGACCAACCTGGTGAACAAGCCTACAACTTTTCTATCCTCCAAGACCTAGAGCAGCTGGTGCAGCACCCTACCCGTATTCCTGATCGCTTTGGAGAAACGCCCAACATTCTTGACCTTTTCCTAACTACTTCTAACCCTTCTAACCCTAACTAACCCTTCTAATCCTTCTAACCCTAACTTTTCTAACCCTTCTGCTTACTCGGTGAAACTTTCTTCTCCGTTGGGCTTCTCCAAAGACAATATTATTTCTGTAACCTATTTATCGCTTCGATGCTGCCTCGGGACCCATCTAAGCGGAGGTGCTTCTGGCATTTCAACTCAGCTAAGCCGGAGGACCTAAGGCAGTACTACTATGATTTTCCATGGAATGATTATTGCTTCCGTGTCAGAGACCCATCTCTTTGTGCAGAGTGCATAACTGAGGTTATTGTCTCTGGCATGGAGGCATACATTCCACACAGTTTCTCTAATCCTAAAGCTCGTCAACCTTGGTTTAACTATACTTGTTATCATGCTGTCCAAGATAGAGAGGCGGCTCACAGACGGTACTGTAACCATCCATCTCCTGAAACGCATGCCCATTTATATAATAATCATGCCAAATCTTTTCTTCAACTTAACCAAAAACACCTTCATTCATAGAAAATGTCAAAATCTTTCTGAATCAAACTCCTCTCGTGACTTCTGGCATCTAGCTAATAACATTTAAAAAACAAATCTTCTTCATCTTTCCCTCCTATGCTTCACCCAGATGGCTCCACAACTGTCTCATCTATTTATAAAGCTGAACTCTTCGCTCAAACCTTTGCTGAAAATTCCACTTTGGTTGATGAAGGACTTGTTTCTCCTTCTCCTCCACCCTCTGACTATATTATGCCTGTTATTAAGATCCTTCGTAATGATGTTTTCTTTGCCCTTTCTGGCCTAGATCCTTGGAAGGCTTACGGTCCTGACGGAGTCCCTCATATTGTTCTCAAAAACTGTGCTTCTGTCCTCGCACCCTGCCTGGTCAAACTGTACCGTCTTTGTCTATCTACGTCCACCTTTCCTTCTTGCTGGAAGTTTGCTCACATCCAACCTGTTCTTAAGAAGGGTGCCCGTTCTAATCCTTCAAACTACCGTCCTATAGCTTTGACTAACTGCCTTTCTAAAGCTTTTGAATCTATACCTAATAAGATTCTTAAGCATCTATCTGCTCACAATCTTCTATCTGATCGTCAGTACGGTTTCCGTAAAGGGCGATCTACTGGCGATCTTCTAGCGTTCCTAATTGAATCTTGGTCATCCTCCTTTAGGGGTTTCGGTGAAACTTTTGCTGTTGCTCTTGACATATCAAAAGCTTTTGATAGAGTCTAGCACAAATCTTTAATTTCCAAACTACCTTCATTCGGTTTCTATCCTTCTCTCTGCACCTTCATCTCAAGTTTCCTTTCAGACTGTTCTATTGCAGCTACTGTAGACGGACATTGTTCTTCTCTTAAGTCTATCAATAGTGGTGTTCCTCAGCGTTCTGTCCTATCACCCACTCTCTTTCTATTATTCATTAATGATCTTCTAAGTCTAACTCAAAGCCCTATCCACTCCTACGCTGATGATTCTACCCTTCATTTTTCAACGTCGTTCATTAGACGTCCAACTCAACAGGAACTAAGTGATTCACGGAGAGATGCCACCGAGCGCCTAACTTCTGATCTTTCTATAATTTCTGATTTGGGGAAACCATACCTTGTTTTGTTTATGCCTCAAAAACCCAATTTCTTCACCTATCTACTCGACAAAACCTACCAGATAACTATCCCCTCTCCTTCAATGACACTCAACTATCTCCTTCTACAAAGAACATTCTAGGACTCTCCTTTACTAAAAATCTGAACTGGAAATCTCACATCTCATCTCTTGCTAAAACAGTTTCTATGGAGTTAGGTGTCCTGTGGCGTCTGCATTCATTTTTTTCTCCCTCCCAATTGCTTGCTCTCTACAGGGGCCTTATCCACCCATGTATAGAGTATGCCTCTCATGTTTGGGGAGGATCCACTCATACAGCTCTCCTAAACAGGG
>JACEEZ010002682.1:215000-235000 GCA_016584305.1 Chionoecetes opilio
GGACGATTACTTTAAGAAAAGTACAGGACCTTACACAGATCCCTGCGGTACACCACTTAAAACATCTTGCCAGCTAGATGCTTTTTACAGAGGAGGAGGTGGGAGGGAAACAGTAGGATTGAGAAGGACAGAAAAATATTGAGGAGGAGTAGGAGATAAGTGGAAGTAGTTGGAAATAAGTGGAGGAGAAGGTGGAGATAAGTGGAGGAGGAGGTGGAGGTAGGTGGAGGTGCCCCTTAAGACTTTCCTGACGCGGCTGCTTCTCCCTCGAGGCCCAAGTGTTCCAGTTATCGATCTTCCTCCTCCTCCTCCTCCTTCTCCTCCTCCTCCATTACCACTACATCTAACACTGCTACTACTATTACTACAACCACCAACACTCCCTCCTCCTCTTCCTCCTCCTCCTCCTCCTCCTCCTCCTCCTCCTCCTCCTCCTCCTCCTCCTCCTCCTCCTCCTCCTCCTCCACATCAAATACCAGGTTAGCGTGACTGGGGTCGATACTTGTTTCTTGTCACCACCACCACAACCACCACTACTACTATCACTACCACCACTACTATCACTATTAGTATTAACTCCACCACTATCCCCACCACCACCACCACCACCACCACCACCACCACCACCACCACCACCACCACCACCACCACTACTATCACTATTAGTATTAACTCCACCACTGTCCCCACCACCACCACCACCACTACGACTATTACTACTTTATTTATTTCTCCTCCTCCGTGTTCTTAACTGCAGCACACCACCACCACCACTATTTCTACCACCACCACCACCACCATCACTCTCCTTCCCCCTGTCACCACACACACACACACACACACACACACACACACACACACACACACACACACACACACACACACACACACACACACACACATTTTATTAACCACAACATATCATTACAAATACACATATATCTCATAAATCTTCTATATATACTGATCGTAACAAATTATAAGATGTACCGTAGATAACAGTAAAGTAGCCAGGACAACTTTTTTTTCTGTTTACAGACGTGTGGTGATGTTAATACTTACATTTCTACATCCATGATTTCAGGAAAGTTAGAAGGGGCTATCTGGAGAGTCTGTGTCATTTTGTGTCTTCATCTGTGTCATATTATGGCTATAAATGAACAAATTACAAAAATATCACCAGAGTAGCGATAAACAATAAGGTCGCCAGCTAGTGTTTATGTTAAGAGTGTCCTCCCGTCGTCCTCGTCGCCCGAAAAAAAAACTAGTAGTGAAATCTGAAACTGTATATACTTGCAGATACAAAGCATAAAACAACGCTGAAACAGGGTAGATTATACAGTCATGATATACACTACTGTGTGTCATCTTCAGTGGCACATACAAATCAGTAGGGATGCTATAATTCGTAATATTTGGTGGCTGGCGACATTATTGCAGCTGGCGACTATACTGTTATCTACGATAGTATGCTTATCACTGCAGTGCATACATCATAATACATCTCAAAAGACTTCTCGCCCATCCATCTTCGACGAGTTTTTTTCTCATAATGATCCACGATTTCTTTCAATGATTTTTATACATAATTTCACGTGACAACTGATTTGAATAATAATTGTAACATGTTTTATTTTGTTGTTGTAGCTCAGCGAGTGAAATCATCAGGTCTTCAAAGAGAGGTATGTGTACATTAGATTTATTTTAAATTTTTTACATCATATGGGACTGGCCAAGAGCAGGAATAAAAAAAGGAGAAAAGTTAACAAAAAGCCCGCTGAATGCCAGTCCCTGTATGAAAATAAGTGCAATAAACAGAAACAGAAAAAAATCATCTATTACATGTTGAAATTCATTTGTTTTATTTTGAAGTTCTGTTGTTCTAATTTGAGAGTGAAAAGGTGTATTATGAAACCCCCCAGAAAAGTAACATATTTCTTCCTGCAAACTTTTTTTTATCTTTACCAGACATGTATGGGGAGTGGGCCAGTTTAGTTTGGGAAGTGTCAAATTAGTCGAGGTTCTTATAGTGTTCGAGAAATCGGCCTTTGTCTCTATAAAACTACTTGATATTTTTCCGTTCGAGGGGTGGCAGTCAAGTTTTGTATCAGCTATATTTACCTTTGCAGTCTGTGGCATCCCATTACTGTGCATCATCTTTGTTGTCAGGTCGTATATCCAACCCGCCCAAGGTACAATAATTAACCCCGGCCTTATATTTCTGGGGGTATTGTGGGTATTTCTGAGGGTATTGTGGTTAGTTTGAGTATTTCTGGGGGTATTGTGGGTATTTCTGGGGGTATTGTGGGTATTTCGGGGGGGTAGTTTGGGTATTTCTGGGGGTATTGTGGGTATTTCGGTGGGGTAGTTTGGGTATTTCTGGGTGTGTGTGGGGGTATTAGTTAGGTTCTCGCCTTCCCCAGCCTACGCACCCATACAATGTGTCCAATGCAGTTTTTAACACGTCCTCGACTTGATGTATCTCGATATGTAGGTCCACCAATGGCTAATCGCTTAACAACAAACTTTTCATCAATAGCCCCTCAATATAATAAATTCATAACTTCCTTATTCAAGTAAACTTGTTATATAGTACAGCGTGGTTACCCAGACACTAGAAACAGACACGCAAAATTAACATATGACCCTATATAGCAGAACAGACCAGGGGTTGGTTGGGGAATGTATTGTATGTACCAAGAATAAGAAAATTACATACTTCTCTCCCTCTTGTATTGTACCTTTAGAAGACTCGTACGTTCCTTCTTCACGAGTTGTGTTTCTCAATGGTGACAATTCTCAGTTTGCTTGTTCACTTCTTGTTTGTCTTGCCGTATTTCCATTAATCTTTCAGTGTGTCATGAGTGCGAGTGTAGGACATTTCCCCCTGGACCTTTTCCCCTACTGACATTCACCCCTTGGACATCGATCCCCTCCTGGACATTTCCACCTCCAGACATTTTCCTTCTTACATATTTATCATACAAAGCGAATCTGGCAGAAGAAAAAGTGTCAGTAAAACCCTAACCTAACCTAAACTATTAACAACAATGGTTTCGGTCAGTGTTTCGCTATCATAACACAATGCTGTCAAATACATCCAGGGAGAAAATGTCCACAGGGGAATCTGTAGAGATATGTCCAGGGGGGAATCTGTCAGGGGAGGGGGACAATTCCAGGGGGAAAATGTCCAGGGGAATCTGTCAGGGGGAGGGGAAATGTCCACAGGGGAAATGTAGAGGGGAATATGTCCAGGGGGGAATCTGTCAGGGGGAGGGGAAAATGTCCACAGGGAATCGAGAGGGAATATGTCCAGGGGGGAATCTGTCAGGGGGAGGGGGAAATGTCCACAGGGGAATATGTCCAGGGGGGAATCTGTCATGGGGAGGGGGAAATGTCCACAGGGGGAATATGTCCAGGGGGGAATCTGTCATGGGGAGGGGGAAATGTCCACAGGGGAATATGTCCAGGGGGTGAATCTGTCATGGGAGGGGGAAATGTCCACAGGGGAATATGTCCAGGGGGGAATCTGTCATGGGGAGGGGGAAATGTCCACAGGGGAATATGTCCAGGGGGTGAATCTGTCATGGGGAGGGGGAAATGTCCACAGGGGAATATGTCCAGGGGGGAATCTGTCATGGGGAGGGGGAAATGTCCACAAGGGGAATATGTCCAGGGGGGAATCTGTCAGGGGGAGGGGGAAATGTCCACAGGGGAATCTGTAGAGGGGAATTGTCCAGGGGGGAATCTGTCAGGGGGAGGGGGAAATGTCCACAGGGTGAATATGTCCAGGGGGGAATCTGTCAGGGGGAGGGGGAAATGTCCACAGGGGAAATATGTCCAGGGGGGAATCTGTCATGGGGAGGGGAAATGTCCCAGGGGAATCTGTAGAGGGGAATATGTCCAGGGGGGAATCTGTCATGGGGAGGGGGAAATGTCCACAGGGAATCTGTAGAGGGGAATATGTCCAGGGGGAATCTGTCATGGGGAGGGGGAAATGTCCACAAGGGAATATGTCCAGGGGGAATCTGTCATGGGGAGGGGAAATGTCCACAGGGGAATATGTCCAGGGGGGAATCTGTCAGGGGAGGGGGAAATGTCCACAGGGGAATATGTCCAGGGGGGAATCTGTCAGGGGGAGGGGAAATGTCCACAGGGAATATGTCCAGGGGGGAATCTGTCATGGGGAGGGGGAAATGTCCACAAGGGAATATGTCCAGGGGGGAATCTGTCATGGGGAGGGGGAAATGTCCACAGGGGAATATGTCCAGGGGGGAATCTGTCATGGGGAGGGGGAAATGTCCACAGGGAATATGTCCAGGGGGGAATCTGTCATGGGGAGGGGGAAATGTCCACAGGGGAATATGTCCAGGGGGAATCTGTCATGGGGAGGGGGAAATGTCCACAGGGAATATGTCCAGGGGGAATCTGTCATGGGGAGGGGGAAATGTCCACAGGGGAATATGTCCAGGGGGAATCTGTCAGGGGAGGGGGAAATGTCCACAAGGGAATATGTCCAGGGGGAATCTGTCATGGGGAGGGGGAAATGTCCACAGGGGAATATGTCCAGGGGGGAATCTGTCAGGGGGAGGGGGAAATGTCCACAGGGGAATATGTCCAGGGGGGAATCTGTCATGGGGAGGGGGAAATGTCCACAAGGGAATATGTCCAGGGGGGAATCTGTCATGGGGAGGGGGAAATGTCCACAAGGGAATATGTCCAGGGGGGAATCTGTCATGGGGAGGGGGAAATGTCCACAAGGGAATATGTCCAGGGGGAATCTGTCATGGGGAGGGGGAAATGTCCACAGGGGAATATGTCCAGGGGGGAATCTGTCATGGGGAGGGGGAAATGTCCACAGGGGAATATGTCCAGGGGGGAATCTGTCATGGGGAGGGGGAAATGTCCACAGGGGAATCTGTAGAGGGGAATGTCCAGGGGGGAATCTGTCAGGGGGAGGGGGAGGAAATGTCCACAGGGGAATATGTCCAGGGGGAATCTGTCAGGGGGAGGGGGAAATGTCCACAGGGGAATCTGTAGAGGGGAATATGTCATGGGGAGGGGGAAATGTCCACAGGGAAATCTGTAGAGGGTGAGGAATCTGTCATGGGGAGGGGGAAATGTCCACAGGAATCTGTAAGGGGAATATGTCCAGGGGGGAATCTGTCATGGGGAGGGGGAAATGTCCACAGGGAATATGTCCAGGGGGAATCTGTCATGGGGAGGGGGAAATGTCCACAGGGGAATTGTCAGGGGGAATTGTCCAGGGGAGGGGGAAATGTCCACAGGGGAATTATGTCCAGGGGGGAATCTGTCAGGGGAGGGGGAAATGTCCACATGGGAATATGTCCAGGGGGGAATCTGTCATGGGGAGGGGGAAATGTCCACAGGGAATATGTCCAGGGGGGAATCTGTCATGGGGAGGGGGAAATGTCCACAGGGGAATATGTCCAGGGGGGAATCTGTCATGGGGAGGGGGAAATGTCCACAGGGGAATATGTCCAGGGGGGAATCTGTCATGGGGAGGGGGAAATGTCCACAGGGGAATCTGGGTCTCAGGGGGAGGGGGAAATGTCCACAGGGAATATGTCCAGGGGGGAATCTGTCATGGGGAGGGGGAAATGTCCACAAGGGAATATGTCCAGGGGGGAATCTGTCATGGGGAGGGGGAAATGTCCACAAGGGAATATGTCCAGGGGGGAATCTGTCATGGGGAGGGGGAAATGTCCACAGGGGAATATGTCCAGGGGGGAATCTGTCAGGGGGAGGGGGAAATGTCCACAGGGGAATATGTCCATGGGGGAATCTGTCAGGGGGAGGGGGAAATGTCCACAGGGGAATATGTCCATGGGGGAATCTGTCAGGGGGAGGGGGAAATGTCCACAGGGGAATATGTCAGGGGGGATCTGTCAGGGGAGGGAAATGTCCACAGGGGAATATGTCCAGGGGGGAATCTGTCAGGGGGAGGGGGAAATGTCCACAGGGGAATATGTCCAGGGGGGAATCTGTCATGGGGAGGGGGAAATGTCCACAGGGGAATATGTCCAGGGGGGAATCTGTCAGGGGGAGGGGGAATCTGTCAGGGGGAGGGGGAATCTGTCAGGGGGAGGGGGGAATCTGTCAGGGGGAGGGGAAAATGTCCAGGGGGGAATCTGTCAGGGGGAGGGGGAAATGTCCAGGGGGGAATATGACCGGGTCCCAATGAGTCCATGCTCTGTTAAGTCTTTCTGAAGCACCGAAAACTGTCTCACTCAGCTCACCACCGAAGGACTCACGATGCTTACTATATAGTTCTAATTTGAGATTCATTCACTGCCTTGCCTTCGTCTGAGTACTCTTACAAGGGTTAGTACTCACTGATCGTTTCCCACACCTCCCTCTCCCCTCTCCCTCCTCTTACCCTCACATATTCTGTATCACTCATTCTTCTTCCGCTCATTTTTCCCTCTCTCTCTCTCTCTCTCTCTCTCTCTCTCTCTCTCTCTCTCTCTCTCTCTCTCTCTCTCTCTCTCTCTCTCTCTCTCTCTCTCTCTCTCTCTCTCTCTCTCTCTCTCGCAAAAATGGACATGTTTGAGAGAATTGTAGCTCCAACTGTTCTGTATGGCTGCGAGGCATGGACATTGAAGGAAAAAAATAGAGGCAATGAAGATGAAATGCTACATTAAGAACAATACCATGGGTGAGATGGTTTGATGGAGTGAGGAACAACAGGGTCAGAGAGATGTGCGGCAACCGGCGGAGCTTATACTGGAGGTAGCAGACCAGGGGGTTACTAAAGTGGCACTGTATGACCCTATGGAAAGAATGGAGGAGAATATTATCAAGAACATAAGAAAATATGGAAGCTGCAAGAGGCCGTGAGACCTATACGAGGTAGTTCCTGTTACTTTTCTCCTATTAGAGAAAATATAGACCACGTGGAAGGTGAAAGAGGACCTGCAGACCAAGAAAGGGCTGGCGAGATGGGGTCAAGGAGGCGTTGAGTCACAGGGCCTAAGCAGCCAGGGGTGTGGAAGGCGTGGATGGGACAGTGAGTTGGCGAGATGGGGTTTGTAGGAGAAGGGGAAGGGGCGATGTACCGCTATGATTTTTTTTTTTTTTTTATCCTTATGGCGCCTGTATGTAGTGACCTCCAGGGGTGGGATGGTAGGCCCTGGAGGTTCACTTGAGGGCTGTGATGGATGGCCCTCGCCCGTGGTGGCGCAGGCAGGATTTTTATAGTGACGCCTGTAATTAGAGGCTCATGCCGCCCCCGTGTCCTCCGATGATCCTCTCGAAGGTAGAGTTCATGGGTAGCATGTGGGTGATCTTCGGCTACTCGACGATTGCAGAATGATTTTGGACCCCCCGGTGATCGAACTCGTCACACCGAGCACGCCAGTTGCAGACTCCAACCACTCTGCCACTGCCTCTCCATAAATCTAACATCGTAAGCAAATCTAACAGTGAAGTGACGTAGTGAAGTAACAGTGAGTAAGCAGTGTGAAACGGCTCGGGTAAACCACTGCCAATGGGGCCCGGTTGTAGAAGAATCTGGGGGTGATATTTCAAACAGCAAAACAAATTTTTCATTATTTGACTAAAATATATCGTATGAAATGTGTGAGTAAACGAACTTGGGTATACCAATGTATATGCAATCATACAGGCACGTATACGTATTGTACAAATGCAAAAAAAATGTGAACATCATAAGTTAGACACTAAATGTGAATACAGAATGCCACAGGAAGGTAAATGTGAGCGTGAAGAGAATGTACATATGTGTAAAAATATTGAAGGTAATTTGTAAATCTGAAATTGTGTAATACCATTCTTAAGTTCCACTGTAAATGAAGGATACATGAAATTTTGGGTTTGTGTATATTTAGGGATTTGTGGACCGTGTCAAATGTGTTCTAACAATCTGACGTGCTGTGCAGCCACACTTGTTTGGGGGAGACCAGCGGAATGGACAAATATTATCATTATTATTTCTATTATGTATATCATCATCATTTTCTTTATCCAGTATATTTGTGTGTGTGTGTGTGTGTGTGTGTGTGTGTGTGTGTGTGTGTGTGTGTGTGTGTGTGTGTGTGTGAAGATCGTTGGAGGAAGGGCTTCAGTTGGACCCTTTTCTCCCTCCCTCCTCCTCTCCTTCCCTCCCTCCCCCCTCTCTTTCCTTCCCTTCTCTCCTACCCTCTCTCACTCCCTCTTTCCCCTGATCCTCATTCTTTCCTCCTCAGACTCTCTCTCTCTCTCTCTCTCTCTCTCTCTCTCTCTCTCTCTCTCTCTCTCTACCCGTCAGGGTGGCTCGATTGGTAGAGCTGTTGTCTTGCGTGTGTAGCGTCCCTGCGCATTCGGTCAGCGGTTCGAGTCCACCAAGTTCGTCCTGGCGTGGTGGCGCTTTGTATAGTCAATAACCTTGTAATTGGTACTTGCAAAGTGTCTAGATAGGATCAAAGTATTCTTTCTCTCTCTCCTCTCCTCTCTCTCTCTCTCTCTCTCTCCTCCTCTCTCTCTCTCTCTCTCTCTCTCTCTCTCTCTCTCTCTCTCTCTCTCTCTCTCTCTCTCTCCAGCCCTTACCTCTCTCTACCTCCTTGTCTTAATATTTTTTTGTCCAACCCTCCAACTCTTCCTTCCCTCCCATAACTGATAGGTTTATATATAGTCAAAAGTAGAAAGGAACACACACACACACACACACACAGACACACACACACACACACACAGACACACACACACACACACACACTGTCCCCCTTGAGCAAGGGGATGGGGGTGTGTGTTGTGTGAGGTCCCAGCATTGCCCAAAGATCGGTAATAATGAGCTCCAAGCTCGCACTGAGAGGGTGAAAACTGGCGATCGCGAGCCAGCTCGCGTGGACAAGACCATGAGTGAATAACACACACACACACACACACACACACACATATATTGGTTGGTCATGTGCGTGTAGATTTTGGAATGTGTGATTACAAGATTACAAAATGTTGGTTGAAAGGAATTGTGGTTGATGTGATTAGATAAGCTGATTGTTGACTGCAAGCACAAGTAAAGAAGAAGAATAGAAGGAGGAGGAAAAGAGGGCTAGTAGTAATAGTTGTGATAGTAATTGTAAAAACGTACGATTGTGGTTATAGAAAGACTTCAAAAAATGTTGATAGATAAGGGTAGTGGTAGTTAGTGGTGGTGTGTGGTGGTGGTGATGGTGGTGGTGATGGTGGTATGTGGTGGTGGTGACGGTGGTGGTGATGGTGGTGGTGGTGGTGGTGGTGGTGATGGTGGTGGTGGTGACGGTGTTTTTTTTTTATTTGTAAAGGTTTATTGTACAACTAAGCATACAGGGTGGTGACGGTGGTATGTGGTGGTTGTGACGGTGGTAGTGGTGGTGGTGATGGTGGTAGTGGTAGTGGTGATGGTGGTATGTGGTGGTGGTGACGGTGGTAGTGGGGTGGTGGTGATGGTGGTAGTGGTGGTGGTGACGGTGGTGTGTGGTGGTGGTGATGGTGGTGGTGACGGTGGTGTGTGGTGGTGGTGTGTGACGGTGGTAAGTGGTGGTGGTGACGGTGGTAGTGGTGGTGGTGACGGTGGTAGTGGTGGTGGTGATGGTGGTAGTGGTGATGGTGGTATGTGGTGGTGGTGATGGTGGTAGTGGTGGTGGTGATGGTGGTATGTGGTGGTGGTGACGGTGGTAGTGGTGGTGGTGACGGTGGTAGTGGTGGTGGTGACGGTGGTAGTGGTGGTGGTGATGGTGGTAGTGGTGGTGGTGATGGTGGTATGTGGTGGTGGTGACGGTGGTAGTGGTGGTGGTGACGGTGGTGTGTGGTGGTGGTGATGGTGGTGGTGACGGTGGTGTGTGGTGGTGGTGATGGTGGTGGTGACGGTGGTGTGTGGTGGTGGTGATGGTGGTGTGTGACGGTGGTAAGTGGTGGTGGTGACGGTGGTAGTGGTGGTGGTGACGGTGGTAGTGGTGGTGGTGATGGTGGTAGTGGTGGTGGTGATGGTGGTATGTGGTGGTGGTGACGGTGGTAGTGGTGGTGGTGACGGTGGTAGTGGTGGTGGTGGTGGTGGTGGTGGTGGTGACGGTGGTATGGTGGTTGAGTGGTGTGTGGTGGTGACGGTGGTAGTGACGGTGGTAGTGGTGGTGGTGGGTGGTAGTGGTGGTGGTGACGGCGGAGTGTGGTGGTGGTGGTGGTACGGTGGTAGTGGTTTGGTGGTGGGTGACGGTGGTAGTGGTGGTGTGGTGACGGTGGTAGTGGTGGTGTACGGTGGTGTGTGGTGGTGGTGGTGGTAGGGGGTGGTGCGGTGGTAGTGGTGGTGGTGATGGTGGTGTGTAACGGTGGTAGTGGTGGTGGTGACGGTGGTAGTGGTGGTGGTGACGGTGGTAGTACTGGTTGTGGAGAAGGAAAAGGAGAATGCGTAGGAGAGAGAGAGAGAGAGAGAGAGAGAGAGAGAGAACGTGTCAGTCTCTCAAACAGGATGACGGTAAGAGCTATTCTTAGGATGCCACTAAAGGAAAATATACACCCCAGAGAGAGAGAGAGAGAGAGAGAGAGAGAGAGAGAGAGAGAGAGAGAGAGAGAGAGAGAGTACCAGATGACTACCCGCCCTCCTCTTCCCCCAAATTTTAGGCAAGAGATGCGATGAAGTAGAATTTTGAGGACCACACCTGACCCCCCCCGCCTCCCCCCTTTGGTGGATAGGAGGCCGGTGTCCGCCAATCAGCGAGCCAGGTCACCGGAGGGAGGGTTATCAGCCAATAAGAGCCCGGGAATCCTCCACGACAGATCTAATCCACCAATCAAAAGGCAGAATTTGTATGTGATAAGTCGTTTTATATGTGAGATTACTAAGAGTCAGAGAGAGAGAGAGAGAGAGAGAGAGAGAGAGAGAGAGAGAGAGAGAGAGAGAGAGAGAGAATTGGTTAGTAAGGTGATTTGAGAGAGGGGAAAAGAGAGAATGGAACTGATGGAATGGGACTGAGAAAGGGTTTATAGTAATGGGGTAAAGATGGGAAGGATTGAGAGATGAAAAGTAATGGGAAGGAACTGATGGGCTGAGGTATGGGAAAGGAAGATACTGAGATGGGGCTGAAATGGGAAAGAAAGTGATGGGAATGTGTTCGAAGGCTGTTGTAGTGATGGGGAAATTTTGGAATGCAGTGAAGGGAGGAAAGAAAGAATGGAAAGTGATGGGAAAGGATAAGAAGTGATGGGAAAGGATAGGAATTGATGGGAAAGGATAAGAAGTGATGGGAAAAGATAGGAATTTATGGGAAAGGATAGGAAGTGATGGGAAAGGATGGGAAGTGATGGGACAGGATGATAAGTGATAGGAAGGGAAGGATAGGAAAGGATGAGAAAGTGACGGGAAAGGATAGGAAGTGATGGGATATTACTGGAAATATTAATGAGAAGTGATGGGGGAAAGATAGAAAGTGATGGGTAGTGATGGGGGAAAGATAGAAAGTGATGGGAAAGGATAGGAAGTGATATGAAAGGATGGGAAAAGATTGAAAGTGATGGGAAGTGATATAAAGGGATGGGAAAAGATTGAAAATGATGATAAGATAAGATTTTCATCCTATCTAGACACTTTGCAAGTACCAACTACAAGGTTATTGACTATACAAAGCGCCGCCACGTCAGCACGAACTAGGCGGCCTCGAACCGCTGACCGAATGCGCAGGGACGCTACACATTGCAAGCTCACGTCTCTACCAACCTTGCCACCCTGACGGGCTTGAAAATGAAGTGATGGGAAGAAATATGAAGGGATGGGAAGTGATGGGAAAGGATGGGAAGTGATATGAAGGGATGGATAAAGATTGAAAGTGATGAGAAGTGATGGGAAGGGATGAAAAGTGATGGGAAGGGATGGGAAGGGATGAGAAGTGATGGGAAGGGATGGGAAGGGATGGGAAGGGATGGGAAGTGATGGGAAGGGATGAGACGGGATGGGAAGGGATGGGAAAGGATGATAAGTGATGGGAAGGGATGAGAAGTGATGGGAAGGGATGAGAAGTGATATGAAGGGATGGGAAGTGATGGATAAAGATTGAAAGTGATGAAAAGTGATGGGAAGGGATGAGAAGTGATGGGAAGGGATGAGAAGTGATGGGAAGGGATGAGAAGTGATGGGAAGGGATGGGAAGTGATGGGAAGGGATGAGAGGGAGGGAAGGGATGGGAAGGGATGAGAAGTGATGGGAAGGGATGAGAAGTGATGGGAAGGGATGAGAAGTGATGGGAAGGGATGAGAAGTGATGGGAAGGGATGAGAAGTGATGGGAAGGGATGAGAAGTGATGGGAAGGGATGAGAAGTGATGGGAAGGGATGAGAAGAGATGGGAAGGGATGGGAAGGGATGGGAAGGGATGGGAAGTGAAGGGAAGGGATGAGAAGTGAAGGGAAGGGATGATAAGTGATGGGAAAGGATGGGGCAAGTGTGTAGTTCCCCTGCTGGTCGATTAATTATTGAAACGCACGCCACAGTACTCGCATGGAAGGGCGTCACACCTCCACCTGGCGTCACACACACACACACACACACACACACACACACACACACACACACACACACACACACACACACACACACACACACACACACACACACACACACACCTGTCAACCTCCAACGCACTTCGCTATACAAGGTCACACTTAACTATACGATATCATACCTAACTATACGAGGGCAGGTGTGTTATGCAATGGAGGGGAGGGAAAGAGGAGTGGGACTGGGGAGCGCTTAATTTAGCACCTGGGCACCATGTTCTTACGGATTTAAAGTACCCAGACGTCCCCTTCTCTTTCTCCTCCCTTCCCTTCTCCTTTCCATCCCTTCACTTCCCCTCCCTTCCCTTCCCTTCCCTTCCCTTCCCCTCCCTTCCCTTCCCTTCCTTCCCTTCCCTCCCTTCCCTTCCCCTCCCTTCCCTTCCCTTCCCTTCCCTTCCCTTCCCTTCCCCTTCCTCCCTTCCCTTCCTCCCTTCCCTTCCCTTCCCCTCCCTTCCCTCCCTTCCCTTCCCTTCCCTTCCCTTCCCTTCCCTTCCCTTCCCTCCCTTCCTCCCTTCCCTTCCCTTCCCTTCCCCTCTCTTCCCTTCCCTTCCCTTCCGTCACGCCCACATCCCCGCCCTTTACTACCCCTTCCAGAGTCGATAATAAGAACCGAGACTGTTTTGAGGGAAGGGAAAGAAGAGGAATAGGGAGTGTGGTGATAGGAAGTGGGGATGTGTGAAAGAAGTGAGGGGAAAAAGAGAGGGGAGAGCGGGAAGTGGGGGGAAAAGAGAGGGAGAGAGGAAGGAAATTGAGGATATATTACTTGTATGGTTTCATTGCATCTCTCTCTCCTCTCTCTCTCTCTCTCTCTCTCTCTCTCTCTCTCTCTCTCTCTCTCTCTCTCTCTCTCTCTCTCTCTCTCTCTCTCTCTCTCTCTCTCTCTCTCTCTCTCTCTCTCTCCAGTGCCACCCGTTTTGTACACAAGCAGTGGAAGCAGTACGAAGAAGAAGAGGAGGAGGAGAAGAGACGAAATTGAAGCGTGTGTGTATATGTGTGTGTATGTGTGTGTGTGTGTGTGTGTGTGTGTGTGTGTGTGTGTGTGTGTGTGTGTGTGTGTGATATCTTAACAGCCCTCCCATCTTCTTTACCTATCTTCGTTCCTTTCCTTTTTTTTACTTTAACCCTCTCAACATCTCCCTTTCCCTTCGTCTTCCTTTTTTCCTTCCCTTCCCCTGTTCGGGTATTCTCATCTACCTTCTCTTTTCCTACTTCCTCCCTTCCTTTCTCCCCTTTACCCTTCCCTCTAGTTGGCTTTCCCACTTTCCTTCCTTCCTTTATCTTCTTTCACTCCTTCCTTCCTACTTCCTTCCTTCCTTTACCTTCTCTTTCACTCCTTCCTTCCTACTTCCTTCCTTCTTATCTCCTCCCTTTAAACTCCTTCCCTTCCACCCTTTTTTTTACCTTCCTTTCCTCCATTTTTCCCCTAACCTCCCTACCTTTCCCCCTCCCTTCCCTCCCTCCCTCCGGTCCCTCCCACTCAGGTTGCTATCAAGACAGGAAGTCACGTGGGGCGCCGGTGACGTCACGGCGCCTTTGGTGACGTCACAGCTGACCTCATCACTTCCGGTCACCCAGTGATAAGATTCGCAGCCTTCTCTGTTGGCACTAAGTATTGAGGGAAGTGATGATGATTTTTGGTAGTATTTTGGACAGAATATCTCATAAGTTTGGGTTTTGTGATCTGTTTTATGTTCTGTTTTCATTTTCTACCTCTTCCTTTTTCTTCTTTTTTCTTTTTTCTTTTTACTCAACTTCTTTTCTTCTTTTTCTTTTTCTTATTTTTCCTCGACTTTTTCTTCTTCTTTTTCCTCAACTTTTCCTTTTTCATTGTCCTCAACTTGTTTTTTTCTTCTTCTTCTTCTTTCTCTTCTTCTTCCTCGACTTTTTCTTCTTCTTTTTCCTCAACTTTTCCTTTTTCATTTTCCTCAACTTTTTCTTCTTCTTTCTCTTCTTCTTCGTCTTCTTCTTCATCGTCGTCGTCTTTATACTCCTCCTTTTCCTCCTCCTCTTCCTCTTCGATGGACCTCAGAGTGTGTTGGGTCACTCCCTCTTCCTCTTCCTACTCTCCCTTTCCAGCTCCCTCCACCTTTCTTCCTCTTTCCCTCCCTTTCTTTCCAACAACTCCCCCCTTTCCCTCCTATCCCTCCTATTTTCCTCTTCCTCTTTCCCTCCCTTCTTACCTACGGCGCATCATTTTCCCTACTATCCCTCTTATTTTCTTCTTCCTCTTTTCCTCTTTTTCTTTCCAACAACGCCCCCCTTTCCCTACTATCCCTCTTATTTCCTTCTTCCTCTTTCCCGCTCTCTCTTTCCTACAACGCCTCCTTCCCCCTCTTATCCCTCCTATCATTTCCCTCTTCCTCCTTCCCTCCCTTTCTTTCCTACAACACCTCCTTTTCCCTTTGCCTCTCTTTCCTTTTTTTCTCCCTTTCCTAAATCGGCCTCTTCCCTCCACTCTTGTGCATCTTCCTGTTCTGCCATCTCCTTTTAGTATTTACGTTCTTCCTTCCATCCTCTTCTTCCTCTCTTTCCACCTCTCCACCACCACCACCACCACCACCACCACCACCACCACCACCACCACCACCACCACCGTTGAAGAAGAAAAAGAGCCATGAAGATTTCTCGTGCTCGTTCGGAGGAGGAAGAGGAGGAGGAAGAAAAGGGGGAGGTGGAGGAAAAGGAGCAGGGGAGAAAAAGGAGGAGGCGGAGGAGGAGGAGGAGGAGGAGGAGGAGGAGGAGGAGGAGAAATGATAGTAATTATGATACTACTACTAATAATAGGGAGAATAAGAATAGGAAGAGAGAAGAAAACCTTAGAGTAGATTGGTAATGAAAAGGACGAAGAAGAAGAAGAGACGAAGGAGAAGGAGAAAATTTAAACATTGAAGAACAAACACAATAACAACGAAGAAGAAGAACAACAAGAACAAAAAGTGGAAGAAGAAGAACAAATGGAGAACAGAAAAAAACAGAAACAAGCATGAATTTTTTAGATGGACAAGAACAACGAAGAAAAATAGGAAGAGTAGAAAGGAGGAAGAGAAGAGGGTGGAGAAGGAATAGAGGAGGAGGAGGAGGAGGAGGAGGAGGAGGAGGAGGAGGAGGAGGAGGAGGAGGAGGAGGAGGAGGAAGAAGAGGAGGAGGAGGAGGAGTAGGAGGAACAAATGTAGGTGGACTAAGATGGAATGACGAGACAGGTAGAGAGGGGAAGAAGGGGAAGGGAGGGATAATGGGAGGGGGGGGCAGGGGAGGGGGTTGCATGTATTGATCAACTAAGCGTATTAAGATCCCCCATTACTAAGGGAAAGGGGAAGGGGTTGATAGATAGGGAATGGAGAAAGTATGAGTTAAGGGGAGGAAAAAGAGGGATGGAAAGGGAGAGATGGGTAAATAGGGAGGAAATGGGGAAGGAAGGTAAGAAAAGAGGGAAATTGTGGTAGGGAAATGGGTGATAGGGATGGGGAAGAGAGAAAGGAACAAGAATTTTTGGAGAATAGAGAGAGAGAGAGAGAGAAGAGAGAGAAGAGAGAGAGAGAGAGAGAGAGAGAGAGAGAGAGAGAGAGAGAGAGAGACTCCAAGCCCAACCTATCCTCGTTTTTCTCTCCCTCTTCTTCCTCACTTCTTTCACTTCTCTATCCATTCGTTCGTCTTCTTTCTATTTGTTCTTCTTCCTCTCGACTTTCTCTCCCTTCATTTTCCATACTTCTCTTCACACTCCTCTCTATTTCTTCCTTTCTCTTCGTCCTCTTTCTTTCATCCCTTGTGCTTTCTTATTCATCCTATTCATCCTCTCTCTCTCTCTCTCTCTCTCTCTCTCTCTCTCTCTCTCTCTTCTCTCTCTCTCTCTCTCTCTTCTCTCTCTCTCTCTCTCTCTCTCTCTCTCTCTCTCTCTCTCTCTCTCTCTCTCTCTCTCTCCTTGTCCCTTGACATACACGACATACAAGACATTGTCATGGGGAAGGGGAGAGGGGAGACAGGGGTGGGTGAGAGGGAGTGAGGGGAAATGAGAGGCACGTATGTGTGTTATTATTCGCCATGGCCTTGATCATATGCTGGACACGCGATCTCCAGCTGCTACCCTCCCGGAAAGAGCTTAGAGCTCATAGTGACCGATCTTCAGGTAATGCTGGGACCTCACACACCACACACACCCCATCCCCTTGTTCAAGCGGGACAGTAACTTGCCCGCTTTTCCAGGGGAAATGTTCGGACCTTGAGCGGGCGTCGATCTCAGGCGCGTCAAGTGATACACTAGAATAATGTACCACTGTACCACGCGACCAGTGTGTGTGTGTGTGTGTGTGTGTGTTTATTTCACTGAAGTTGTGGACTTGAGAGAGATCTTATCTTGATCTTGATCTTGATATTACAGGTGGCCAATTCTTCATAGGCCATGCCTTTGAACCGGCTGCTCCTGTAGAAAAAATACAATCAAAAGGAAAAAAACACAAACAGAGCTATGTACTATGCAGTCCTATTGTTTATTTCTCATACATTACATTCTTTCCAAAAACTCTTTCACTGCCTCAAATATCCGTCCCCTTGTCTCACCATACGTGCACAGTCCCAGCAGCAATAACATCCACTCTCTTCCTGTCTTTTCAACCACCTCATTCATGTCACATCCCATTTCAGGCAAAACCACACGCATCATTTCCATTCTTTCCCCGTTATACTTCTAACATTCTAGTATCACATGTTCCACTGTTTCATCCTCACCCATGACACACATCTGGCACACTGTGCTGCGGGATTCAGACCAAGGAACTATGTATTATCTAGTTCCTTGCATTCACATCCCTACACTGTGTCCTGGCTTGGAAGAGAAGGTCGCCACCCAGGGTTCCATCACACACACTTTCATACGCTGGTGCCTCTTTCTCCTTGTACGTACCATTCTAGTATTTTCTTTTGTTCCATCTCATTCTTCCACTTACTCAGTCCCACATATTTCACTACTCTATCGATCTCATTTTTCCATTTTCTGACATCCCACTCAAGGCCTTCTCCGTCACCGTTCATCATCTTCCATTCAACAACATTCGGTCTTCCATCTATCAGTTGATACATCCACCAAAATCACAATCTACTTCTATCTACCACTTTTTGGCATCTCTTCCACTGCTGCATTCACTCCACAAGTAAACTTTTCGTGCCAATCTTGTGTCCTCCATTTGTTCCAGTCTAACCTTATACCTAAGAGTCGCTTTCGTATGTCTCTCCCTAAACGTGCTCCATCCCATGTCACCTCTCAAACCTTCAGTCGCTGCATACCTGGGTGCATTCAGTGCCATTCTTGCTACTATATTCTGTCCCACTTCCAATTTCTCTATTTCACTATCATTCCACCCAATCACATCCATACCATACATAATGCTTGGGACAGCTACCGTAGATAACAGTGAAGTCGCCACCTACAGTGAAATCGCCAGGCGCCAAATATTACGAATTATAGCATTACTACTGATTTTTATGTGCCACTGAAGATGTTACACAGTAGTTTATATCATGACTGTATAATCTACCCTGTTTCAGCGTTGTTTTATGCTTTGTATCTGCAAATATAACTGTTGCGCATTTTGCTTCTCACGTTTTTCTTCGCCCGATGACAGATAGTAAACAATAGCCTTTCGGGCGACAGGACACAAGACTTGCCAGATCTTTCAAACTTGAATAGAATTTATTTTCACGTTGGCAGAGGAATTTTTATATATCCAAGCATCTTCCGCAGCTAATATATATAGAGACTTGTTTTACTTTACCTCTAATTTACCTGAATTCTCCAGAGTGGCGACTCAACTGTTGGGTTAAAATACTAGCTGGCGACTTTACTGTAGTAGGTATAATGAGGTCGCCACTCGGTTTTATTTTTGTAATTTGTTCATTTATAGCCCTAATATGACACAGATGAAGACACAAAATGACAGACTTTCCAGATAGACCCTTCTAACTGTCCTGAAATCATGGATGTACAAATGTAACTATTAACGCCACCACACGGCTTTAAATAACAAAGAAACGTAGAACTGGCGACTTCACTGTTATCTACGGTACACTCTTCCACACTTCCCTCAACACATCATACTTGCTTGCCCTCATCCTTGCAACGCTCCCAAGTCGACCAACCCACTGATTTAACTGGCTGATTTTTATATATTTTGCTTTTTCACATCCATTGGAACTCATGCATTAGGTACTTGTATTCATAAGTTTGCTCTAATTCATTCTCTCCCAGTCTCCATGTAGCGTTTCTCTCATCCTCTGATGTATTTACTATCATCACCTTACTTTTCTCCAGGGTTGTTAATTTTTTTGATTTTTTTTTTAAATAAAAAAATCAGATTTATTTTATTTAAATCAGATTTATTTGATTTAAATCGATTTTTTTTTATTTTTTTTATTTGATGTTCTACATGAAATCTAACTACTACAGGATATTGTTTAGCATATCTATAACTAAAAAGAGATAGAATAAGTTCATAAAAAAATGCATATAACATGAAATACAGATGAATTTGCATATTTTCTATTTCTGTGATGGACGTTTTCACATCAATAAGCCTATGTCTATAAGCGCGTTTTCGCGACGTTTGCCAGGCCGGTCTAGGCTGGCCCTTAGTATATTTATACCCATTAGTATATATATACCCACTTAGTATATTTATATCTATTATTTATCGGTATTAAAATACTAAGGGCTGGCCCAGGCTGCACTGATGCTCGTGAAAATACATCCAGACTGAGTGGGCGGTCCTACCGTCCTGCAAGCCTTACCCCCCCCCCCCCCACACACACACACAAGACACACCAAATGATCAAATGATTATTAATTTGACCTCCGGTAATAACCTCCTAGCTGGCATATGAAAAGATTCTGTCTGTGATGAGAGTCAGCTACACAAAATATTGCCTGATTTTGCTATATCGTACTGTTCGGCCTAATTTTTCATAGTCATCCCTGCTACTTAACTTCCCAATGGGAAGTCAAATAAAAAATCTAAATCAAATCAAATCAAATTGGTGTTCATAAAGTCCATTTCCTTAATTTTCCTGCTTTCCCCTCTCGTTTTCAAATAAGTATAAGGCTATGATTTAAATCAGTGATTTAAAAAAAAAAATAATTTGATTTAAATCATGATTTAAATCAGTGATTAAAATCAACTTGATTTAAATCAAACAACCCTGCTTTTCTCACTGCTAAATCTTACTCCAAAATCTCTCCCATACTCATTCACCACATTTAACAGGCTCTGGAGTTCCTCGGCCGACTCACTCATAACTACCATATCATCTGCATACATTAACAAACTTATTTTGTCACTCCCTACTTTCACTCCTGCATCCATTCTTCTCATCCTTACTGCCAGTTCCTCAGTATACAGACTAAACAAGGTTGGGGACAGAATACATCCTTGCCTAACACCTCTCTCACTCCTCACCAATTCTGTTTCTA
>JACEEZ010002682.1:240000-242500 GCA_016584305.1 Chionoecetes opilio
AGTTTGGGTGTCTTGACACTCATCTCTTGGAAAAATGTAAGTCGTAGGAAGATGGAAAAATAGAAACAGGAAAAGAGGCCAGAGTTTACCAGTGATAAGGATGAAAGAGTGAAGACACTGGTTAACTCTTTCATTAACAGGATGGACAGAATAGGTATGAGAATGAGTAGAAAGTCTTGTACAGCGAGGCCGTGGGAGGGGGGGGGAGGCATGCAGTTAGCAAGTTCAGAAGAGCAGTGACCATGAAAATAACGGTAGAAGATAGCAAGAGAAGCAACATTGCGGCGGTGATTTAAAGATTGAAGACAGTCAGTCAAAGGAGGGGAGTTGATGAGATGAAAAGCTTTTGACTCAACCCTGTTTAGGAGATCTGTATGAGTGGATCCTCCCCAAACATGTGAGACATACTCCATACTCCATACATGGGCGGATAAGGCCCCCTCTTCCGCGGCCGAGTTGCCTCACCCCTAAAGGAGGATGACCAAGGTTCAGTTAGGAACGCTAGAAAATCGCCAGTAGATCGCCCTTTACGGAAACTGTACTGGCGATCAGATAGAAGATTGTGATCAGGTAGATTCTTTAAGAATCTTATTATGTACTAGCAGAAAGGGTGACCTCCGGGCACCTTTCTTCTAGCTCCTGCGGAGGGCTGCGGGCCTGCGGCCCACTATGGGCCTGTGGCCCACTGTGGGCCTGTGGCCCAATGGGGGGCCTGCGGCCATGTTGTGTTATGTTGATACCTCTTAGCATTACCCAGCCAGAGGGACGAGGACCCGGGTATCGTTCTGGTCTCTATCTCGCACGGTTTAACCGCTACAGCTGTTTTTAGGTCGTTTTTGCTGGTCATGCCCACCAGGGTCGGCCACGCCCATCGAAACATAGCCTATGTCCTCCGCTGGGTCATGAGGATTCCAAATATGTGCGGCATGTGGGGTTTTGGCCATCTGTAGCTGAGTCTATAACGAACATACAGACACACAGACAGACAAATTTTGAGATTTATATATATAGATAGATTCAAAAGCTTTAGAAAGAGAGGAAGTCAAAGCTATAGGACGGCAGTTTGAAGGATTAGAACGGTCACCCTTCTTAGGAACAGTTGAATGTGAGCATACTTCTAGCAAGAAGGAAAGGTGGAAGTACTTAGACAGACAGAAAAGTTTGACCAGGCAGGGTGCAAGCACAGAAGCACAATTTTTTAGAACAATAGGAGGGACTCCGTCAGGACCTCTTCCGAGGATCTAGGCCAGAAAGGGCAAAGAATACATCATTACGAAGGATCTTAATGACAGGCATAATATAGTCAGAGGGTGGAGGAGAAGGAGAACCAAGCCAGAGCCAGAATTTTCATCAACCAGAGTGGAATTTTCAGCAAAGGTTTGAGCGAAGAGTTCAGCTTTAGAAATAGATGAGACAGCTGTGGAGCCATCTGGGTGAAACATAGGAGGGAAAGATGAAGAAGAAGAATTGTTAGAGATGTTATTAGCTAGATGTCAGAAGTCACGAGAGGAGTTTGGTTTAGAGAGATTTTGACATTTTCCATTCATGAAGGAGTTAGTTTTTGTTAAGTTGAAGAAAAGATTTGGCATGATTACGGACATAAAGAGCATGAGTTTCAGGAGATTGATGGTTATGGTACCGTCTGTGAGCCGACTCTCTACGTATCTTGGATAGCATGAGAACAAGCTGAGTTTAACGTTTAACCAAAGTTTACGTGCTTTAGGATTAGAGAAAGTGTGTAGAATGTACGTACACTTCCATGGCAGAGACAATGACATCAGTTATGCGCTCTTCACAAAGAGATGAGTCCCTGAGACGGAAGCAATAATCATTCCTTGAAAAATTTGAGTAATGCCGCATAGGTCTTCCCACTTCGCTGATGTGTAATACCAAAAGCACTTTCGCTTAGGTTAGGTGGGTCCCGAGGCGGCACAGGAGCGAAAAGATAGGCTACAGAAATAAGATTGTGACCGGAGGAGCCCAACGGAGGGAATAGTTTAACAGAGTAAGCTGAAGAGTTCAAGGTTAGGAAAAGGTCAATAATGCTGGACGTGTCTCCAAGGCGGTCAGAAATACGGGTAGGGTACTGCACCCTACTGGTCAACTCTTGCATTAGTAAGATGGACAGTATATGGATGAGAATAGATAGAAAGTCTTGTGCATTGAGGCCGCGGGAGGGGGAAAGGCATGCAGTTAGCAAGTTCAGAAGAGCAGTGAGCATGAATATAACGGTAAAAGATAGCAAGAGAAGCAGCATTGCGGCGGTAGTACAGGGCAATGAGGGGTAGGAAGGAAGGAAGAAGAGTAGGAAGAGAAGGTCTTAAAAGAAGGAAGAGGACGGTGGACAATAAAGAAGAAAAGAAGGAGGAACAGGAGGAAAGCAGTATTAGTATAAAAGGTTATAGGAAGAAGAATAAAAGAAAGAGGAAGAGTAGGACGAGGAATAAAGCAGTAACAATAGTATAGGTAGCAGCGAGCGGCAGGAAGCAGATAGACCAGA
>JACEEZ010002682.1:247500-257500 GCA_016584305.1 Chionoecetes opilio
GGAGGAGAAAATGAGGTGGAGAAGGCATGGCTTTAAGCTTGGAGTGAGTGAGTGGATGAATAATGTAGGATAAAATTAGTAGCATAAAAGGAAGTAGGTAGATGGAGATACAAAAAGGGGAGGAGGAGGAGGAGGAGGTGGGATGAGATACTGAGTATGGTCAAAGTGCCTGCCACCTGTTCCTTACCTCCTCCTCCTCCTCCTCCTCCTCCTCCTCCCTCTCCTCCTCCTCCTCCTCCTCATACCTCTCCTCGCTCTACTCCTCCTCCTCCTCCTCATCATCTCTCCCTCCTGCTTACAGACACTATTCTTTATTATTTTATTTTATTTTTATTCTCTCATACTTTTATTATTTTGCTATGCTCTTGACTTCAAAATGCATCATCACCACCACCACCACCATCACCACCACCACCAAAATATGAGTCGCTAATTACCACTTCAAAATACAACACACTGCGAGGAGAGAGAGAGAGAGAGAGAGAGAGAGAGAGAGAGAGAGGAGAGAGAAGAGGGAGAGAGAGGGGAGAGGAGAGAGAGAGAGAGAGAGAGAGAGTATGCAAGTTGACCTATCTATCTGTTCAGGCATTTCCCCCTCTCTCGTTTCCCTTCTTTTCCCTTCCCTCTCCTTCCACCCCTTCCTTTTCTCCTTTTCTTACCTCTTTTTCTTCATCCCTTTTTTGTTCCTCAATGTTCCTTCCTTATTACTTCTATGCCTGTTTCCATTCCCTTCCTCTTCTCTCCTTTACCACATTGTCTTCCTTTCTTTCCTCTCCATCTCTTCTCTTCTCTTCTCCCTCTCCTCTTCTTTTAATAGGAAGGAGAGGGGAAGTGGAAGAGGAGGAGAGAGAAGGGAGAATGAATACGGTAATGATGACGTTAGTTGTAGTGATGATGATGATGATGGTAGATAAGAAGGAGTCATAGATATAGTTACTGGATATGCAGTAAAATATATAGTGGTAATAGTGATGGTGGTGTTGAGGAGGAGCTCACATCACATCATCATTAACCTTGTACATGTTAATTACGGAGAAAAGAGAATGAATAATGAGGCTCCGAGGATCTAATGAGGAAGAGGAAGAACCAGAGAAGTCAAGCATAGGAAAGAAAGAGTAGATTAACGTATACCTAATGAGAGAGAGAGAGAGAGAGAGAGAAAAAAAAAATTGACAGGTATTGAAAGAACTCATCAGATGTCAACCCCTCAACTCTTCTTCCTCCTCCTCGTGTCTCAGGTGCATGTAAATTACTTGTTCTTACACCTGTATTACAAGCCAGGGCAGGGATGCTCGAAAATCCCTCGTAAGGGACAACTTACGAGTGTATGGCTACAATAACCTTACGAGGGTGGGCTGACGGAGATGCTCGTACCGAGCCGTCACTCCCGTACGGTTATCGGTGGCCTCTGGGTGGGGAATATAGGGATATGTGTGGGGAAATTCTGCTGACCAATCACAGAACAGCGCCTCGTATGACGCGGCCTTATCTAGGTAGCCAATCATCATGCTCTCAGGTGTCAGGGAGCCCGATAAATAAATTTAAAGACAATTCAAATGCCGCTGTTGTGCTAAAATCGGCCCCTTTCGGAAATCGTCCCGCGGACGCTTATTTAACCTAAATAACTCTACAAAACTTAACACAAACTTATCATAAACCTTACCTAACCTAAACCAGACCTAAACATAACTTAACCTAAACCTAAAAACTATGTTTGCCGGTGTTGAGCTAAGATCGGGCTGATTTCCGAAATAGGGCCGATTTTTGCTCACTAAACGCCAGAATGTTACGATAATACATAGCTGCCATATTAGCCTTTCAGCGTAATATTCTCCCGCTGATTACTACAGAGACGTACCCAGGGTATACCTTGATGCGCTGATCATAGGTTCGAGTCCCGCGTGCCCGAAATTAGCATCTATAGACCACTGCTGGCCCGCGCCGTACGTATGCCGTATCCGTGGCCCTGGCGGTACTCTGTTGTAGGGGGACGAGAACGCGCGTTCGCTCTTTAGGTCAGACAAGACACATGGGGGGCTAACACCTCACTGTGACACACGTGACACTTGTGTGCAAGGATAGTATAACTTATAATATCCTTGCTTGAGTGTATACGCGCGTGTGTACTAGTACGTCAGACATTTTATACCACCACCACACCCGGGTCATTATAGCGGCCAAACTTGTATGATGAACTATACGTTTTGATTCAAGAAGGTCGACCGATTTTATATATATTTAATATATAGGTTTGCCCCTGATATAATTTATTACAAGTATAGGTATTTTATGTAAATATGATATATATGGAGTCAATGATGCATAAACACACACATTTCAAACAGGCAAGCATGAAATGGCTCTATAATACACAATAACATTTAAATATAGTGATACAACTTGAATTTATTGTTTGTTTATGTCTTGTCGCTTCAAATTTCACTCCCTTAGGGAGTTAAGGGTGCTCCCGACCACCCTTAGCCTCGCGGTCCCTTACCAAGTGAGTAAACGGTTTGAGCATCTCCCTTAGAGGCGCTACGAGGTAAAAGTCCCCTAGGGTAATACTTACGGGCCCGTAACTCTTTCGAGCATCTCCCCCCAGGCTCTCTCTCTCTCTCTCTCTCTTTCTCTCTCTCTCTCTCTCTCTCTCTCTCTCTCTCTCTCTCTCTCTCTCTCTCTCTCTCTCTCTCTCCCTGTAAATCACGATATTAGGCGAAAGATTCTGAGGGAGAGAGCATGTAACATGTAGCATGTAACCATTATCACTTCTGATCCTAAATAACTGAAAGTGAATAATTTTGGAAAACTTGAAGAGATGCAGACGAAATGAAGTGAAAAAAAATAATAAAAGATATAGATGAGGAAATGAAAATGAAGACAAGGAATTCAAAAAAGCCTATAAATGAGGTGTGAATCCAGAATTTAATTTCTCGTGACTACAGGAGTGAGGCAAGGGTGCGTCCTTACCCCATCACTTTTCAACACTTGCATGGACTGGGTATTGGGTAAAGTTTTGGACCAAAGTGATTGTGGAGCATCCCTCGGTAATACCAAGATCACTGATCTTGTGTTTTCCGATGATGCAGTAATCTTTGGCGAGTCACTGGAGGTCCTGGTGATGGCTCTCGAGGAGGAGGCAAAGCCTTTGGGACTTGAGGTTTCCTGGCTCAAGACCAATGTTTGGAGGTTTACTATGTGAAACAGTACAGTCTGTTCATGCGTGCGGAGGACATTGAGATCTTGGAAAGTTTTACATACCTTGGTAGCGCAGTCCAGATTAGCGGCGGGTCACGTCAAGAAGTCTTGCAGATTGGCATAGCCCACGGTGTTATGGACATGTTCAGCACGAGTATTTGGCGTTGTCGGTACCTGTGCAGGAGGACAAAGATACGGATCTTCAAGTCGCTTGTGATCCCTGTCTTACTCTATGGATGTGAGACATGGACACTAAATAGCGACTTGAAGAGGCGAATCGATGCCTTTGGTAATGGGTGTCTAAGCAGAATCATGGGTATCGCTGGGATGATTACGTGTCAAATCAGCGATTGCACCGTGAGACTGAATCGAGGCCTATTACCTGAATAGTCCATCAGCGCCAACTTCGGTTATATGGGCATGTGGCACGCTACCCTGAAACCGATCCTTCCCATCAGGTTGTATCTGTAAGAGACAATTCGGCGTGGAGGAGGCCAAGGCTCGTGGCTCGGGCAAGTTGATGTTTCTTGACGAGAGTTGCTTGGTATGGAAAGGGAGCCTGCATGGGGACTCGCGCGTGGTGACCCCCGGGAGTGGCGTCGTAGGGTGGGCGAGGCGACGCGCCCCTCAGCGTATGCCCCTAATGATTGATGATATAAATGAGGAAATAATGAGAACATACAAAAATAAAATTACGTCAGTAAATAGAAGGAAAGGAGCGAAAAAATAGTACATAGGTGTATTAATAGTAGTTGTAGTAGTAGTAGCAGTAGCAGTAGTAGCAAAAGTAGTAGTAGTAGTAACAGTAATGTTATAGCAGAGATAAGATCATCAGAAATAGTTGCAATGAAAATACTAAACTAATGACGTAATTGATTAATAGATAGATTGATCAACAGCAGATGAATACAAGTATCTGATAAGGGGGCGGAGAAGGTGGTGGAGAGAGCGCTGCTGTGAACCAAGGGGCGAGGCGTTTACGTGTGAAATGAGAGAGAGAGAGAGAGAGAGAGAGAGAGAGAGAGAGAGAGAGAGAGAGAGAGAGAGAGAGATACGGGTAATCAGTCTCCCATTTTCTCTGATCTACCTTTGCCTCACTTTTGTTTTTAGTATCATTATCATTATTTTTAGTAGTAGTAGTATCGTCATTGTTATTTTGTCATTAAACCTCTTCATTTTCCATTTCTACCACCACCACTACTACTACCTACTGCTACCACTATATAATTATATAATACCATTACTTCGGGTGTTTATATTCTTAATCCTTCATATCAGTATTATATCGTAAATCATCTTGCTTATTCTGTCTCCTTATCGATATTTATCCATATATTATGTTCATGAACAAATTTTAACACGTTTCGGTAATTTTTAGTTGAAATTATATATCTAATTAGTCTCCTGTCTACGATCTTTATATCCTGTCCTAACTCTCGCTCTCTCTCCTCTCAAAAGTAGAAGGGAAAAAAACTTCAAATATGTAGGACGTTTAATGTGTGTGTGTGTGTGTGTGTGTGTGTGTGTGTGTGTGTGTGTGTGATGGGTGTGTGCGTGTGTGTGTGTGTGTGTGTGTGTACCATAATTACAGGGGGACCACACGTGCGGGCGTCCCTCTCTACCGCGACTGTGTGACAACAAAGACCCAGGCTGGTGGAAGGTTCTTTTTTTGTAGAGAGAGAAAGAGAGAGAGAGAGAGTAGGTAGAGGGGGAAGAGGTGTGGTGTGGTTGGTTTAGGTGTATGGTGATTCAGAGCTCTCTCTTGCGTAACCACTCCAGTAGATGGACAGACAGACAGACCACCCCACAAATAACCTCTCTTACACACACATACACAGATATATAGATAGATAGTTAGATAAACACACACACACACACACACATACACAGGCGGCACAGCAGAGGAAATAATGGTGATGGCGGCAGCTGCATCAAGGCGGCGGTGGTATCAAGAGTCGCCGCCTGACCTTGAGCCCTTCGCTGTCCACCGCTGGTCACATTAGAGCCCTGATGGGTGACCCCGAGTTTCTCAGCCTCCCTCCCTCATCCTCATTCCTGCGCCACCCACCAAGCCCCTGGAGCCTCGTGGGTACCTCTTGAGGGGAGATTATGAGCCTAGGATATGAGGGAAGGCGTGTATGTGGTGATGGTGGTGGTTGTGCGGCGGTCTATCTGCCAAATACAGTAACAACTGGACCAAGTTCATCCCCACCTCCGTCAACGCGCCCTCCCGACTCACTTTTGCCGACGACGCCTCCACGTATTTTTTCACGATCCATCCGTTTCCCAAACCTGTGTCGCTCCCTCCATTGATGGTTACTGCTCTGTGGGTGTCGGTTTGGCTGTTCTTGTGGTGTAGCGTGTCGGAACTACGTCGTGGGTTGTAGAAATGGAGAAGGAAAAGGGTTTGGTAAAATGTGGTTGGCGGCAGCTCTCGCATAACACAGCTGTGCGGGGACTGCAGACCCAGAGAGTCAGACCAAACGGTGAGGTGCCAGCGAGTCAGATCCTGATGCGTTTCCCTCGATTTTTTTTCGTCCCTCAAACTGCACTTGGCGAGGCAAACTTCGATTCTTGTATGGCGGCGTGACGGCACAAACCGCCCCGCCGCTACTGAGGTGGCGTGTGAGCCTCGGGCGGGCGTGTGGGCGTGGAAATTGTAAAATAATGTTGGGTGAGAGCAAGGGCGGTCAGCAGGGCGGCTCCATCTAACCCTAACACCCAACCTTACGCATACGCTGCCTCGCCAGCCCAATTTCTGCCAAAAGGTAGCGGAGCGGAGGTGTCGGGGTGCCGGGGGAGGCGGGAGCAGCGCCCCGACACCGAGCACGAGAAACATTGCCCCGGGATGTCCTCGCGGGGAGGCGGCGGCCGCGGCGGTGGCGAGAACTCAGAGGGGAGGGACGTGGCGAAAGTCAGGAGTTCCAGGAGCTGGACCCGCGGGCAGCCCGAGCGACGTTGACGTGCAAAGAACGCTGCCGACGTTGCGTGACGTACTGCGACACCCTGACGGAGAGGGGGAGGGACCGCGGCTCCACCTGGAAGACGGCAGCCATCGTGTCAACAGCAGGAGGAGGATGAAGTGTGGGATGAGCCGTGGTGTGGAGGGAGGGAGGGGAGCGTGGGTGCTTGGTGGTGACCGGGTGGAGGAGGGAAAGGGAGGACGAGGAGAGGAGGGGCGGAATAGGGTGCTGATGGCAATGTGCCTCTTCCATTATTGATCTGATGCTGGCCCCTCCCTCCCTTGCCGGTACCCTGGAGGGGGGGAGGGAGAGGCAGCGAGGTGTGCATGTCAGTTGGCAACACACAAAGCATGAGTGTGCATGGCTACTTGACTGTCAGAAAATCGAAGTGTGGCCGCGGCGGCGAGGGCAGGGCCGGCTGGGAGGAGGAGGAATAGGGGCGGGGACATGGCTGGCGAGGGTGTGAGGGGAGGAGGGAGGGGGGGACAATAAGCCCGCGTCACCTTCCCTCAGTTACATATCGCGAACAGCTTAGGCGCCGGGGACTGAGTGGAGGCAACCAGCAGCACCTCCCAGCCCACCCACCCACCCGCCTCCCACCGCCCACTCCACCCACCCTCCATAGCCCCCCACCCACCACCACCACCACCCACGAGCGAACACAGCACGGGCGAGAAGGCAGGGAACGGGCATGAAAGAAAGACATAGAAAGAATCTGCTACGTATTTAGGAAAACACTGGAGGTGGTTTGGTGTGCTTTACCGAGTCAACACCACCACTGTAACTACCACTCTTACCATCACCACCACCCCTACCACCACCTCCTGGTCGGCGAAGGAAGGAAGGCAAGAAAGCATGAGGGAGGTGGGGCCAAATAGCGCTAGGTGACCGCCCAAATTACTGATGACAAGGTAGTATGTGTTTCTGGGCGACCAAGGGTAATACAGCGTTTGGCAACCCCGCGCCGCCACCTAGACCTCCCTCCCTCCTGCTTACCCCGACGCTCGGAAGCTGCGAGTCGCTCTCCAATCGCTGCCTGGGATCACGAGCCGCCCACAGGGAGAGAGAGATTTACATGGAAACAAACTCATAGCTTAAATAACGTAGTCTGTCGATTAATCATTAAAAAAATCAACGAAAACGACTATTAGAGAGAGAGGTCTGCAGGCCACGGAAGACCATCACCACAAGTATTCCAAAACAGAGACGAAAAGGACGAGTACATTTCTTCGCCCTGACTATGAAAAGTGGCTGCCTGGCTCCCTCTGGCTTGGTGTTCGCCATCTGCTGAGGTGGTAGAGAGAGAGGAGAAGAGAGAGGTTGGGCAGGGCACATGCTATCCACCTCTCTTCGTCTGCCCACTCAAGGACGCGGACCACTGCCTCTCTCTCTTTCTCTCTCTCTCGCAGTCGGCGTAGTTACAGAGATCAGTGCTAGGCGAAAGAGTTACTAATCAGGCCTCGCATTCCTCAATCACCTAACGAGCGAGGCTGCCAACAACACGTGGTTTGTTTCCCTTGGTAATCCTCCAAGGAAGTGGCTGGAATGCTTCTACTATGTATGCATCAAACGCTTCACTAAAACGCGCCTACATGAATGGAATCGCTCAGTAGTAGCTGTAGACAGTAAATTTTTATGATGATAAGAATAATAGATAATGATATATACTTAGTCAACTTACACCACAGTACAAATTGAAGCCTGTTTTTAATGGATGGAGAGCTTATTATAATACCCGTTAAAGCGTTGTTTAAAAACAAATATATGATTGTTAAAATTCAATAGATAAAAAGATATACTTAAAACATTAAAACCGGATTTTGTTTACAGTTTTGTAGTTTATGTGGATGAAAAGTAGTAGTTGGAATAGTAGTAGTTGTAGTAGTATTTGTTGTTGTTGTTGTAGTAGTAGTAGTAGTAGTATAAGGCAGTAAGGAGTTCAAGGTATATTGACAGGTGTTCTACTAATGACCAAGAACACCTGAGGATTATGACGAGAAAGTAAAAAGTAAAGGAAGAAAACTCGTGAACATGCCATGAATATTTAACGTAAAACACTTATGTAATAGTTAAATGCACACAGCCCTGTCACCTTCAGCATCTCATGTAATAGTAGTAGTAGTAGTAGTAGTAATTGTAATAGTAATAGTAGTAGTAGTAATTGTAATAGTAGTAGTAGTAGTAGTAATTGTAATAGTAGTAGTAGTAGTAGTAGTAGTAATTGTAATAGTAGTAGTAGTAGTAGTAATTGTAATAGTAGTAGTAGTAATTGTAATAGTAGTAGTAGTAGTAGTAGTAATTGTAATAGTAGTAGTAGTAGTAGTAATTGTAATAGTAGTAGTAGTAGTAGTAGGTAGTAATTGTAATAGTAGTAGTAGTAGTAGTAATTGTAATAGTAGTAGTAGTAATTGTAATAGTAGTAGTAGTAGTAGTAATTGTAATAGTAGTAGTAGTAATTGTAATAGTAGTAGTAGTAATTGTAATAGTAGTAGTAGTAGTAGTAATTGTAATAGTAGTAGTAGTAGTAGTAATTGTAATAGTAGTAGTAGTAGTACTGTAGTAGTAATTGTAATAGTAGTAGTAGTAGTAATTGTAATAGTAGCACTGTAGTAGTAATTGTAATAGTAGTAGTAGTAGTAGTAGAGAAGACCGACCGACCACTATGTATAAAACTGTTTGTGTATGGTGTATAGGTCTTTGTATACGCCTATATTTCTGTTCTCTCTCTCTCTCTCTCTCTCTCTCTCTCTCTCTCTCTCTCTCTCTCTCTCTCTCTCTCTCTCTCTCTCTCTCTCTCTCTCTCTCTCTCTCTCTCAAGTGGCATAGTCAGCTCTCTGTGGCATATAATCACCGTTGATGACTTCTCTAATCTCTCTCTCTCTCTCTCTCTCTCTCTCTCTCTCTCTCTCTCTCTCTCTCTCTCTCTCTCTCTCTCTCTCTCTTTCTCTCTCTCTCATCTTCAGGCCCAAGGCGTCACCAACACCTGTTCTCGCTCTCCCCTGCAGGTGGTGACGGTGACGCCGCTACCTGATGGAGAGGGAGGGAACAACCGAGGCACAACACCGGCTAACCAGAGACACAGAGATAATTATAACAAGTAAGTCAATTCAAGTGGCCTAAATATTTTTGTTATGAAATATGTGGGGTTTTAAGACAAGAGACAAAAAGAGAGACAACAATATGGTTTTTTTAAGACAAAGAGACAGATAGACAAAAAGAGAGGGAATAATAAGTGGTTTTTTTAGACAAAGAGACATAGACAAAAAGAGAGGCAATAATAGTAAGTGGTTTTTTTAGACAGAGAGGCAGATAGACAAAAAGAAAGGCAATAATAAGTGGTTTTTTTAGACAAAGAGACAGACAGACAAAAAGAGAGGCAATAATAGTAAGTGTTTTTTTTAGACAGAAAGACAAATAGACAAAAAGAGAGGCAATAATATGTGGTTTTTTTAAGACAGAAAGAGACAGAGACAAAAAGAGAGGCAATAATAGGTTTTTTTTAAGACAGAAAGAGATACAGCTAGACAAAAAGAGAGGCAATAATAAGTGGGTTTTTTAAGACAGAAAGAGAGACAGACACAAAAAGAGAGGCAGTAATTTTTTTTTTTTTTTAAGACAAAGAGACAGATAGACAAAAAGGGAGGCAATAGTAAGTGGTTTTTTTAAGACAAAGAGACAGATAGACAAAAAGGGAGGCAATAGTAAGTGGTTTTTTTAAGACAAAGAGACAGATAGACAAAAAGGGAGGCAATAGTAAGTGGTTTTTTTAAGACAGAAAGAGAGACAAATAGACAATACAGATAGACAAAAAGGGAGAGACAGCGACAGAGCATGACCCCATT
>JACEEZ010002682.1:262500-272500 GCA_016584305.1 Chionoecetes opilio
TCTCTCTCTCTCTCTCTCTCTCTCTCTCTCTCTCTCTTCTCTCTCTCTCTCTCTCTCTCTCTCTCTCTTTAAAACACGTGGGTTTGTTTACATCCCTCCAGACATGTTGGAACACGTTTAGCTAACTGGACCTACCTTGAGGGCGGTCTGGTCCTGTCTACCTTAACCTGATGTTCCTCCCCTCTCCCTCCCTCCCTACCCTCCACTTACACCTTGTTCCCCCGATGCCCTTAGGTTAAAGAGAGCCGAGCATGCAATATTAACCTATACTGATAGACTATGATGGTGGCAAGATAATAATTTAGATGATAATGTAAAATTCTTCATCTTGGTGGGTTTTTTTCATTCTTAGTGAAAAGTATTTATTGTTTGGTTGTGTCTTTAAACCTCAGAAGGGATGAATTTTTTTTAAATGATGGTCTCATGTTTGTATTTATAAGGGAAGCTGTAGGTCTTCATTGTATTCTCTGTTGTGTTTTTTGTTGTGTTTCCTTGCTGCAATGTATGTGTGTGTGTGTGTGTGTGTTGTGAAGTGTTCGAATATGCAAAGTTTACAGTCCACGTGACCCTGATCATTTTGGTGAAGGGTACACACACACACACACACACACACACACACACACACACACACACACACACACACCCTGAGGAACTACCCTTCCTTCATTCATTCTTTCATTCCTTGCCTCCTTTCGTATATACTTCCAAATTGTCAACCTTTATTTCCTTATCCATCTCTACATACAGAGAGAATATGAATGTCGTGTTGATAAGAAGTGTGTGTGTGTGTGTGTGTGTTTGTGTGTGTGTGGGTGTGGGTGTGGGTGTGTGTGTGTGTGTGTGGGTGTGTGAGTGGGTGGGTTTATATGGTGTGTATTCACCCATGGTCTTGCCCACGCGAGCTGGACTCGCGATCGGCAGTTTTACCTTCACGGAAAGAGCTTAGAGCTCGTAGTGACCGATCTTTGGGTAATGGAGGGACCTCACACACCACACACCCATTCCCTTGCTCAAGGGGGACAGTAACCGCCCACATTTGTCAGTGAAAAATTCCCGGGAGCGAGCTCGGATTGAACGCGCGACCACTGAATGGCCTGACGCGCTCTAATCCACTTGACCACGGAAGGTGGTGTGTGTGTGTGTTGAGGTGGGACTGGATGAGCAGGGGGAAGGCAGGTAGAGGAATAAGGCCGGGGAGGAGGGAGAGAGAGGGAGAGGGAGGAGGGGGTAAAGGTAGGGAGGAGGGAGGGGTAGTAGTGGGCAGGTTGGGTATACAGGTGTTGTTTCGGGGCAGGAGATGCGTCCGGGAACCAGCAAGGTGAGTTTTTGGGTCCCAGCGGCATTCCCCGACGTCTGAGGAACCTTGGCGGTGGCGGTGGTGGTGGGTGTTAATTCTTTTCTAATCTTGTTGTAATGGTGGTGATAGAATTAGTTTTTACTCTCTCTCTCTCTCTCTCTCTCTCTCTCTCTCTCTCTCTCTCTCTTCTCTCTCTTCCCTCTCTCTTCTCTCTTAGTTTTTTAATGTTTTTTTTCCCCCCCCTTTGAGTTTAATGATTGGGGGATGCAGTAAAAATCCAACTATGAAATACAGCAAAATTAATAAAGACAAGAGTTGAAAATTACACGAACCACCACCCCCCACTGCTATCAGGGCTTTCCCCTTTCAGAAGGGGGTTTGGGCGGGGGGCCTGGAGGAGGGGGAGGGGAGGAGGAAGGAGGAGGGGGGGGGTGGAAAAAGGTTTTGTTGTCTGGCTCACCCGGTTCTCCTCCCACCCAACAAAGACTCCCTCCTCCCCCCTCCTCCTCCTCCTCCTCCTCCTCCTCCTCCTCCTCCTCCCCCCCCCTTTCCTCCTCCTCCCCCCCCCCTCCTTTCTCCTCCCCCTCCTCCTTGGACAGTTTTAGCAGAAGAGGGACTTTGAACCCTCTGAGGCACAAATCATAAAGCCGACCATCTCTTCCACCTCCTCCTCCATCTCTTTTTCCACTTTGCTGACTACTACTACCACTACTACAACTACTACTACTTCTACTACTACTACCACTTCTTCTACCACTACTACCACTACTACTACTACTACTACTACTACCACTATTACTACACCATTACCGCCAAAATGCGAGGCGATGCATAGACTAACACAACTTGACATTAGTTAGTTAGTCTGTAATTGAGTGAAGTGGGTCGAGGAAGAGGAGGAGGAGGAGGAAGAAGGGACGAGGAGGAGGAAGAGGGGTTGGAGGAGGAGGTACAGTGTAAGAAGGAACAAACAGAGGAGAGAAAAGTAAAAAAAGAGTGAAAAAAGTGGGTGATGCGTAGAGAGGGAGAGAGAGAGAGGAGGTGGCTGAGAGAAATTGCCAACCTGGATTTCGCCACGAGAATCTGCAGCACCAATAAAGGTCACACACCGTCACCGTCACGGCATAAGAGTTAAAAACATCTCCCTTCCCTCCCCTTCCCTTCCCTCCCCTTCCCTTCCCTTCCCTTCCCTTCCCTTCCCTTCCCTCCCTTCCCCTTACCTCCCCTTCCCTTCCCTCCCCTCCCTCCCCTTCCCTTTCCTTCCCTCCCTTTCCCTTCCCTCCTTCCCTTCCCTTCCCTTCCCTTCCCTTCCCTTCCCCTTACCTCCCCTTCCCTTCCCTCCCCTCCCTTCCCTTTCCTTCCCTCCCCTTCCCTTCCCTCCTTCCCTTCCCTTCCCTTCCCTTCCCTTCCTTCCCTCTTCACCAGCAACGCCACACAAAAACAGAGGACACCCGAGTAAACCATGCATTGCCTCCTCCTCCTCCTCCTCCTCCTCCTCCTCCTCCTCCTCCTCCTCCTCCTCCTCTTCCTCCTCCTTCACTATACACCTTCCCGATCACTTTATCAGTTCATTTCCCTCCTCCTCCTCCTCCTCCTCCTCCTCCTCCTCCTCCACTTCTAGGATGCGCAGATCACCTCTCCACTCTCCTCCATCTCCCTCACTTCTATTTCCTCCACCTCATCTTTTTCTCCCAGTAACGTAAAAGATAGATTTGTTAGCTCTCTAGTATCCCCCCTTCCTCCTCGCCCTCCTTCCTCCTCGCCCTCCTTCTTCCTCCTCCTTCCTCCTCCTCCTCCTCCTCCGTCGGGTTACCTCCGTAAAGTGCTGCTTAGCGGGATCAGAAGAAGCGGAAGCAAGGTGCCTCAGCCATGCTCATAAGAAGCACCACCACCATCACCACCACGTCTGTCGTCGCTTCTGCTCCAATTATTACCACCAGCTAATCCAACTCTTCTTCTTCTTCTTCTTCTTCTTCTTCTTCTTCTTCTTCCTACTTTACTTGTCGTCGTCACCCTCCTCCTCCTCCTCCTCCTCCTCCTCCTCCTCCTCCTCCTCCTCCTCCCTCCTCCTCCTCCCCTCCTCCTCCTCCTCCTCCAGTATCACTCACCACCTTAATTAATTGAGATCACCACCAACACAACTATTATCACAACTACCAGCACCACCACTACTGCCAACAACATCAACACCACTACCAGCACCACTACTACTGCCAACAACATCAACACCACTACCAGCACCACCACTACTGCCAACAACATCAACACCACTACTGCCAACAACATCATCACAACTACCAGCACCACCACTACTGCCAACAACATCAACACCACTACTGCCAACAACATCATCACAACTCCCCACCCCACCACCACACTACTGCCACAACATCAACACCACTACCAGCACCACTACTACTGCCAACACATCAACACCACTACCAGCACCACCACTACTGCCAACAACATCAACACCACTACCAGCACCACCACTACTCCCAAACACATCAACACCACTACCAGCACCACCACTACTGCCAACAACATCATCCCCAACTACCAGCACCAACACTCCTGCCAACAACATCAACACCACTACCACACCACCACTACTCCCAAAACAACATCAACACCATACCAGCACCACCACTACTGCCAACAACATCAACACCACTACCAGCACCACCACTACTGCCAACAACATCATCACCACTACCAGCACCACCACTACTGCCAACAACAATCAATACCATTACTGCCAACAACATCAACACCACTACTGCCAACAACATCATCACCACTACCAGCACCACCACTACTGCCAACAACATCAATACCATTACTGCCAACAACATCAACACCACTACCAGCACCAACTACCTATTTGCCAACATCAACACCACTACCAGCACCACCACTCCCTGCCAAAAACATCAACACCACTACCAGCACCACCACTACTGCCAACAACATCAACACCACTACTGCCAACAACACTCAACACCACTACTGCCAACAAACATCAACACCACTACCAGCACCACCACTACTGCCAACAACATCAACAACCACTACTGCCAACAACATCAACACCACTACTGTCCAACAACCCCCATCAAACACACCACTACCAGCACCACCACTACTGCCAACAACATCCAACACCACTACCAGCACCACCACTACTGCCAACAACATCACACCACTACCAGCACCACCACTACTGCCAACAACATCAACACCACTACCAGCACCACCACTACTGCCAACAACATCAACACCACTACCAGCACCACCACTACTGCCAACAACATCAACACCACTACCAGCACCACCACTACTGCCAACAACATCAACACCACTACCAGCACCACCACTACTGCCAACAACATCAACACCACTACTGCCAACAACATCAACACCACTACTGCCAACAACATCAACACCACTACCAGCACCACCACTACTGCCAACAACATCAACACCACTACTGCCAACAACATCAACACCACTACCAGCACCACCACTACTGCCAACAACATCAACACCACTACCAGCACCAACCAAACTACTGCCAAAAACATCAACACCACTACTGCCAACAACATCAACACCACTACCAGCACCACCACTACTGCCAACAACATCAACACCACTACCAGCACCACTACTACTGCCAACAACATCAACACCACTACCAGCACCACCACTACTGCCAACAACATCAACACCACTACTGCCAACAACATCAACACCACTACTGCCAACAACATCAACACCACTACCAGCACCACCACTACTGCCAACAACATCAACACCACTACTGCCAACAACATCAACACCACTACCAGCACCACCACTACTGCCAACACATCAACAACCACTACCAGCACCACCACTACTGCCAACAACATCAACACCACTACCAGCACCACCACTACTGCCAACAACATCAACACCACTACCAGCACCAACACTCCTGCCAACAACATCAACACCACTACCAGCACCACCACTACTGCCAACAACATCAACACCACTACCAGCACCACCACTACTGCCAAAAACATCAACACCACTACTGCCAACAACATCAACACCACTACCAGCACCACCACTACTGCCAACAACATCAACACCACTACCAGCACCACTACTACTGCCAACAACATCAACACCACTACCAGCACCACCACTACTGCCAACAACATCAACACCACTACTGCCAACAACATCAACACCACTACCAGCACCACCACTACTGCCAACAACATCAACACCACTACCAGCACCACCACTACTGCCAACAACATCAACACCACTACCAGTACCACCACTACTGCCAACAACATCAACACCACTACCAGCACCAACACTCCTGCCAACAACATCAACACCACTACCAGCACCACCACTACTGCCAACAACATCAACACCACTACTGCCAACAACATCAACACCACTACTGCCAACAACATCAACACCACTACCAGCACTACCAATACCATCACCACCAACACCACCACCACTACCGATAGCTCACAACCTTCATTTATCCTTTCCCTCCATCTTTCTCTCCTTCCCTCCTTCCCTCCCTCTCACAAGTCCTTCAGGGTTGACCTCAGAGTGCGCATCAGGTGGTGGTGGTGGTGGTGGGGGTGGGTAGTGGTGGTGGTGCTGGTGTGTGTGTGTGTGTGTGTTGTGTGTGTTGTGTGTGTGTGTGTGTTTGGCCCCACCTCTTCTCCTTCAACACGTGGCACCGTTCTGACTCTCTCCTCCTCCTCCTCCTCCTCCTCCTCCTCCTCCTCCTCCTCCTCTTCCTCTCCCTCCTCCTGCTCATCCTTCTCCGCCTCCTCCTACTACTAAGAGTGCCACTGCATGCAACCCTGATGATTCTCTCTCTCTCTCTCTCTCTCTCTCTCTCTCTCTCTCTCTCTCTTCTCTCTCTCTCTCTCTCTCTCTCTCTCTCTCTCTCTCTCTCTCTCTCTCTCGTAGGAAGGGCCTGGTGGTGAGCGTGTAGTGTGTGATGGTGTTGCTAAGCTGTTGGGTGGTGATGATTGATGGATAGTGAGGATGCAGCCTTCTCTAACACACACACACACACACACACACACACACACACACACACACACATACACACACACAGGAGGAAGAGTGGTGACGCAAGAAAAATACTGGTGGTGGTAGATGGTGTACCAGGTAGGTGGTGTAGTTCATGGTGATAGATATAATAGTGATGCTGATGGTGATTTTGGTGATAATAATAGGACTTGTAGAGGTGCCCATAGTAGTAGTGGTTGTGGTGGTGGTGATGATGTTGATGATGATGGTGATGGTGATGATGATGATGGTGACACATTCCTCCATATCCACTAAAAGGTTTGGGCTCATAATGTCAACACTGATTTTTTAACACTTATTTAACAGCTGTCTCTCCTCCTTCCTTCTCTTTTAAATGCCTCCTTGCACATCTTTATTTTCATGTCTAGCCTATCTATTTTTTCTCCTATTACTGTTTCTTTCTGTCTCCTATTCCTCTCTTCTTTCCTTCCTTCTTCTTTCCTTCCTTCTTCTTTCCTTTCCCTTTTCTAGCCTAGTCTGTCTCCCTTTTTTTGCTTTTCTGCCTTATTTTCTTCCTCCTGTCTTCTCTTTTCTTCGTTATCCTTCTCCCTTATCTCCTTCCTTCCCTCCGTCTGGGCTCTCCGCTTTTCTCACTCTTCTTTCCTTCTTTCCTAATTCCCTCCTATTCTTCTAGTCCCTCTCTTTTCCTACCATTGATCTATTAACGCCCTTCTTTTTCCCTCTTTTTCCCTCTCTTTTCCCTTCTTCCATCCTCTCTTTTCCTCTCCTTTTCCAATGTCTCTCCACTTCCTTTCCCTCGTTTTTCCCCTTCCATTCCCTTCTATCCACATTTCCTATTGTATTTTCCTCCATTTCCTCTTTTCTTGTGTGTGTGTGTGTGTGTGTGTGTGTGTGTGTGTGTGTGTGTGTGTGTATGTGTGTGTGTGTGTGTGTGTGTATGTGTGTGTGTTTGTGTGTGTATGTGTGTGTGTGTGTGTGTGTGTGTGTGTGTGTGTGTGTGTGTGTGTGTGTGTGTGTGTGTGTGTGTGTGTGTGTGAAAAGCATGCACCATCATCACCATCCATCGGTCTTCACCACCACTACTATCTTCACCACAGTTAAGTATCACCACCACACATAAAGAATTAAAAGAAAAAGAAAAGTAAAAAAAGAAATGGAGAGGAAGGAGAAAATATATGACCTTATCAGTTTAAATAGGCTGGAGTGGAGACTTCTGTATATAGGCTTAGGCACACACACTAGAGAGAGAGAGAGAGAGAGAGATTTTGTGGAATTTTAAAGTAGAAGGTTGACTTAGTTTTCGTACATGTGCTACTTTGTTTTTTTGTTTGCTTGAAAGTTGATGTGGCGAGGGTTGTGAGTGAGTCAGTCAATCAATCATTATTATGTCATTATTTATCTATTTGTCTAATTATTTTCGTACTCAGTGGTCCTGTGTGTATTCACCCACGGTCTTGTCCATGCGAGCTAGACTCGCGATCGCCAGTTTCACCCTCCCGGAAAGAGCTTGGAGCTCGTAGTGACCGATCTGTAGGTAATGCTGGGACCTCACACACCACACACCACATACCCCATCTCCTTACTCAAAGGAAACAGTAACCGCCCACATTTGTCTGTGAAAAATCCCCGAGAGCGAACGGGGTCAGGGATCGAACTCCCGACCATAGAATGGCCTGCCAGGCCCTCTAATATTCCTGACCACGGAGGCGGTGTGTGTGTGTGTGTGTGTGTGTGTGTGTGTGTGTGTGTGTGTGTGTGGCGTTTTCCTCCTCTTCTTTAGGATGTATTTTTGGTCGCCTGGAGGCAGGTGGTCGCGTTAAAGCAGAGCGGGGTGATGGTGGTGGTGGTGATGCTACAACCAAACCACCATCACCATCATTACCTCTGCTCCTGCTGTTGTTATTTTTACTACTACTACTATTACTACTATATCTACTATACAACATGCTATATACTACTAACACTATTTCCGTTGCTACACTGTATACAGTATACAACTACTACAACTACCACTACTACTACTGTTACTGCTACTATTACTGATACTGATAATGATCCCCCTCCCCCCACACACATAGAATGGCAGAATAATTAGTGCCTGCAAGTAGCAGGCTCGGTGTTCCGAGTTCGATCCCCGAGGGGTGCACAAATCTTTCTGCACCGCCGATTGGCCAAGAATACCCACATGCTGCCCATAAACTACTTTTGATTGCGAGTGCATCGGAGGACACAGGGGGCGGCATGAGCCTCTAATCACAGGCGTCACTATAAAAATTCTGCCTGCGAGGGTTAACCATCACAGCCCTCAAGTGAGCCTCCAGGGCCTACCATCCCACCCCTGGAGGTCACTGCCTACAGGTGCCCAAGGCATAAAATAGAACACTGACAAATGTGGGCGGTTATTGTCCCCTATGAGTAAGGGGATGTGCTGTGGGGCGTGTCTGGTGTGTGAGGTCCCAGCAGTATACACGCAAAAATCGGCCAGTATAGTATACGAGCTCCAAGGTCGTTTCGGGAGGGTAAAACTGGCAATCGCGAGTCCAGCTCACATGGGCAAAACCGTGGCTGAATACACACACATACACACACACACACACACAGTCAGTCACACACACACACACACACACACACACACACACACACACACACACACACACACACACACACACACACACACACACACACACACACACACACACACACACACACCATCACTCATAGTTCCAATCAAGGTGAAGAGAGAGAGAGAGAGAGAGAGAGAGAGAGAGAGAGAGAGAGAGAGAGAGAGAGAGAGTTATAATGACCCTTCTATCACGGGACGCTCGGTAATGAGGCGAAATGAAAGTCAACAAACAGAAAAACACAAACAAACAAACAAAAATCATCATTTGTCACACTTGGTCATTAATGCCTCGAGTTGACAAATTATAAGGAAAAAAAATACAAAAATGAAGTGGATAAATACAAATTCTCTCTCTCTCTCTCTCTCTCTCTCTCTCTCTCTCTCTCTCTCTCCTCTCTCTCTCTCTCTCTCTCTCTCTCCTCTCTCTCTCTCTCTCTCTCTCTTTAACCTCTGCTCTTATATCGACTTGTGTGCTTGCCTCCTCCCCTCCTCTCCTCCTCCTCCTCCGCCTCCTCCTCCTCCTCCTCCTCCTCCTCCTCCTCCTCCTCCTCCTCCTCCTCATCCAGAAGCACTTCCCTCGCGACCTCTGCCACTCCAGACGTTTGAGGGAAGGAGGGAAGGAGAGAAGGGGTAAAGGAAGAGGCAGAAGAGGAGGAGGGGGAATAAAAAGGGGAAGGAAGTGGAAGAGAAAAGAAAAGTGGAATAGAGAGAAAAAGAAGAGAGAGAGAGAAGAAAGGGAGAGAGAGAGAGAAGAGAGAGGAGAGAGAAGAGAGAGGAGAGAGAGGAGAAGAGAGAGAGAAGAGAGAGAAAGAGAGAGAGAGAGAGAGAGAGAGAGAGAGGAGAGAGAGAGAGAGATGACAGGAGAGAGAGAGAGAAGAGAGAGAAAGAGAGAGAGAGAGAGAGAGAGAGAGAGAGAGAGAGAGAGAGAAGAGACAGAGAAAGAGAGAGAGAGAGAGAAGAGAAAGCGAGAGAGAGAGAGCTTACCGTTTAACGCCGTC
>JACEEZ010002682.1:277500-307500 GCA_016584305.1 Chionoecetes opilio
CACGTTTCGACCATTACCTTCCCACGTTCGACCATTTCCCTCCACGTTTCGACCATTACCCTCCCACGTTTCGACCATTACCTTCCTACGTTTCGACCATTACCTTCCCACGTTTCGACCATACCTTCCCACGTTTCGACCATTACCTTCCTATGTTTCGACCATTACCTTCCACGTTTCGACATTACCTTCCCACGTTTCGACCATTACCTCCCACGTTTCCACCAATACCTTCCCACTTTTTCGACCATTCCTTCCCACGTTTCGACCATTCCTTCCACGTTTCGACCATTACCCTCCCACGTTTCGACCATTACCTTCCCACGTTTCGACCATATTTCCCTTCTCCCCCGTTTCGACCATTACCTTCCCCGTTTCGACCTTTCCCCTTCCCACGTTTCGACCATTTCCCCTTCCCATTCTTCACTTTACCACTCCCACGTTTGGGCCATTCCCTCCCACGTTTCAACCATTACCTTCCATTTCGAACATTACCTTCCACGTTTCGACCATTACCTTTCCCCAAGTTTCGACCTTTACCTTCCCACGTTTCGACCATTACCTTCCCACGTTTCGCCATTCCTCCCACGTTTCAACCATTACCTTCCCACGTTTCGACCTTTTACCTTCACCCCCCTTCGACCATTTTTTCCCACGTTTCGACCATTACCTTCCACGTTTCGCCATTACCTCCTACGTTTCGACCATTACCGTCCTACGTTTCGACCATTACCTTCCTACGTTTCGACCATTACCTCCTACGTTTCCACTATTTCCCCCCACGTTTAACCATTACCTTCCCACTTTTTCGACCTTACCTTTCCCTTTTTTCGCCCATTCCTTTCCCACTTTCGACCAATCCTTCTCCGTTTCGCCCATTCCGTCCTAGTTTCCACTATTTCCCCCCCCACTTTCGACCTTTACCGTCCTCGTTTCGACCATTACCTTCCTATGTTTCCACCATTTCCCTCCCACGTTTCGACCATTACCGTCCTACGTTTCGACCATTACCGTCCTACGTTTCCACTATTTCCCTCCCACGTTTCGACCATTACCTTCCTACGTTTCGACCATTACCGTCCTACGTTTCCACTATTTCCCTCCCACGTTTCGACCATTACCGTCCTACGTTTCGACCATTATCTTCCTACGTTTTGACCATTTCCCTCCCACGTTTCGACCATTACCTTCCCACGTTTCGACCATTACCGTCCTACGTTTCGACCATTACCTTCCCACGTTTCGACCATTACCGTCCTACGTTTCGACCATTACCTTCCCACGTTTCGACCATTACCGTCCTACGTTTCGACCATTACCTTCCCACGTTTCGACCATTACCTTCCCACGTTTCGACCATTACCTTCCCACGTTTCGACCATTACCTTCCCACGTTTCGACCATTACCTTCCCACATTTCGACCATTACCTTCCCACGTTTCGACCATTACCTTCCCACGTTTCGACCATTACCTTCCCACGTTTCGACCATTACCTTCCCACGTTTCGACCATTACCTTCCCACGTTTCGACCATTACCTTCCTACGTTTCGACCATTACCTTCCCACGTTTCGACCATTACCGTCCTACGTTTCGACCATTACCTTCCCACGTTTCGACCATTACCTTCCCACGTTTCAACCATTACCTTCCCACGTTTCGACCATTACCTTCCCACGTTTCGACCATTACCTTCCCACGTTTCGACCATTACCTTCCCACGTTTCGACCATTACCTTCCCACGTTTCGACCATTACCTTCCCACGTTTCGACCATTACCTTCCCACGTTTCGACCATTACCTTCCCACGTTTCGACCATTACCTTCCTACGTTTCGACCATTACCTTCCCACGTTTCGACCATTACCTTCCCACGTTTCGACCATTACCGTCCTACGTTTCGACCATTACCTTCCCACGTTTCGACCATTACCGTCCTACGTTTCGACCATTACCTTCCCACGTTTCGACCATTACCTTCCCACGTTTTCGACCATTACCTTTCCCCACGTTTCGACCATTACCTTCCCACGTTTTCGACCATTACCTTCCTACGTTCGACCATTACCTTCCCACGTTTCGACCATTACCTTCCCACGTTTCGACCATTACCTTCCTACGTTTCGACCATTCCCTTTCCCACGTTTCGACCATTACCTTCCCACGTTTCGACCATTACCTTCCCACGTTTCGACCATTACCTTCCTACGTTTCGACCATTACCTTCCCACGTTTCGACCATTACCTTCCCACGTTTCGACCATTACCGTCCTACGTTTCGACCATTACCTTCCCACATTTCGACCATTACCTTCCCACGTTTCGACCATTACCTTCCCACTTTTTCGACCATTACCTTCCTACGTTTCGACCATTACCTTCCCCATTTCGACCATTACCTTCCCACATTTCGACCATTACCTTCCCACGTTTCGACCATTACCTTCCCACGTTTCGACCATTACCTTCCCACATTTCGACCATTACCTTCCTACTTTTCGACCATTACCTTCCCACATTTCGACCATTACCTTCCTACGTTTCGACCATTACCTTCCCACGTTTCGACCATTACCGTCCTACGTTTCGACCATTACCTTCCCACGTTTCGACCATTACCGTCCTACGTTTCGACCATTGCCTTCCCACGTTTCGACCATTACCTTCCCACGTTTCGACCATTACCTTCCCACATTTCGACCATTACCTTCCTACGTTTCGACCATTACCTTCCTACGTTTCGACCATTACCTTCCCACATTTCGACCATTACCTTCCCACGTTTCGACCATTTCCCTCCCACGTTTCGACCATTTCCCTCCCACGTTTCGACCATTACCTTCCCACGTTTCGACCATTTCCCTCCCACGTTTCGACTATAAATTTCCTGTCTATGAAATAAGGAATAGTCGAAACGTTAAAGAAATAAAGTACGTCTGGTATATTCTGTATTTTCTCACTATCATTCTACTTATAATTATACAGCAAAACCTTACTTTTCTCCCTTGCATTAGTTATCAAATATCATCATAACTTTTATACACCAGCTTGTGCATGACTTCACCTGTTAATAAGTCATTCATATCTCAGTTAGCTTAGTGGTTTTACTGTGTTATTTTTGTCATTATTTCTGCCTCACTAGCAACTTTAGTTTTTTGATGCCTCGAGTCTCCCGGTTTTTGATGCCTCGAGTCTCGCGGTTTTTGATGCCTCGAGTCTCGCGGTTTTTGATGCCTCGAGTCTCGTGGTTTTTGATGCCTCGAGTCTCGCGGTTTTTGATGCCTCGAGTCTCGCGGTTTTTGATGCCTCGAGTCTCGCGGTTTTTGATGCATCGAGTCTCGCGGTTTTTGATGCATCGAGTCTCGCGGTTTTTGATGCCTCGAGTCTCGCGGTTTTTTGATGCCTCGAGTCTCCCGGTTTTTGATGCCTCGAGTCTCCCGGTTTTTGATGCCTCGAGTCTCGCGGTTTTTGATGCCTCGAGTCTCGCGGTTTTTGATGCCTCGAGTCTCGCGGTTTTTGATGCCTCGAGTCTCCCGGTTTTTGATGCCTCGAGTCTCCCGGTTTTTGATGCCTCGAGTCTCGCGGTTTTTGATGCCTCGAGTCTCGCGGTTTTTGATGCCTCGAGTCTCCCGGTTTTTGATGCCTCGAGTCTCGCGGTTTTTGATGCCTCGAGTCTCGCGGGTTTTGATGCATCGAGTCTCGCGGTTTTTGATGCCTCAAGTCTCGCGGTTTTTGATGCCTCGAGTCTCGCGGTTTTTGATGTCTCGAGTCTCCCGGTTTTTGATGCCTCGAGTCTGCGGTTTTTGATGCCTCGATGTCTCCCGGTTTTTGATGCCTCGAGTCTCGCGGTTTTTGATGCCTCGAGTCTCGCGGTTTTTGATGCCTCGAGTCTCGCGGTTTTTGATGCCTCGAGTCTCCCGGTTTTTGATGCCTCGAGTCTCGCGGTTTTTTGATGCCTCGAGTCTCCCGGTTTTTGATGCCTCGAGTCTCCCGGTTTTTTGATGCCTCGAGTCTCCCGGTTTTTGATGCCTCGAGTCTCCCGGTTTTTGATGCCTCGAGTCTCCCGGTTTTGGATGCCTCGAGTCTCGCGGTTTTTGATGCCTCGAGTCTCGCGTTTATGATGCCTCGAGTCTCGCGGTTTTTGATGCCTCGAGTCTCCCGGTTTTTGATGCCTCGAGTCTCGCGGTTTTTGATGCCTCGAGTCTCCCGGTTTTTGATGCCTCGAGTCTCCCGGTTTTTGATGCCTCGAGTCTCCCGGTTTTTATGCCTCGAGTCTCGCGGTTCTTATGTCTCGAGTCTCGCGGTTTTTGATGCCTCGAGTCTCCCGGTTTTTGATGTCTCGAGTCTCCCGGTTTTTTATGCCTCGAGTCTCGCGGTTCTTATGTCTCGAGTCTCGCGGTTTTTGATGCCTCGAGTCTCCCGGTTTTTTATGGCTCGAGTCTCGCGGTTTTTGATGCCTCGAGTCTCCCGGTTTTTGATGCCTCGAGTCTCGCGGTTCTTATGTCTCGAGTCTCGCGGTTTTTGATGCCTCGAATCTCGCGGTTTTTGATGTCTCGAGTCTCCCGGTTTTTGATGTCTCGAGTCTCCGGTTTTTTGATGTCTCGAGTCTTCCGGTTTTTGATGTCTCGAGTCTCCCGGTTTTTGATGACTCGAGTCTCGCGATTTTTTATACTTCGAGTCTCGCTGTTCTTATGTCTCGAGTTTCGTGGGTTTTTATGCACCAAGGCTCGCGATTTTTTATGCCTCGAGTCTCGCAGTTTTTGATGTCTCGAGTCTGTTTTATTATAATATATATTATATATATATATATATATATATATATATATATATATATATATATATATATTTTGGGTATGCTTCCAGTCTCGCGGTTTGTGATGTTTCTAGTCTCGTGGGAGGGATGAGGGAGAGTTCGAAGTGTGATTCATAGTTACCTCACCGTCACGGGGTTGGTTGGCCCAGTATGGTGTCACCCCTGTCACGTTATTCGTCACACAAGACAGCTCAGTCGCCGTAACAGTCATGGGTTGAGGTGACGCACCTTCTACAACCACCAGCAACTCTGATAAGATAAGGGAAAAAAATGAAGGTTTACTTTCGTGCAATTGCTGAGTTGCCAAGTAGAAATAAAGGTCATTTGGTGAACTTATTCGTGTTTGGGTTGCCTGTGTGTGTGTGTGTGTGTGTGTGTGTGTGTGTGTGTGTGTGCGCTCGCTCGCTTGTAAAACAACAGGAGCCTCGCCGGGCCTTTCAAAGCGTTAACAGATTCTCCTTGAAGTCTATAACAGCGAAGGACTCTGGGTACTCTCTCTCTCTCTCTCTCTCTCTCTCTCTCTCTCTCTCTCTCTCTCTCTCTCTCTCTCTCTCTCTCTCTCTAAAGCTGCAGCACCTCGATTACCCAGCTCAGAGGCTGCTTTTGAAGAACATGGAGGAGGAGGAAGAGGAGGCTTTATATAGGTGAGGTTAGGGAAAGCAATGATTGTTATGGACAGAATGGAAGGAGAAAGTTGAAAACAAAAGAAATATGTTAGTGAAGAAGAGATAGAAAGGAAAGAAGGATAAGGTGTGTGTGTGTGTGTGTGTGTATAAGAGAGAGAGAGAGAGAGAGAGAGAGAGAGAGAGAGAGAGAGAGAGAGAGAGAGAGAGAGAGAGAGAGAGAGAGAGAGAGAGAGAGAGTAATGTGTCATACTTCATTTTATTCTCTGCTATGTCACAGGAAATTCTTGGTGATAATGACGATGGTGATGAAAGTAATGACGCGGCTGATGATGATGGTGATGATAGTGACAACAAGGTGTTACTAAATAGTGATAGTGATGGTGATGCTGTGCTTAAGTGGTGATTGTGATCATGATAGTGGATGTTGTGATAGTCTGTGTATTTACCTAGTTACATTTTACAGGGCCTGAGCTACATTCGTATGGCCTCGTCTCCATATCCACATTTTATTTTGTGTCAGACTTTTGTTTCATTCCTTAGTGGTTGTTGGCCGAAGCCGGGTTTGGGAATCATGGGTTTGTACTCTTTTAGCTCCCCGCCGCGGCAGGTGCCAGCCACCACCCCGGGAGGCGGGTCACAACCCCCGACTAACATCCGGTACCCATTCACTGCTGGGTGGACAGGGGTTCGGGTTTTAAGGAGACCGCCCATCTTTCTTCGCTTCGCTCGGGGATCGAACCCGGGATTTCTTGGTTGTGAACCGAGCGTGCTAACCACTACACCAATGAGTACCTCCGTGTTTGTGTGTGAGTGTGTGTGTGCGTGCGAGGCGTACTGTAATCCCCCCCTCTCCCCCTCCGCCCCCCAGCCCTCCAAGCCACCGCCCGGAGGTGACTGCCACGGCGGGAATGTTGGCTAACCTCTCCCCCCTTCCTCCTCCCTCCTCCCCGTCATGCTCTGCCCAAGTCACCACCACCACACTCCGCCCACGCCTTACGCCACCTCCACTCTCACCTCTACGCTTACTCTCTCTCTCTCTCTCTCTCTCTCTCTCTCTCTCTCTCTTATATATATATATATATACCTCTTTCCTTTAGCTCTTACCCTTTCCATCCTGCCCTCCCTCCATTCTCCGTATTCTCCTCTCTCTCCCTCCTTCCCTTCTTTCCTCTTTTCCAAACCCTTGAAAGCCCTTACTTGACCTTACCTTCTGCAGGAGGAAGTGAAAACAAGTGTGGAAGAGTTGAGAATGAGGAGACGAAGGTGGAGGAGGAGGAAGAGGAGATCGAAAATGAACACGAGGAGAAGGAAAAGAAGAAGAACGAAACTAAGAAGGAGTAAGAAGGTAATTGGGTGTATTAAAGTATGGAGGAAGAGGAGCACTGGCGGATTATCGGAAAAGCTTTTTATTGGGGGGGGGGGGGGGGAAAGTGGCCAGATGACTTAAAGCAAGGCCAAGAGAATTAAGGTCTTTCTCTTGGCCTTGATCTGAAGTAACGATTAACGTATATGTATATATGCCTGCACTGTACAAATGCATACGCCTATGCACTGAAAAGATTATTCTAGAGGGAAAGGATGCGAAACTGCAAGATCAGCGAACACGAAATCGGGAGAAGCACATGGTGATGACTAGTTTTCAGACATTTGAGGGGGGACAAACTACACGATTTTTCCTTTAAGGGGGGTGGGGGGCAAACTACACAATTCTTTCTTTTTTGGGGGTCATGGCCCCGGTGGACCCACCAGGATCCGCCAGTGAGGAGGAGGTCCGAGGAGGTAATAGTAAATTAATGAAGAGGTAAGTAACAGTGGACGGAAAATAAAATTATGGAAGTGGAGGAGGAGAAAGAAGAGAAAGGTAGAAGGAAGAAGAGCAGAAAGGCGTAGAAATTAGAAAGAGGAATGGAAAAGAGAAACGAGAAGAAGAAGAAGAAGAAGAAGAAGGAAGAGGAAGAGGAAGAGGAGGAGGAGGAGGAGGAGGAGGAGGAGGAGGAGGAGGAGGAGGAGGAGGAGGAGGATTGGTCAGAACATTTTGTGGCGAAGAAGCGAAACAAAAGAATTGGCTTCCGAAATTAGTCAAGTGAAAGGTAAAGAGAGAGAGAGAGAGAGAGAGAGAGAGAGAGAGAGAGAGAGAGAGAGAGAGAGAGAGAGAGAGAGAGAGAGAGAGAGAGAGAGAGAGAGAGAGAGAGCCAAGGTGTGTCTTCTTCTGGTGCATGTGATGGACAGAAGAGGAATACAAAGGAAACACAAACAGCAACAGACCAATAGGTCCTTACAAGGCTGTTTGCTTTAACTACACTACACTAACTAGATAATAAGAGAGAAAGGATAGGAAAGTAGAAGGCTCCTCCCCACCCACCCATCCCTCCAGCCGAAGCTGGCCGGAAATGAAGTGATACCATGCAATATAGAAAAACTGCATGGAATTTGTGAGGAAAGTTGAAAGCTGTAATCTATGGCTAACTACTACTATGTTTGTGGGGGTAGGTTTAGTGCTTGATAGATAGGTCATGTTATGTGTGTTTTGTAATGGTGGGAACACAGTGTGGAAGTTCAAGGGTGGTGCGGCAGCCTTGCCTGGCGCTTTCTTGGGAGGCAGCAGTCAATCAGACCCCAGCTCCGTTCAATCCACTGCGGATTGTGTACTTTCCATGTAGGACGCCGTACACTTCAATGCCCCCTGCATCAGTGACCCCTAGTACCTTAAATCCCGATGGTGGTCACTAACTGTCAGGACCCTTACGAATCCACAGCCCGTCACAGGTCGAGAGTAGTAGTGGTAACCGTTTACTCGGGGCTATCTGTGTGTGTCATGAGGTCTAATGTAGTGTTGGTGTAGGCTCAGTGTGGATGTTCAAGGGTGGTGCGGCAGCCTTGCCTGGCGCTTTCTTGGGAGGCAGCAGTCGATCAGGCCCCAGCTCCGTTCAATCCACTGCGGTAGTGCACTTTCCAAGTAGGACGCCGTGCACTTCAATGCCCCATGCAGCAGTGACCCCTGGTATATAAATCCCGATGGTGGTCACTAACTGTCAGGGCCCTTACTGAACCACAACCCGTCACAGGTCAAAAGTTGTAGTAGTGACCGTTTACTCGGGGCTGTCTGAGACGTGTGGGAGGGGTTGTGTAGACGCGACTCGCAATCATTTCACGCAATGAGAGTAAGCATCAGAGGCCCGCGAGATAAATTTATTATTCCGAGATAAACAGTGACAACCGGGGATTTGATATGAAATATTTGTCGAGGCGATTTTTAAATGATTCTATTGTATTTGAGTTTACTACGTTTGAGGGCAGCCTATTCCATACGTTTACAACACGGTTTGCGAAGAAGTACTTTGCCTCGTTCGTTACAAACCGTTTCCTGCTTATTTCAAATCCGTTGTTTCTAGTTGAGCTTGACCGGTCTAGCGTGAAAAGATTTTCTGGGACTACGTTCGTAAATCCTTTGAAGATTTTAAAGACTTCGATGAGGTCACCTCTTATCCTTCGTTTTGTTAGTGGGAATAAGTTAAGTTCTTTGAGCCGATTTTCGTACGATTTATTACGCAATCTAGGTATTTTGGTTACTCTGCGCTGTATTTTTTCTAGTTTATCTATGTCCTTTTTATAATAAGGTGACCAGAACTGCACACAGTATTCTAGATGGGGGCGAACAAGCGAGTTAAAAAGAGTGAGTATCACTTTTTCAGATTTGAAACTGAAAGTTCGTCCAATAAAGCCAACCAATTTATTTGCAGTTTTTACTACCTCTATAATTTGGTTATTCGGTTTGAGATCTTTCAAGATTATAACGCCTAAATCTTTTTCTTTATCAACACTTGTTAGTTGGAAATCGTTCATCACGTAACTTTTATGAGAGTTGTTATTACCGATATGTAGTACATGACATTTGTCAAGGTTGAAATTCATTTTCTATGTTTTTTACCATTCTGTTAGCGTGTTTAAGTCGTTTTGTATGAGTTGGCGCTGAGATTCTGTAGCGGCTATGTTTGTGATTTTCGTGTCATCAGCAAATTTCGATATCCTGCATGTGATTCCCTCGTCAATGTCATTTATATATATTAAGAACAGGATAGGTCCGAGAACTGATCCTTGAGGAACGCCACTATTTACACTGGTCCAGTCAGAAGAATTTCCATTTATTACCATCCTTTGTTTACGATTTGACAGCCAGTTTTCTATCCAATTTGAAAGATGGCCTGTTATACCATGAGCTTTTACTTTGCTAAAGAGACGCTTATGAGGAACTTTGTCGAACGCTTTTTGAAAATCGAGGTAAACTACGTCTACTGCCCTCGTGTTGTCGTACATTTTGAATAGTAGTAGTAGTTTATTGACAAAGTTTTTACAGAATTTTTAACGTCATAACAAAAAAAAATATGATACACTTTGTCCAAGTAAAAATAACAATACTAAATGCATTAACAAGAAAAGAGGGCGATATTTCTATACTAAAAACTATCTAAAAGAAAACACAAAGAATGACAATATTATTAACAACCTAACAAATAAAACACAGCAAAACTGCTGTGCAATACACTATTGTCAAAATCAAGTAAGTTTGAGAGGCATGAGCGTTTATTTCTGAATCCATGGAAGAGGAGGAGGAGGAGGAGGAGGAGGAGGAGGAGGAGGAGACGACCCAAATACCCGCAAATCAGCTCTCTCTCCCCTCATTCTCTTCTCTCTCCCCTCTTCTCTCTCACCTGTCTCCTCTTCCTCTCCTTTCTCTTCTCTTCCCTCTTTTCCCCTTTCTTTTTATTCCCACTCAGCCTTTCTTTTCTTGCCTTCCTTTCCTTTTCCTTCCCATGCCTTCTCTTCCTTCGTTCTTTCTTTTTTCTCTCCTCGATAGACAGACAGACAGATAGACGTAAACCGGAAACATACACAAGAAAGGAAATTAAAAGATAATGAATAAGATAAAACAGGATAGAAAGGATGTGATAGATGGATAGAAGAAATTACAAACAGATAAGAAAGAGAGAGAGAGAGAGAGAGAGAGAGAGAGAGAGAGAGAGAGAGAGAGAGAGAGAGAGAGAGAGAGAGAGAGAGAGAGAGAGAGAGAGAGAGCTTATATTTTGGTAACATATTTCTATCATATTGTGGGTGTAACAAAAGCTCCTCAATCTTGTGATCAGGACATTACACCCTTCCCTGCCCCCATCAAATCACCCCATCACCCCACCACCCCATCAACACCCCAAGAAGGGAGTCCTAGGGTTTCTGAAGGGGTGAAGGGGGGATATGAGTAATAATTATGATAACTAAAGTGTCGTAGATATGCAGGGGTGAATGATATGTAGCGGGGTGAGAAATGGGTGTAGGAGTGCTTGAGGGGTGAGGGATGTGGGGAAGAAAGGGGAGGTGAGTATTTGTTTTTCCAGTGGGGAGAGATATGGGGAGGGGAAGGAAATAAAGGAATGTGCTCGTGGGGTGAGGGAGGGGTGAGTGTGTGTGTGTGTGTGTGTGTGTGTGTGTGTGTGTGTATTCATCTAGTTGTATTGTACTGGGCCTGAGCTGCACTCGTATGGCCCCGTCTCCATGCCTGGACCGTAGGCACCATGACGACATCGACGCCTTCCACGAGGCGTTGATTGAATGCATGGTGCGTGCTGGCTAGAATGTGTTTTGGTTTTTGCAGGAAGAGATGGAGGCAGATACCAGGCTGGAATGAGTTTGTTCGTGAGGCGCACAATGCCGCGCGGGAGTCCTTCCTTGAGTGGAGAGTGGGTGGCGGTCCGCGTTAGGGTCCACTGGCTGAGAGGATGAGGAGCACCAGGGCCAGACTCAAGCTGTGTCTCAGGTGGTGTAAGTCACATGAGCACCAGCTTCGTGCCCAGTCCCTGGCTGACAAGCTGGCCGCTGGTGACTCCTTTGATTTTTGGAGTGGCGTGCGTAGCATTAACCCGGGCTCACACACGCTTCCCCTACGGGTGGATCACGCTGTGGGGGACGAGGGCATCGCCTCCATGTGGGGAGACCATTTCAAGGGCATTCTCAACTGTGTGAGGGACGAGGAGAGTGAGAATGACCTGCGTGGGGGGATGCGTGGTGTGTCGTTGCAGGGTTTCCGCAGCGTGGACCACGAGGAAATGAGAGTGATATTACAAAGCCTCTCCTCCAGTGAGGCTTTGGGTATGGATGGGCTCCCTTTTGGGGCATTTAAGTATGCGCCCCCCAGCCTGGTTACATGGCTCTGTCTCTTCATCAATGCCTGTGTCTGCCATCAGTACATACCCAGTCAGGTCTTGGCAGTGCTTATAGTGTCTTTACTTAAGAGCAAAGTGAAGGACCCTGCTAACTCTGGCAATTACAGGCCCATTGCCATAGCGACCGCCCTGTCCAAGGTGCTGGAGAAAGTGGTGCTCCATCGTCTTGAGGCCTACCTGTATACACTGGACAATCAGTTCAGCTATAAGAAAGGCCTTGGCACTGAGATGTGTGTGTGGACATTGAAGAATATCATTCATTACTACACTTCCAGAAATTCACCTGTTTATCTGTGTTTCCTGGATGCCAGAAAAGCGTTTGACAGAGTGAATTACTGGAAGCTCTCATAAACTTCTCGTCAGGGGTACACCTGGGTACATTGTTAATTTATTAATGTACTGGTACACTACCCAGGAATTTACTGTTAAGTGGGGTAATTCCTTCTCGCTGTCCTTTAGTACTGCCAATGGTATTCGGCAGGGGGGGGATTTTATCTCCCTACCTGTACAATGTGTACACGGATGATCTCAGTGCCAACCTTCGTGATACAGGTATCGGCTGCCACATACATGATGGGTGCATCAACTCACTGAGCTATGCTGATGATATGGTACTGCTCGCACCCACTGCGGATGCGTTGCAGGACCTTATCAACGTGTGTCAGGTGTATGCTGCCAAGCATGACATTGTCTACAACACCACTAAGACAGAGTGCATGGTAGTATAACCGGCACGCACTCAGGTGAATTACCTCAAAACAGCATGGCTCAGTGGGTCTGCCCTCACATTTGTGGATAGATTCGCATACTTAGGCCATGTTATATCCCGCGACATGACTGATAATGATGATATCATTAAGCAGACCACCAAGCTTCTAGTCGTGGGAAATACTCTACAGAGGAAATTTTCCTACTGTAGCAGAGAGGTGAAGATGGAGTTATTCAGGAGGCACTGCTACTCTATATACTGCAACACGCTGTGGTCACGGTTCAAGGTGGCCACTCTGAACCGTCTTAAGGTCTGTCACAATGACATCCTTAAGAGGCGTCTGGGGCTGCTCAGGTGGTGCAGCTCGTCCCTGGCTTTCGCTAGGAACGGGGTGAACAATCTGGATGTGATCCGTCGACACTCCGTGTTCAGCTTAAGGAGTAGGGTGGAGCTCTCTGCGAACTCCATCATCACCTCCGTTAGGCAGAGCTCGGCCTATGTATGTGGACCTATACAACAGCGGTGGCTGGGTCTGCTGTTTGTGCAGAATGTGGGGTAGCACAGGTGTACATGTATGTATACCCTATGTACTATATGCACTTTGATACTATGTCCCCTAATGTGCCTATATTATGTATTTTTTGTTTTGCTCTAGTACTTAAGTTAACTCTTTGTCTTGTTGCTTTTGTTTTGTCCGTATGCCTCCGGGCGATAATAAAATCATTATTATTATTATTATTATATCAACATTCTTATCATTCATCCTTAGTGTTGGCCGAAGCCATCACCCCGGGAGGCGGGTCACAACCCCTGGCTAACACCCGGTACCCATTCACTGCTGGGTGGACAGGGGCTCAGGTTTTAAGGAAACAGCCCATCTGTCTCCGCTCCGACCGGGGATCGAACCCGGGACTTCTCGGTTGTGAGCCGAGCGTGCTACCTCTACACTACGGAGTACCCCGGAGTGTGTGTGTGTGTGTGTGTGTGTGTGTTAGCTATTCACCCATGGTCTTGTCCACGCGAGCTGGCTCGCGATCGCCAGTTTTCACCCTCTCAGTGCGAGCTTGGAGCTCATTACTACCGATCTTTGGGCAATGCTGGTACCTCACACACCACGACCCCCCCCCCCCATCCCCTTGCTCAAGGGGGACAGTACCGCCCGAATTTCAGTGGAAAAATCTCCGGGAATGATCGGGGTCGGGGATCGAACGCCGGACCACGGAATTATTCCAGGCGCCCTAACCAGCTGTGCCACACGGACGTGTGTGTGTGTGTGTGTGTCGCAGGTGAAGGGGAAGGGATTGAGTCACGAGAAAAAGAAAGTAGGTCAATATTCTCTTACTTTTTTCGTGCTTTTTTTCAATGTGTGTTTTTTGTTCTTCTTATTAGCTTTTATTTGTTTCTTCTTCTATTTACCACTTTTATAACTCCTACAGCTATTATTACTAGTTTTACTGCTATCCCCACCACTACCACCACAACTTTTGCTACTACCACCATCCACACTGTAACAGACATCGCTACTACTACAACTATTACTACTACAACCACTACTATTACTACTACTACTGCTACTACTACTACTGCTACTACTACTACTGTTACTTCTACTACTACTACTACTACTTCTACTACTACTACTACTATTACTACTACTACTACTACTACTACTACTACTACTACTACTACTACTACTGTTACTACTACTACTACTACTACTACTACTACTACTACTACTACTACTACTACTACTACTACTGTTACTTCTACTACGTACTACTACTTATAGGAACTACCACGTGTAGGCCTCGCGGCCTCTTGTAGCTTCCTTATTTTCTTATGTTCTTATGTACTACTACTACTGTTACTTCTACCACTACTACTATTACTACTACTACTACTACTGTTACTACTACTACTGTTACTTCTACTACTACTACTACTACTACTACTACTGTTACTTCTACTACTACTACTACTACTACTACTATACTACTACTGTTACTTCTACTACTACTACTACTACTACTACTACTACTACTGTTACTTCTACTACTACTACTACTACTACTACTACTACTACTACTGTTACTTCTACTACTACTACTACTACTACTACTACTACTACTGTTACTTCTACTACTACTACTATCCTTACCATGCTTATTTTTTCCTTCTTCCCCTCATTTCCCCTCTCCTCACTTCACCATCCTCCCTAATGTTTCCCTCTCTCTCCTCTTCCCTTCCCCTCTCCCTGATCACTTCATCCCCTTCTTACTTTTTCTCGCCACTTTCCATCACTTCCCCTCACTCACACTTCCTCTTCTTTTTTCTCTTCCTATTCTTCCCCTCATCTTCCTGCCCATGTTCCCCTTCATCCCCTTTTTTCGTACTTCTCTTCCCCTCCTTCCCCCTTTACCTGCCATTAGCCTTCCCCTTCTTTCCCGCTTCCACTTACCACTTACTTTATATTCCCCATAAATGTCCTTGCCTCCCCTCTTTTCCCCCTCAGTTTTTTAATCCTTTCCCTTAGCACTTAATTTCTCTCCTCTTCCCTTCCCCTCATCACTCCCCAGTCTCATATCCCTCCCCATCATTTGTATCTCCTCCCCTCTCCCTCCCCTCACCTCTCCTTCCCCTCACACCATATTCAACAGGTAAAGGCTATGTTGCACCTATGTTGAAGAGAATTTGTGTACCTGTGTAGAAGAGAAAGTGAAGAGAATGACTGGGCAGCAATTTGTTCCTTATGGTTATCTATATGTTTGTGTATTTTCTTTATTTCCTTTGTTTCTGCTTGGAGAAGGAAGAGAGAGAAAGTAGAGAAAACTGCAGAGGAGAGGCCCAAAATAGAGAGAGAGAGAGAGAGAGAGAGAGAGAGAGAGAGAGAGAGAGAGAGAGAGAGAGAGAGAGAGAGAGATATGCCATGCAATCAGAATGTTGAGGTAGGTCCTGCATACACACACACACGCACGCATGCACGCACGCACGCACGCACGCACGCACGCACGCACGCACGCACACGCACACGCACACACAATGACACCTTGGAACGCACCGCAACACTGTGGAACGAAGGACACATTGCAACATACACACACACACCACACACCTTACATTTACACCGTTCACACCGCCCGCCGGTCCAGTGGATAAGAGAACGGTGCGCCATTCTGTGGTTCGCCTGTTGGCATCCCAGTTCGCTCTCGGGGATTTTTCACCGACTAATTCGGGCGGTTACTCTCCCCCTTGAGCAAGGGGATGGGGGGGGGGGGGGTGAGGTCACAGTATTTCTCAAAGATCGGTCACTAAGAGCTCCAAGCTCATTCCAGGAGGGTGAAACTGGTGATCGCGAGTCCGGCTCGCATGGACAAGATCGTGAGTGAATACCCATTACACACACACACACACACACACACACACACACACACATACACACACACACACACACACACACACACACACACACACACACACACACACACACACACACACACACACCGAGCAACACAGTCTCCCACGACCCAGCCATGCAACACTAGAAAGGTCAAACACAGAGACACCGTTTGTGTATGTATGTGTGTGTGTGTATGTATGTATGTATGTATGTGTGTGTGTGTATGTATGTGTGTATGTGTGTGTGTGTGTGTGTGTGTGTGTGTGTGTATATATATATGTGTGTGTGTGTGTGTGTGTGTGTGTGTGTGTGTGTGTGTGTGTTTGTTTGTCTGAAATTTACCCACGGTCTTGCCCACGCGAGCTGGAATCGCGATCGCCAGTTTTATCCACCGGAGAGAGCTTGGAGTTCGTAATTACCGATCTTTGGGTAATGCTGGAACTCACACACTACACCCATCCCCTTGTTCAAGGGCGTTAGTAAACACCCACGTTTATCGATGAAAAATCTTCGGGAACGAGCGGGGATCCAACTGACACTCGGGGACCTAACACTCGCTCTCATCCAATTGACCATGCAGGTGTGTGCGTGTGTGTACATAGGTTACATGAGGGGCAGGACGCACAGTGTAGGGCCACGCGCTCACGCCCCACATCCGTTCAAAAGGTCGCGGGGGTCAGGAGGGCGCGCGCGTAGGCATGGACGTGGGAGGGGCGCGGTTGGGCAAGCGATGGGATGCCCTGGAAAGTAAGTGAGAGAGAGAGAGAGAGAGAGCGAGAGAGAGAGAGAGAGAGAGAGAGAGAGAGAGAGAGAGAGAGAGAGAGAGAGAGAGAGAGAGAGAGAGCCCATGAGCTACTTGGCCTTTTGGGGCCAATTGGTACCATCTCTGGGGACCAAGGCATTTTGTGATTTTCTGTTAGGTGTATATATGTAGATGTCAAAAAACCATGATGGCCATGTCGGCAGAGTAGCTTAAGGTTGCTGGGCACGTTTATGTACAATGGGGGTATAGTTGAAAAAGTGAAAATATGAGCGCACATTTTGTCGTTTTACTGCACATTGTCGGTCATGCAGTGAGACTGTGTCCTATTTATCATCAGAAATCATATTTTTAAAAGTTATTGTAAGACCTTATAAGCATTACATATGTGTCTGGTTTTGTTTCCTTTCTAAAAATGGTGTCGGAACAATTTTTTAAATGGCTGGCAGCGAACATGATCATTTTAAGAATAAATAGGAAATAAATCATTATAACTTCTAAATACATATATGCTATGCTCAATAACCTCAATTTTGATATTATGACAATGTTATAATATTGAAGTGGTGATAACCACCATATCCGGGGAGCACTATTTAATAATAAAAATCCAAAATGGCAACCATATTTTACAAGTATTTAAATGAACGCACATACTTGTTTTTAACTTCTTACCCAGCGAACATATAAATATTATTTTGGTGCTTACCCCTACAGTATATCATATCAGGAATACACTAAAATACAAATCAGAATGGTTTAGCAGGTTTTAGTGGCATGTTTTGCAGACCATAGTATAATAATAGCGAACATTTAAATCAATTTTAACCTCAATATATTTATGTAAGTAGTTATGACACTCGCAGTGTTCTATGCACTGACCAAACTAGGATATATTCATTTAAATATTCAGGAATAAAAAAAGTGTGTAGGCAATGACAAATAATTAAGACTTCTATGTTTATTATTATCCTTTCAATCAGTCAGCAAGTACCAACAGTGTTCGTATGAAGAAGGAACTGGAGATATCATGAATATCAGACTGTCTACATGTACTCGTTTCAGTTGTCAATGTCACTATCATCACTGTCATCATCTGCACTCTGATCAAATGCCTCTACGTCTTGCGTCTTCATGTTGTCGCAGTCTTCCAAAACACAAGCATCGGTGCAGCTCAAGCCATTTTCCATACAAGTGCATGTTGGCAGCTTGCACACTCGTTTGCACTTACACGACAGAAATTCCAAGACAACCTCTGGCGCTGGAGCACCTGACATTCGGTCGATCGTGAGATCACCGTCATCGTCCAGTTCCCAACCGTTGCAGTCACATGGGTTGGGTATACTTGGGGTTGCCTCCAGGCTTCTGTGCCACACAGCGGCTTGATAGCAAGCTCTCGTTGCATGTAGTATCAAGCAATCTTGGCAAGGAGGCAATTGTTCAGATTGGATGTGTCCCTTCGCACGGAACAACTGGAAACGCATCTCGTCTACTCTTGTGATTTCAGTACGGGCCATGTACATCTGGCAGGTGAACTCCTCGAGCACGTCCATGAGATCATCACGTATAGTCCAGTCTTTCCCTAGTTCACTGAATGCTGTCTGAAATGGAGGATTGTTCATCAGGAGTTTGAGGGCTGTAATTTTTCCACGACCACTGAATGCGCTCAAAGTGTCACAGCCTGTAAATGCGTGTAATCCCAACAGGGCGCTACAGACTTCTGTACCAAGAGCACTGGCGATCTTGTGTATGTCAAGCAGTCTAGTGCGATTTGATGTTCCACACCTGACGTACAGTTTGCATTCCATTGCAAGTTAGAATGTGATGCACAAGATCATGACGTCAGTGTCCTCCGAAGCTACAATCACAGATGGAAAACTTGATGACGCATGATTGCAGTGCAGTACCAGGCGGGTGTCTGCTTCTTCTTGACTTGATTGGAGTTCTTCAATATCCACCACAGCTAATGCAGTGGCTCGGACAGTCAGATCTGATCAGATCCACAGCTTGAATGAGCACTTCACGTGTTTTACTCCAAGGAATATATTTATTCTTCTTATCGCAGAATATACAGATATCATCGTATACACGTGAAGCTGATGACTTTGATTCTCGAGGTCGTACACATCTGGACGTAGAGGGAATAGGCAGCTGTTTTTCATGTTCCTGGAGTTTGTCCAGTTTTTTCTTATGTGTGAAGTTGGCACGACATGTTCTGTGATAGTAAAGCTTATCTGCGTAATCACAGACATCAAGATCAATGATAGCTTTGAACTGCTGCAGCGTTGCTGCCCTAATAAGTGTGTCGCATGATTCATCGTCCTTTGGCTTGGAAAGTTCTGAGACTGGTGATAGCTTCGACAGATGACACAATTTCTCCGATCGGCGGAACTGCCTTTCGGTGCTGCCATTATATCTGAAATGTATATGGAAAATATATTACAATTGAAATTGTGTAATATGACAGTACATATTATTGAGCTAATCTTAATTAACGTCGTTTTCAAACTGAAAATGAAAATATACTTAAATAAATTTAGGATGGTTGTATTGTTCAACAGTATCATAAATACTTCCAGAAAAAGATAGTTATACATAATCAAATGGATACAACCCATCTGCATACCCAACAATATGCAGGAACATGACGAAATATGACTTCATATTTAAAAAGTTTTTCGGTCATACCCCCACTGTATATAAACGTGCATAGCAACCTTAAGCTACTCTGCCCAAATGGCTATCATGGTTTTTTGACTTCCATATGCTTACACCAAACTGAAAATCACCAAATGCCTTGGTCCCCAGAGATGGTACCAATTTTCAAAGTGGCTCATGGACTAAGAGAGAGAGAGAGAGAATCATAAGCTCATAACCATAGGATTCTTTCTCTCTTTCTCCATCTCACTTGGAGGTCAAATGAAGTTTCCATTATAGTGAGAGGAGCGACGACGAGGAAGAGGAGTTACATAGGTCAGGGACAAGCCTTGTTTCATGTGTTACAGGCACCTAGCACTAGCAGGGACCTTTGAGAGAGAGAGAGAGAGAGAGAGAGAGAGAGAGAGAGAGAGAGAGAGAGAGAGAGAGAGAGAGAGAGAGAGAGAACTATAAGCATTGCATCACTTCTCTGTTCTCTTACCAAGTCGCGTTATTTTTCCATCTTAATGTAGAGGAAAAACCAGACGAGGCGGTATTGCTTGCGGACGAGGGATTCTTTCTGGCAGTGGCGCCCTTGAGGAGAGAAAGGGAGGGAAGGTGAAGTGCGGGGAGCTCCGTACCTTGCCACAGAGGCCTCCTGACTACTCCTGCTTGTTGTTTTCATCTTTGCCGACAGTACATGATAGGAAAGAGATTAATATATTCGTGACAATCATTATGCAGAGCGAAGATCGAGGCGTGTATGAGAGAGAGAGAGAGAGAGAGACTGTGTGAAGGATGATAAACGAGTGGAGGAGGAGGAAGAAAGGGCAACTGAACACAATAACTCTTTCACTTACTCTCAAGGAAGAACACAGCAACAGATGAACAAAGTACCAGAACAGTGCGAGTAATAACAGCAAATATTGATGCAGATGGAAGAAAAGAAGAAGAGCAAGGACGAGGAAGAGGAGGAGGTGAAGGAGTAATAAGGGGGAAGAGGAAACAGAGCGAGAAAACAGCAAGGAGAGGTAACCGTTCTGTGCAAGGAAGACTTCGAGAGAGAGAGAGAGAGAGAGAGAGAGAGAGAGAGAGAGGAGAGAGAGAGAGGAGAGAGAGAGAGAGAGAGAGAGAGAGAGAGAGAGAGAGAGAATGAATCATAAGCTCATAACCATAGGATTTTCGCTCTCTCTATCTGTACATAATCTGCTATCACAACTCCCGACGAAGCAAAAAACCAACAACAACTACAATCCAGTACTTTCTCCAATCTTCCCATGATGAGGTGTTTGCTACAGGCAGGTGTTTCAGGGAAGTAGCTACTATACCACGCAGCAACACCACAGCCCTGAGAACACTGTGACATGACGGGAGCCCGGCACGGCGGCGGGAGCGGACGCAGAGTAACGTTGGGCGGAAGTGAGTGGGCCTATAGAGTTACCTGTGATCTGCGCTTGAGCCGATTAAGACAGACTTTGAGGTGGAGGCTTCGTGCAGGACTCCCCGAGGCTCCCACGCCCCTCACCTCCTCCCGGATGGGCCGCCACCCACGCCAGAACCTGTTGGTATCAGGATGAGGGGCGGGGATGTAGTTTTGTTCCTCCTGCCGCTGCTGTGTTATTCACCATGGTCTTGATCATGTGCTGGACTCGTGACCACCAGGTATTGCTCTACCAGTAAGGAGATTTAGAGCTCATAAGACCGATGTGTTTGTTTACTTATATTTTTTATTGGATTGTTATCTGACATGTAATAGCAGCAGCAGCAGCAGCAGCAGTAGTAGTAGTAGTAGTAGTAGTAGTGTCGTCGTCGTAGTAGTAATAGTAGTGTACCAGTAATAGCAGCAACAACTAGAAAAACAACAATAGATGTAGTAGTAGTAGTAGTCCTGACAGCAGCAGTAATTGATATAGTAGTCGAGGTTTATGGTGGTAGCATAAGCAGCAGCAGCAGCAAGAGTACCGTAGCAGCACTCTTCAGCTCGCGATGCGTTGTTCCCTCCCTGGCCGTCACAGGTGCCGCGTGGGAACATGGGGGAGGGGCGGGGAGGTGTTCAGGAGGTGGTCATATTTTTTTTCCCTTGCCACCTGCAGGAGGTGAATGCTCCATCCCCGCTACAACCCGTAATTTGGGCGCGGATTTAATGTTCTCGGCTGAGTGGTAATAATATGAAACTTTACTTGGTGCAAGTTAATTCATCCCACACTTGGTCTTGATCATCGGTTTGTCATTGCTGTAAGATGTACAGACATTTGCTATACAAAGGAGGCCGTTATGGTGTACATTGGCCTGTGTGTGTGTGTGTACTTAGCGAAGCAACTCATGCCTTTTCTTGATTGGTTTGTATTCAGATCGTTTCACACACCTCGCCTCGAGGACAGCGGGGTTGCGCCTCCCCTTGGTGGTTCGCTCCAACAGTGGGCAGCTGGAGGAAAGTTGCCGGCCGGCTGCTGTTAGCGGCGCCTGGTGCCCTTGATGCCGCTGGAGTGGCTGGCCACGTTATCTGTCCCTATGCGAGGCTCACACTTCATGCAAGAGGGAAACTGCCACAGTCCCTGCCTCCCCTGGAAACAAAGGATGTCGCCTCAGCGTGAAATACAAAACATGTCTTGTTCTTCCCCTCGTGAGTGGGCGCGTCAGTGGCCTGGCCAGCAGTGCTCCAACAGCCAAGAGGGATCATGGGTGGAACACAGGAGACGCCGCTCCAGGGTGTGTATTTATTGATAATTTCGGGAAGGTGGCGAAAGGACAGGGCGGGCGGGCGCCCCTGAGAGGCCCAACACGCCACAACACAAGCTGACGCGCGCCGCCACCCTCCTCGTCACCACCAGCCAGCACCCATGTGTCCTCGTTCAACAAGTGGACACAAGCCCCATTTACTTGTTCAGCGCATGATATGGCTGCTATTATGGTGGTGCCGGCCAAGGGGAAGCCATCACGGCCAACACGCACATGCTCGAGTCGCGACATAGGGCCCTCACTCATAGCGGCGGCTGAGGCGGCGGTGTCAGACAACTGGCGGACGGACAGCTCACATATTCTCTCAGGAGGACCCGACGCCGCGCCCGGCCCCGGCTTGGCGTGAGGACCCGCCACCTTCGCCCTCCGTACACACCCGCTGCCTGTGGGCATTCATGTAGTATTTAAGGATAATGCTACGCATATTTGATACAAAAAAGGTCCTGAATAAAGTGTACAGATGTGTATACATAAACAGCAGCAGTGGGTGGCTGCCACGCGCGCGTACACACGAACACACAGGCAGTGGGTGAGACACAAGGGCCCAGCGGCTGCCAGGTGTCACCATCTGCCTCAATTACCCACCGGTGTCGTACTTTGAACCCGGCCGTGTAAGCGGCGGAATCCGACTCGTCATTTACTCTTCTCGCAGGCTTTTTAGATAGTTGTTTAGGGCGTGAGAGCAGGTGTGGTTGAACCGAGAAGCCCCGCGACCTAGCTCTTCAGCAGCAGCCTGTCGAGTGGGCGGCCTCCTTGGTAATTACTGAAGGTAGAAGTTCCCGAACACTTACTGAAGCTTCAACACCGTGACTCACCCCCGCACAGCCTCCGTTCTTCTAATGATTGTATTGTATTAATCGGTTGGTCAGTGAAACCGCTACTTTGAAGTATTAAAGCGAGGTGTATGGGTGTTGTATGCCTTGTTGGAATGCTGATGGATGATTGCGACAAGCTCGGCCTTTTCACCTTTCACCTCGATTTTTACCCCCCATTCCATCTCATTAGCAGGATGGCTGGTGTGGAGGGAAGCATAATATGCATTTTTCTCCTTATTCATCACCAGACAACTCATCCCTCTCTCCCCCTTCCTTCCTTTCAGTGATGATTATGAATAAAAAGCATCGCAACACGGAAGCTCAGGGTCGGCCGTCACCACCTCCTCCAGTCACGCAAACTTGTCCAGGACGCCCCGGAGCTCCGTCAGATTAACTCTCCAGTGAGCAGATGATTAGGCAAACGCTGGGCCGGACGGACGGAGGCGTTTAAAGTTCCTCGGGAAGGCGGCGGCCGAGCAAACCCAGCAATGCCCGGTTGATTAGGTGTCTGTGGGTGTGGGGAAGGGGAGTTGAGGGGGTGCAATCGGAGGAGGGAGGGTGGGTGGCAGCAGGACTAGGGGTGAGAGAGCGGGAAGGGCCACACACTACTTTACGGCTGCCAAACGCTCTCACCCTCCACCTCAGCTCTCAGGATACCATGTTTTGCTGAGTTTATAGAGAAAGGAAGGAGGGAGGTGGCAGCGAGGCGTATGGAGGTCTAGGAGGTGATCTGGGGGCAGCGCTAAGATAGTTTGTGGAGGAAATGGCAGCGGTGACAAATCAAACAAAAGTATGGCTAAGGAGGGCAGCCAGCCAGTCACTCAGAGCACACACACGTCGCCACCGCGCGATAACTTCACCTTCACGATATTCATGAAACAATTTACTCGTTCTTTATGTTCCCTCGCCTCTTTCCACTTAATATTTAGCTGGGCGACTTCGTAAAACTCTATTCGGTATAATGTAGGATGTAAATTGTTGCATCGCGTGACGGGTACGTGGTGAAATAGGTTTGCGTAATGGAGATTATCTTACGTGAGGTGGGTGCAGGTGGTGGCTACGAAGGGAGCAGACCAGCAGAGAGAGAGACGGTCCGCTGGGTCCTGGTGTCACACTACGCGACCACACGCAACCATTTATTCATCTAGAGCTACTTTTTACCACCTCCCCCTTCCACTCTATCGAGAATTAGAAAATAGAAATGCTCGTTAGGTATGCAAGGCTGTGCGTGAGGGAAAGTAGGGGTGAGGAAAGAACGTAAGGAAGGCGAGGGTTTTATTACCAAGTTTTCGCGCATCGGTCAACTCTGTGCACGACCCGCCAACCTTACTCACCCGTCGCTGGTGATCACTCGGTAACACACACAAGGGGATCGAGATTCACCCATCGTCTGCTACTCAATATAATCCCTGTATTAAACTCACTTGTTAAGCATCGAACAGCTACTATCTTCTTGGATTTCTAAACTGCCGGCTGCCCTGAGAGAAAGATGATATCGGGAGCGTTGTGTTGAGTGGAGGGAAAAGAAGATTCGAAGTGCGCGGGGCGAGGCTGGCGGCTGGGGAGCGGGTGTAGCGGGCGTCTGCGCGAGATAATAGCCGCTCCCCTGAAACTTTTGACAACAAGACGTGCCACTTGTTCAGTCTGTGGTCAACTTGGAGAGTGTTCGCACTGGCCGTATCATGTGGGCCGTGAGTGCCAGTGAAATGGGTTATCATGAGTTTACCAAAAAGCTGTAAGAGAAGTTGGGTGCACAGTGAGGAGAGGAGTGTGAAATAGATAGAGTAAAAGGCTGTGTGATCTTGGAACCGCTAGAGAGCCGTGTATTATGAGCAAAGCCCCTCAAGAAGGTTTCGTTTCTCCTCTGGCCCCAGCTATCTCCCGATCACTGTAGAGTCACGTGTGTGTGTATGTGTGGAGTAGTTCTGAGAGAGGATTATTTAAAGGCCCGGTTCGTGTTGGTTGTGAATGCTTGCAGACTTGGAAAATCTTGTACAACCGTGGATACATTTCCTGCAAGTGTGGAGGTGAGTGTTGTACTTTACAGTTTGTTGTTGATCTGTGTAAACATGATCGTTATTGATGCTCTGTAGATGTTCTGTATGTGTGTGTAAAGCAGAGTGGTGAAACAAAGGAACTCCACCAGCGTGGGTATCACCTTGCGTCTGTGATCATCTGAAAGCGAGACACATCATGGTCGCGAGGGTGACGAGACACACTCACAGTGACCTTTAAAGAGTGATAATGTTTTGCCACGACCCACCTCGCAGTGATCACATTTACCTACCCCACAGTACAGTGAGTTTGTGTATGCCATGGACTGCTACCTGGGTGAACCGTGACATTTTTTTTGTCAGCCACTATTTTCCCCGATTTGTATTGGCCTTTTCTTCGCTATAAAAGGACAAAAGACTTTCTTAATCGTGTGGGTGTGAACTGGACATTTGTAAGTCTGTTGAGTCACCTATTATCCATAAAAAAGCACCGACGGGCTGGTGTTACCAGTTAATTTGCATTCACGCCACAGTTGCTGAGTGAGAAACTGTCCACAAAAGTGCTCAACATGATATTTATGGCCTCCAAGTTGAAAGCTGCAGTGAAATACGACATCGACTCTGGCAATATTTATGTATGCGTGATCGTAGTGTGGCACGAGGACTGGCTGACTGGCTGCTCACGGGCCTCAAGTGTAGAGGATGGAAGGTGTCTGTACTCTCGGTCTTGTGTCCGTCTCAGTGTTCCTCCCTCGCTAAGATAACCAGATTGGCTGAGTTGTTGCCAGTTCATTGTGGACTCATCTTTATTCAGTTAACTCTCAACTGTGTGTGTGCGTTTGTGTGTAGCTCATGCTAGTCTGCTGCTCTGCTGTCAATATAGTCTTAGGGATCAGTCCTACCGGCATCAGGATACACAGTGAGGAGGGCCGGCCGGGGCTTCCCTTGGTGGTGACGGCTGAGGGAAGGAAACAAGACATTACCCTCGCACCCATGTTGAAGTAGTTAATGAGGTAGTGAAAGGTGGGTGTGAATGAGTAAGTGACGCGCAGCACTAAAACTATTCATTGAGAGACAGACAGAGAGACAATGGATTATGCAAATGACTTGAGTATTTATTGTTTTTACTCTCACATGTACGAACACGCGTTACCAGTGAACCCCACGCAGCGACGGAGACACTATTTAACACAGTTGTGGGTAGGCATAGAGAGAGGGTGGGTAGGAGAGGGGTGGAGGGAGGGACGCTTAGAGGGTTGGAGAGAGTGGTTAGTCTGTACAGCGGATGGTGGGTGGCGGTGAGAGGTGGAGGGAGGGAGGGAGGTAGTGAGAGGCGATCCCGTGCAGTGACTGTCGTGTGTTATTCTTAGTGTATGACAACTCACCTGGCCCCTCTGCAGCCTAGCGTCGGGTGGGTCTTAAAAAAGATGTTACCAGCCCCGCCTCTACCCCACGGCGACGGCGGCAGCTTGGGGCAGGCTGGGCAGGGAGGAGGGAAAGGATGAGAAGGCAACGAACGCCTCTTCCCTCCTTCTCTTTCAGGGCAGAGAAGGGAGGCAGGCCGAGGCACTCACAAAAACGGGAGCACGTAGAAAAAAATAAACGTTTAATAGAATCATGATTAATGAGTCGGAGGACGGATCCAGCGGCGGGTATGAGGGTCAAACCGGTTCGAGAACGTTACCTTGGTAGCCGCCGGAGGAGGGTGAATGTATGGCGTCCCCCGCCCCCCTGCCTGCCCAGCCCCTCCCCCACCCCCCCCTCAAACACTACCAACACCCTCCCCCACTCCCCTCCTCCCCTCTCCTCCCCATCCAATACCAACATGAGTCCTCTCGCCTATCCCTTCCTCCTTTCCTCCCCCTCTCCCTTCCTTCGCTAGCTAATAGATACGTTAAATTACCCAGATGGCTTAGCAAGTCTTCAGCGTCGGCCTTGTCTTGCGTGTTCTCGTGTGTGCGAAGAGGAAGAGGTGGTGAAGGTGATTGAGTGAGTGATGAAGGAATGTCCCAGCCAGCTTACCCACGGCTCAGCTGGCCGGTGTTGAGACATGAATCAACGGGGATATTTATCATGAATTCAACGAGGATATATCAGCGGGGTATAAGTAGTGTAAGTTATAAGTATACCGTTTATATAACATAAGTTATAGTATATTATATTAGTTATAAAAGTGTGTGTATTATACTCGTGTGGTTTTGTCTTTGTTTCTATATTTTTATATTTTTTAATTTGATGCATCCATCTTGCCGCTATCACCTCTTCACGCAGTCCATTCCCGGCATCTATGCTTTTATGGGGAAAGCTGCACTTCTTTGTGTTACTCAAACATCTTCCTTTTCTCAATGTGTGTGTGTGTGTGTCAAGCGACAAGAGAGCGCACGCGGCCTGCCAGCCAAGCAGTGGTGGTGGTTGTAGTGTTTGGTCTCTCAGCTTTAAACTTCCCATGTGAAAAGGCTTAGTTGTGGGGGTCGCCAAGTGTTTGTCTTAACAGGAATATCGGCCGCTCATCATGAGTAGTACCAAGCGTCCTGAACTTCAATGAGGAGCCTACACGGGCAGGCGATGGAGGGACGGTACAGCGGGGTTCTCTTCGATGTGTGTGTGTGTGGCATAAATGGAGCTCCACCGCGGATAACCCCAAAAACATGCAGGGCTACACACACACACACACACACACACACAACACTTAATCAAACACACACACACACACACACACACAACACTTACTCACACACACACACACACACACACACACACAACACTTAATCAAACGCACACACAGTCACACACACCAGTAAACTTATACGATTTTCTTTCCTCCCTGAAACTATAGCTCCAGGACAGTTAAGTATTTCTCTCTCTCTCTCTCTCTCTCTCTCTCGTGTGTGTGTCTTGCCCTCTGTGTCCAGCTGAATCATTGCGTGCCAACCTTCTCCTGATGTTGACAGTTGTTGTAATGACTAGGTCCTCCTCTCCCTCCCCCACCACCACCACCTTGTTGACACCAGCACGCTACCACCATCACCACACCAACACCATCACTCAACCGCAGTCACCACTCCTCCACCTCCTCCTCCACACCACCATCCTGCCGTGCCGCCTACTTGCTTGCTTGATCCACACCCACATACATACGACTCTTCATCACCACTCCACTCCACTATGGGATATACCTTCTTCCACTGCTCACTCCACATCGCTTACTCATTTCCACTTCGGCAGTACTACTCTAAACATGATTTTATTTATTTACTCCACATCCTCCTCTCCACTCCACAGTTCCCTCATGCACTTCAACTTGGTAGCATTCAATCCTTTATCCTTTGTCATGTATTTTTTGTTCTTTTTAACATTACATCGTTTGATAAAAGTAGCAAATTATTAACCGTATAAATGTATCCACCCAACTCTCTCTCTCTCTCTCTCTCTCTCTCTCTCTCTCTCTCTCTCTCTCTCTCTCTCTCTCTCTCTCTCTCTCTCTCTCTCTCTCTCTCTCTCTCACACACACACACACACACATACATACAGTGTATGTATGTACCTGAAGTGTGTGTGTGTGTATGTCATACACACACACACACACACACACACACTTCAGCTCCTGTAGTGTGCTGTGAGCCTGTGACGCTGTGTAAAAATCGATTCCGGTAAAGATTTGGTCACATAACGTAATTCCGGTGCAGAGAGAGAGAGGTGTTTATATTTCCCATTCATTGTTCTCTATCTTTTTCCTCCACCTCCTCGTCCTCCCTTCCACCCACTACCTGCACGGGACGAAAAGTGGATGGAGGAAAGTAGTGGTTCGATTCCTCCACTTACTCTCGCCTGTTTGGCCTTAAAGGTGTGTGTGTAGAACTGTTAGTTTTGTATGAACTATTGCTATGAGAGAGAGAGAGTGAGAGAGAGAGAGAGAGCAGACAGGAAGATGATAAGCACAATTTTCAAGCTTTCCTGTAGCTGTAAACTAGACTTGCACACCACAACCCCCTTTCTCTCTTTTTTTTTCTCACACACACACACACACACACACACACACACACACACACACACACACACACACACACACACACACACATACACACTTAGTAGTAGGGAAATAGAAGCTCCTTTACCGTGTGTGTGTTTGCTTGCTTTCACAGAGCCAAATAAGGTGGGTTCACCTATGGAATGTCGTCCCCTTAAAAGGTACTGTTGTAATGAGAGAGAGAGAGCTTTCCTTCCCCTCGTCATCCTAGTAATATTATGACCAGTTAATCCACAAAGGGAGGAGGAGGGGAGTAAAAAAGTGGCTGGCTACCTCGCTACTACTGCACCTGACGGCCTTGTGTCAACCTGCTGGTCCGAGAGAGAGAGAGCGTTCGCCTTTTCATTTCTTTCCCTCAATGCATCTTTTCATCATCTCATCGTTTCTGTTATTTTCTTGTCTTCTCTTATTTTTCTGTATTCTCGTTCTTTTCCTGTATGTTATTCTCGTATTATTGTTTTATAACCTGTGGAGAAGGAGGAAGAGGTACTACAAGGAGAGGAAGGAAGGTTGGCGTGATGATGATGATGATGGTGATGCAGGGTTGAAAGTGAAGAAAGTGTGAGAAGGTAAAGTTGTGGTAGAAAGTCGTTATGTGGGGGAGGTGGAAGTTTGATGGGTAGTAGTAGTGGTAGTTGTGGTGGTGGTGGTAGTAGTAGTAGTAGTTGTGGTGGTGGTGGTAGTAGTAGTAGTTGTGGTGGTGGTGGTAGTAGTAGTAGTAGTTGTGGTGGTGGTGGTAGTAGTTGTGGTGGTGGTAGTAGTAGTAGTAGTAGTAGTAGTAGTAGTTGTGGTGGTGGTGGTAGTAGTAGTAGTAGTAGTAGTAGTAGTAGTGGTGGTGGTAGTAGTAGTAGTAGTAGTAGTAGTAGTAGTAGTAGTAGTGGTGGTGGTGGTGGTGGTGGTGGTGGTGTAGTAGTAGTAGTTGTGGTGGTGGTGGTGGTGGTGTAGTAGTAGTAGTGGTGGTGGTGTGGTAGTAGTAGTAGTAGTAGTAGTAGTGGTGGTGGTAGTAGTAGTAGTAGTAGTAGTAGTAGGTTAATGATTGGGGGTGGTAGCTTTGTTTTGGTAATTATTTTTTGTTGAGAGAGAGAGAGAGAGAGACGTCTTGTGCCACAGGCGAGCAAATGTCTCAACTTTTCCTTCCTCAGCCATACCAAGTTTTTACAGAACGACCTCAACTTCCATCTTCCTCCCTCCCTCCCTCCCTCCTCCTCCTGACTCCACCCTGATCTTCTCCACTCTAGAGAAAGAAAGCAAGAAAGACATCCAATACTA
>JACEEZ010002682.1:312500-387500 GCA_016584305.1 Chionoecetes opilio
TTCCTACTGTCCTCACCCCCTTCCCTCCTTCCCTCCCTCCCTTCTTCCCTCCCTCCTTCCCTCCCTCCCTCCCTCCCTCCCTCCTCCTCCATCCTTTCCTCCATTCCTACTGTCCTCACCCCCTTCCCTCCTTCCTCTCCTCCCTTCTTCCCTCCCTCCTTCCCCCTCCTTCTCCCTCCCTCCCTCCCTCCCTCCTCCATCCTTTCCTCCATTCCTACTGTCCTCAACCCCTTCCCTCCCTGCCATCCCTCCCTCCATCCTTTCCCCTTCCCTCCCTCCCTCCTCCCATCCTTTCCTCCATTCCTACTGTACTCGCCCCCTTCCATCCTTCGATTCCTTACCTCATGAGAAAGAGAGAGAGAGAGAGAGTCAACTATCCACATATAGAGTCTTTGTTACTCGCTTGCTATTTAGCTCTACAAAGTTGCAGTAGAAGGAATGTATTATATTTTGGCTGATTTCGTAAGTAATCTATATATTTTCCTCCATTCACATATTTATTATTTTCTTTCACTTGAAGTATGTACGAAGGTAATTATTATCATTCCTCTTTTTTTTCTTTTCATTATTAACCCCCTGAGACCCAGAACGTAATTTCCATTGTAATTTGGGTACCATTTGACGATTTTTAGTGATTTTAAGCAATATTTTATCGATATGACCTGTTTAGTATCCTTGTCCACTAACTAATTTGGTATATTCAGTTACTTTTCGTAATTTTATAGCTAGACAACATCATTTTTTTTATAGCAAAGGAAAGATCTGGGCGTGAAGGGTTAAGTACTGTTTCACTTTGATCTTGTTTTCCTGTTCATTTTATCATTACATCATATTACGATCATATTTTTTGTGTTATTGTTGTTGTCATGTTATCACTCCTCATATTTGTTATCTACGCCATGTTGTCGAGTCAGTTATTGTTTATCGCTCTCTTCACTGAACACTTCATTGATGGATATGTAATTTTTTCTTTTACTTTCGTTAATTTGTTCATTCGCTTGTAATATTCAATGTTACTAATTTTGTGAGTTGTTATTTTTATTGTTTTTTTTGTTTTGTTTGCCTCTGCCTTGATATATTCGTCTTTTAATTGATTTCTACGTCATTAATATTTCTTAGTATTTTTCATTCGTCCAATTATCTTTATTTTCCCATCTGATTTATTTGAATGACGTATTTATTCCGTTTTTTTTCGTAAGTTTAAAGCAACACCCTCTTTTGACGGAAACTCTTAAACATTACACTTATTTGTATTGAATTTTCACTCCTTCCAATGATTTGCTGAGATTTAATTAATGGCTCAATTCCACATATTTTACTTCTTCATAATGTCATTTACACTTGCTATTAAGCCAAGAACACGTCATGCTAATATCTTGTTTCACTTCCTTGTTAATTAATTAGAAGTTATATTTATTCTATTATCAGCATCCGGTGTTATGTTCATTTTTTTCTTATGCTCTATTGTTTTTTTTCTTCACATTATCGTACTGTGTTTTATTCGATACTTATGCCACTTCACATTTTCTCTTGACTCGTACTGACGGGTGGACATTATCGTACGCTGGCTTGCCTTGTTGTTATCTATATGGAATGGCGTGATGGTTGCTGCCTAACCTTGTCTCTCTTATCAGTCTCCCCCACCCACCTCTCCCTCCTTTCCCTCCCATGTCATTTAGTTATGTGGGAGGGAGGGAGGTGAAGCGGGGTGGGGGAAAGGGGGGAAAAGATTGAATTTATTGAAGATTGTGTGGGTGTTAAGTCTCTCTCTCTACTTTTTCTTCTCATTTCCTTAAGTTTTCCTCTTAGGGCGTAGAGAGAGAGAGAGAGAATGAATGAAATAATGAAATCCGAAATAAATGAAATGAGAGAAGAGAGAGAGAGAGAGAGAGAGAGAGAGGAGAGAGAGAGAGAGGAGAGAGAGTCAAGAATAACTGCAGAGTAGTAACACGTAGTATACACGTAGTAACTAGATAGGAAAGTAAGAGGGAGGACAGTCAGGATGTGTGGGTGTGTTTGCCTCCGTAGTATTTTATCTTGGCCTCGCATTACGACGTTCACCTTCCTCCACCTGAAGCCAATCACTTATTTATATACTATCTTCTTGCCACGCGGCCCGAAATAGCAGGTTTTTTAGGGTTGTCGCTTGTCGGCCAGGAGAAGGTGGCACCGGGGCGCATATTTCCGCTCTCTATGCGAGTATGTGGTTTCCGAGTGAAGACGCTTGGCTGTAGCTCCGAACTAACCCTAGGAACTTCACGAAAATACCCTCATTGTGACACCCATACAAAATTACCAGTATGTTATTAGGAAACTCTAACCTGCCCTAACCGTAACCTAACCTAACCTGACGTGTTCAAGAGTAAACGCCACATACTCTTCCAGAAAACGGGAACATGCCACCGGGGCGTGAGGAACAACTATCATCAGCTTATTTCTATTGATGTGATCATGTGTAGCTAGATTTTGACCTATTTTTTGTATGAATATGTAATTACCCTTGTTGTTTCATTAATTTCTCTTTATTTTCTGATATATATTTGTTGTGCCTTCTCTTTTCTTCCTCTTTTCCATTTTCATATCTTGTTTTTCCCTCAATTTTCTTCGCGTGGTTTAATAGACTGCATGTTTTCTTTCCTTGTTTTACTGTTTTTTTTTTTTTTTTTCGTTTCTTTCATCCTTCCCAGCAATCCTATCTACTTTTCCATTATTTTCACATATTCCAAGATTCCCTCTTTCTCTGTATATACAATCCTTCTCTCCTCCCTAGGTAGCTATCACGTCTCATCTTTTTTCCCTTTCCAAAAACCTTCCTTTTCGTGTTCCTTCTTTGTTTTCCCAACCACTGCCCCCCCCTCCTCCCCCCCCATTTTCCAAAAGTCAATTTATTATCTCTGCATCCTTCTATTTTTTCTCTATTCATATATTTACCTCCATACGTCTTTATCTATTTTTTTTTCCTATTTCCATTTACTCTTATCATATATCCGGCAGAGTATGTTGCTGGATAGTAATAATTCGTCGTTGTGCAAAGCTTACAAGTACCACTATATGTTACGTAAAGTTGAAGTGTCGACAGTCAATGTGTGTGTGTGTGTGTGTGTGTGTGTCACTTCATCCAAAACTTTTAAAGCAGATAGCAGCTTTTAATGCGCTGATATTGCATGGCTGTGTGTGTGTGTGTGTCTGGTGTGTGTGTGTGTGTACGAGGAGACTGCATGGTTCTCTCTCTCTCTCTCTCTCTCTCTCTCTCCTCTCTCTCTCTCTCTCTTTCTCTTCTCTCCCTCTCATATATATATTATAATATATATATATATATATATATATATATATATATATTTTACACAAGTTAACCCTTAAAAATCGCACCTCGCATAGTAAAAGTTTTCTATCACTTTCAAACAAACACAAAGAAATAATCGAGCATTTGAAGAAAGGAGAAAGAAGAGAAAAAACTGACGCATAATAAACCTACCATTTCACATTTATAATAAATAATAAAAAAAAAAAAAAAAAAAAAATAAAAAAAAAAAAAAAACACTACTGAAACCCAGCAAGGCATCAATACCATAAAATAAAACCATTAAACAATTCAAATATATCAAGTTAACATACGAAAAACATGAAATCCAAGAAAAAGATATAAATACGGAGACAAATCAATGAAGTCACCCTTGAAAAGGAAGCCACATTCTCTTCGGTTCCCTCGACTGGCTGGCTATTAATAACTAGGCTGCGTGCGTGGGCGTGAAATAACCTACTAAACTAAGGTGTGGGCGTGACTAGAGAGGTGTTTTGGGGGACACTGGTAATAGGGGAATACTATAGGGAGTAGGGGAGTAATGGGGAGGACATACCAGGCCGGACTTTGGGAGAGGCAGGGAAATGGCTCTTTTAGGAATGTACATATAGGATGTTTGTCCGAGAGAAATGGAATGTTTTATTTACGAGTTTAAGAGTGAAAGGAGTTTGAAAGAGAGTAGAGAGGAGAGGAGGATAGGTATGTAGGAGGTTATGGAGGAAAAGGTGTTTATTAGGTGTGGTTAAATAAAGGAGAGAGGAGGGAAATGGAGAAAAGGATGGAGGGAAAGAAGGAGGGAAGAGCCGAAGAGGGGAAATGTCTACGTAGGGTGGAGAGAGGGAAGGAGGGAAATGCTATAGGTGGGGTGATTGAGCAATGCGATACTGGGTAGTGTGCGTTGAGAGAGAGAGAGAGAGAGAGAGAGAGAGAGAGAGATGCTGCCTGCCTGTCTGTCCATTTCTCAACTATATTATGACTAGGAAAACGAGGAAGAATGGAAGTCCCGCTTTGAAACACCTGGACAAACCCTTTCCTTCCTCCTTCCTCCTCCTCCTCCTCCTCTTCCCTCGCCTCCTCCTCTTCCTCCTCTTCCTCCTCCTCCTCCTCCTCCTCCTCCCTCGTCCTCGTCCTCGTCCTCTCCTCCTCCTCCTCCTCCTCCTCCTCCTCCTCCTCCTCCTCCTCCTCCTCCTCCTTAGTTCGTGCTGACGTGGCGGCGCTTTGTATAGTCAATAACCTTGTAGTTGGTACTTGCAAAGTGTCTAGATAGGATGAAAATCTTATCTTATCTTATCCTCCTCCTCCTCTGTACAGTATCCTTCGGTGATTTCCCAAGCTAAATAAAATGTCACGTCTCTTATGACTTTGGGGATTTCTTACTATTTTCTTGACGTCATTGCCTCCTCCTCTGCTTCCGTCCCGTCTCTGCCCTCGCCAGTTTTCGTTCTTTTCGCTTTATCAATTGGTGTCGAAATGTAAATCTTGGAAGTGAGGTTAAGTTGCCAATCCATCTTTTTTTTCTTTCCTTTATTCAATTTGTTATTCTTCGTCTATTTAGTATTTCTAGTTTTCCTTGATTTATGTGTTGATTGTTTGGAAATGTGTGTGTGTGCGAGAGAGAGAGAGAGAGAGAGAGAGAGAGTCAAAGTCATACAGAGATTTACGTAGGCTCGACATGTCCTTCCTCCTCCTCCTCCTCCTCCTCCTCGCTCTATCCTTTTCATCATCATCCTTTCCTTTATATTAACTCTTACGACAATCTTCTTTCCTCCCTCTTTATTTTATTTTTCATCATAATTTCTCCCTTTAATAATTGAGAGGAGTGCTACATCATCTGTTTATCATATCAAGCACCCACATGCATTTATCCACTCATTCATTCTATTTTCTGTCATTCATCCATATATACATTCTCTCTCTCTCTCTCTCTCTCTCTCTCTCTCTCTCTCTCTCTCTCTCTCTCTCTCTCTCTCTCTCTCTCTCTCTCCAACCTCTTTATCTCCTGTCTCCTCGCTTTTACTCTACTATATACATCCTTTCTCTAATAGAAGAAGTAAGAGTATTTAGTGAAGAAAAACTGCCTCGTCAGTATCATTAAAGAGCCTGTTGATGTTTGTAATCCTTTGTAAATCACCACCACCACCACCGCCGCCGTATCAGCCGAAAGTTGAGTCAAATACAGCTAAGAAGGTGAATAGGCTTGTTTCTCTCCTTTCACACACACACACGGGGAGAGATTTAGCTGTTCTTACTTTACTCTCTATCATCTCTTTCCTCTCCATTGTTGAGGTGGGTCATGGTAGAGAGAGAGAGAGAAGAGGAGTGCTGCATCATCTGTTTTTCTCATTATCAAGCACCCACATGCATTTATTCATTCATTCATTCAATTTTCTCTCATTCATCCATATATACATCCTCTCTCTCTCTCTCTCTCTCTCTCTCTCTCTCTCTCTCTCTCTCTCTCTCTCTCTCTCTCTCCCTCCTCATCTCCATTTCCTTCCTAACTCCCTACAGCTATCCTCTCCTCCCTCATTCTCCCTCATCTCCCTTCCTTCCTAGCTTCCTACAACTCTCCTCTCCTCCTTCCCTTAACCTCTCGCTCTCTCTCACTCCTCATCTTCCTGCTTAAATTCCTTCAACCCTCCTCTCCTTCCCTTAACCCCCCTACCTTACACCCTTCATTTCTACCCTTCCCTTACCCTGCAGACACTCTGATATAGGTAAATAGTGAGCCTCCAGGGGCATCGTGTAGGGCTGGGGCGTAGAGAGAGAGAGAGAGAGAGACCATGCCCAACCAATCCTCGTTTTTCTCTCCCTCCTCTCCTCTCTTTCCATTCCTTCTTTCTTTTCATTCTTCTTCTATCATATATCGAGTTAGAGCAGTATCGAAAGATCGGATGTGGGTGGATGTTGGGTGGTGGGTGGGTTCGTGGGGGGGTGGGGAGCCGCAGGGACATGGACGGCTGACTATAACCCACCTGGTTTGCCCACCCCACCCACTCACCCACCCCTAACCCACCCCACCCCACCCACACCTCTTGAATTACATTATACAGTGGGCGTTGCAAAAAGACCAGCTGCCTTTTCCTTCCTCCTCCTCCTTCTCCTTACCTGACTTGTGAGGTGACTTACAATAACAAAGGACCTTCCCGCGCATACATACATTCACCTGGTTCCTTAATGAATGTAATAGTAATGCCTGCCTTGTTATGCATGCCTACTCATTTGTTTATTTGATGTCTATGGATATTTACTGTGAAGATATAAGTATAAATATTGGGGAAGATGTGTAAAAAAGTATGTTGGGGGAGGTGTTAGAGTAGTAGTAGTAGTAGTGGTTGTTGTTGTAGTAGTAGTAGTAGTGGTTGTTGTAGTATTAGTAGTGGTTGTTGTTGTGGTGGTAGTGACTTTGGCGGTGATGGTGGTGGTGCAGCTATCATTCTCTTAGCAGGAATCGATTTTTTTATTCATAAATAAAAAAAGAATATAAAAGAGAGAGAGAGAGAGAGAGAGAGAAGGGAACTCAGGGAAGAGAGGAGTGAGTTGATGCATTTCCTAGGATATGCTCCTCCCTTTCTCCTCTCTCCTTCAATGTCGGTCTCTTTTTGTTATTTAGCGTCAAATGAACCGAATGACTCTCTCTCTCTCTCTTCTCTCCCCCTCCCTCCCCTCTCTCCCCCCTCTCTCTCTCTCTCTCTCTCTCTCTCTCTCTCTCTCTCTCTCTCTCTCTCTCTCTCAACGCGTCCCCTCACTCCCTCCCTCTGCTGTTTTCCCCACCAATACTCTTCTCTCCCCTATCCCACCCTCTCCCCTCTCTTTTCCCTCACTCAATAGATCGTTAACATTATCCCCAAGGCGCGTCGTAGTAGTGGTAGCAGTAAGGAGTAGTAGTGGGAAGCAACCCGAAATAGAAACTTATACTTGTGTAGTTGAAGTTTGTTACAATTAGTTATGTAGTAATAGTAGTAATGGTAATGAAAATGATGATGATAATAATGATAATAATAATAATAATAATAATAATAAAAGTAATAACTAAAATGGCAAGTCTCTAAATTTACAGGAGGAGAGAGAGAGCGCCACTTTAATGACTATCGTATCGTACAATTAGAAGCTTAATTGCTATATTGATGAACTAATGAGACGATTAATTCATCAGTAATGCATGTAATTCCCTGCATCAATGGTCGGTTTAATTCATCTGTTCTAGAGAGAGAGAGAGAGAGAGTGGTGCTGTGAAGGAGGCAAGGATGTGGAGGAAGAAAGATGATCTCCTTTAGGAATGATGTGATGGTGGTGGTGGTGGTGGTGTCATCATTGCGTATCGACCTATGTTGGTGTTGCTATGAGAGAGAGAGAGAGAGAGAGAGAGGCGATGTGTCTGAAGGAGGGGAAGCCTTAGTATTATCTCTCCCTTTCTCATTCGTGAACTGTGACGATTTAATGGAGAGAGAGAGAGAGAGAGAGAGAGAGAGAGAGAGTGAGAGTTGCAGGCTTCACTTTGCTCTCATCAATGAATAGGTAATCTTATTATTATTCTTGATTATTATTATTACTACCATCATTAATTCATTAGTAGTAGTAATATTTTTGGTTGTTCTTTGGTTTTGCGTTATTCTTTTTATCCATTTGAATTACTTTTCTCACCGTCTTTTTTTTTCTCTCTCTCTCTCCTCTCTCTCTCTCTCTCTCTCTCTCTCTCCTCTCCTCTCTCTCTCTCTCTCCCCTCTCTCTCCTCTCTCTCTCCTCATATCCTTCGTAGTCTCCCTCTTTGCTTTTCCTCCACGACCCTTTCCCTCCCCTCCCCCTCCCCTTCCTCCTCCTCCTCCCCCCCCCCCCCTCTTCCTCCACCACAACAGAAATGGCAAAGTATCCCTCAGCTGCTTCTCTCTCTCTCTCTCTTCTCTCTCCCTCTCTCTCTCTCTCTCTCTCTCTCTCTCTCCTCTCTCTCTCTCTCTCTCTCTCTCTCTCTCTCTCTCTCTCCTCTATTGCCCGGGGGCTTTTGATAGTTGACTGGTTATAATCTGATGGTGGTGGTGGTGGTGGCAGGTATTGTAGTAGTAGGGATGTTGTTGTAGTTTGTATAGGGTGTGTAGTGCATAGCGATGGTTTGTGATGTGGTGGTGATTTTAGCAGTGAAATTGGTTTGGGATAAATGATAGTGGTGGTAGAAATAATAGTGGTAGTAGTGATCGTGGTGGCAGCAATATTAATTGTGGTAATTATAGCAGTGATAGTGGTGGTAGCAATAATAGTAGTGGTGGTGGTGTAGGCAGGAGTAGGATGAGTGTGGGTGGGGGTGTAGACAATAGGAGTGTGGTGGGGGGTGGTTTGGGGGTGGTGGTGGGTGGTAGTGGTAGTTTGTATTAGTAGTTAGTAGTAGTAGTAGTAGTAGTAGGAGGCGAGGGTGACAGATGATCGATAACCGACCCTCTCCAGGTGGCCGGCGCCTGGCCCCAAAACACTCCACTGCTCTCTCTCTCTCTCTCTCTCTCTCTCCTCTCTCTCTCTCTCTCTCTCCCCTTCTCCCCTTCTTTTCTCTCTCTCTCTCTCCCTCTCTCTCTCTCTCTCTCTCTCTCCTCTCTTTTCTCTCTCTCTCTCTCTCTCTCTCTCTCCTCTCTCTCTCTCTCTCTCTCTCTCTCTCCCCTCTCTCTCTCTCTCTCTCTCTCTCTCTCTCTCTCTCTCTCTCCTCTCTCTCTCTTCTCTCTCTCTCTCTCTCTCTCTCTTCTCTCTCTCTCTCTCTCTCCCCATCCCCTCTCTCTTCTCTCTCTCTCTCTCTCTCTCTCCTCTCTCTTTTCTCTCCTCTCTCTCTCTCTCTTCCCTCCTCTCTCTCTCTCTTCATCGCTCAATTTTCCACACAATCGATGCTGTAACACTAATATATAAGAGTACACTTTTCGTTCGATTTTCTTCATACATCACGAGTTACCAAAAATTATTATTTTACACAAAGAGGTTGAAATAAGTTTGTAGGTGATGCTAAGTGTAGTAAAGGAAACTATACAAATAATAGTAATAATGATGATACTAGAGGGAAGTTAATATTGCACCTGAAATCATGAAGTCTTTATAGATTTTGTTATTGCTAATTAAGTTTTTGAAGTGTTGAAGTGTAAAGCAAACAACACTACAACCAACACACACACAACAAAAACAACCACAACCACACACACCACCAACCCACAACCCCCCCCCCCCACACACACACACATACACACATAACACACCCACACACCACACACACAAAACACCAACACACACCACACAACCCACCACACACACACACACACACACAACACACACACACTAAATATAGAGTGAATTTACGCTGTAGCACAACCTTTGAACAGAAAAATAGACTATAAAAAGAAGTGGTAATCCTAAAATGCGACGAAAAGCAATAAAAAACCTTGGAAAAGAAACATGAAAGCTCGTGTTCTTGACCGATTGTGTTAATGATCAATGTTTTTTGTGTGTTGAAAGTGTGCTGAAATGTTACGATGATTTTTTGCTCTTATTGTTTCTTTATTTATTGTTTTTAACTGGAGATACTGGAAATATATACTCTGAATAAGAGAGAGAGAGAGAGAGAGAGAGAGGGGCGGAGGGATGTTACTCGCTACTACTGCTACTACGAATAATATAGAATTTTATTTTCACCCGAAGACATACAGTAAAAAAGCAACAATGTGATGAGAGATAAAACAGTTTGTGATTATGTACGGTGGACTAGAGTAAGATGATAGCTAGCAGTAATAGTAGTGGTAGTAGTAGTAATGTTAGTAGTAGGCCTAGTAGTAGTAGTAATAGAAGTAGTAGTAAAAGTAAAAGTAGTAGTAGTATAGGAGTAGTAGTAGTAGTAGTAGGAGTAGTAGTAGAAGAAGTAGTAGTAGAAGTAGTAGTAGAAGTAGTAGTAGTAGTAGTAGTAGTAGTAATAGTAGAAGTAGTAGTAAAAGTAAAAGTAGTAGTAGTATAGTAGTAGTAGTAGTAGTAGTATAAGTAGCAGTATTAGTAGTATTTTATATAATTCTAGAATTATATAGAATTGCGCATTTATCCTTTCTCTAGTAGTGTTTCTTGTCCCTATGTAAAATAATTGTATGGAGTAACAAGATGTACAGTAAGAGTAAATAATATAGTCAATGTTAAACAGAAATATATGCAGTAACAAGAATGAGTGTAAGGAAAGTATTTGCCCAGTGACGTAAAGAAATGAAGGTTTAATAATTAGCCATATATCTTATTGGAACATTATTTTGAGAGAACTAAAGTTATTATCAAGAAATGAAACAGTAGGTAGTAATAATGGTTGTAGTTTTGCAGTACTGAAGTGGTTGGAAGTATTGGTTGTGTGTGTGTGAGAGAGCTAAGAGAGAGAGAGAGAGAGAGAGAGAGAGAGAGAGAGAGAGAGAGAGAGAGAGAGAGAGAGAGAGAGACTGAGAAAAGAGAGACTGAGAAAAGAGAGAGAGTGAGAAAAGAGAGACAAAGAGAGAGAGGGAGAGACTTGAGAAAAGAGAGAGAGAGAGGCAAAGACAGGGAGAGACAGAAAAAAGAGAGAGAGAGTATTAATAGTTTTGGAAGCAGGAAATCATAGTATGGTTAGGGTCTGCTGTCTCGTTCTTCCTTTAATAGCATTACTAGTTATTAATGTTGTTTGGCCTTGTAAGGTTTCACACTCGGCTAATACTGGACGGCAATTAGGAAAGTAACTTGTTGTGCGGTTTATTATGTTAGCTGTACCATTGTATAGAGGTATATAGTTATCAATTATTGGCTTTAGTACTACAGTTCATTCCCTCGTCTATAATCTATATATTTATTACCTATGTTGTTTTTCTTGTATGCCTTAGGGTGAGAATAAAATTATTATTATTATTATTATTATTATTATTGCCTTGCTCTGTGCAGTGTTGCCAGATCAGGGCGGGGATTTAATATGTGGCTGGTGGTGTTGTGTTTTGATACTTGGTTGTTATTTGTACATGTCTGTTTATTTGTACAATATCGATTTTTCCCGTTATGCAGTCAAACCAGGAAGTCTCTCTCTCTCTCTCTCTCTCTCTCTCTCTCTCTCTCTCTCTCTCTCTCTCTCTCTCTCTCTCTCTCTCTCTCTCTCTCTCTCTCTCTCTCTCTCTCTCTCTCTCTCTCTCCATTTATTAACCCCTTCACGCCCAGATCTCTCCTTTGCTATAAAACAATTGTCTGTTCTAAGCCATAATATTACGGAAAGTAACTGAATATACCAAATTAGCTAGTGGACAAGGATACTAAACAGGTCATATCTATAAAATATTACTTATATTCACTAAAAATCGTCTAATGGTAGTCATATTACAATGGAAATTACGTTCTGGGTCTCAAGGGGTTAACTTCAACCTGACTGGAAACCTAACTTCAGACTTAACTGGGGGTTTTTTCAATCACCAAAGCAATTTATTACTGTCTGCTGTTATTCTTCGACTTTTAGTATATCTATTTAGAACAGCTAGAATAGAGCTGTTACCAATATATTTTTCATAATAGGGGAAATTAATTGAACTTTTTTTTTTGGGGGGGGAGGGGGGGGGCGTATTCCTGTATTCAGCCAATTTATCATATATATTTACCTCTTCCTTTTCGATGACATGATACCGGTGTGATGTGTGTGTGTGTGTATGTGTTTTAGTATTAAAGTTCCCGTTTTCTCTCATCTCTTTCTCATACGTAGTCTCGTCTATTTCCCAGGTGAGTCGAGTGACGGTCTGGGTCTTGGTCTGGGAGGCTCACGTGACGTCACTGTTTACGATGATGACGTCACTTCTATTATTACTTTTACTACGATGAGGGTAAGAAAGGGAAGATTGAGAAAACATTAATAAAGAAAGATTCATAGATAGGTTTATTCATTATTCGTTCACTTACTCATCTAATAATTGCTACTTTTACTACGATGAGGGTAAGATAGAGAAGATTGAGAACAGTTAAAGAAAGGGGGATTCATAGATAAGTTTACGATGGTGATGGTTTACGATCATTACGAGATCACTTACGATGATGGTAAGGAAAATAAGAAAAGTTAAAAAAGGGGAATTATTCATTAGATAAAGTTCATTCATTCATTATGTTCATTGACTCATATGTAGAAAAAAACGATGTTGGAACTGAAAATGAAGGAAATTACGGTAATTTGAAGATGGAATAGAAAGAAAAGGGACATAGAGGAATATAGAGAAAGAATAGAATTATAAAATAGTGATTAACCTCTTGAGGCCCAGAACGTAATTTCCATAGTAATTTGTGTACCATTAGATAATTTTTAGTGAATATAAGCAATAATTTATAGATATGACCTGTTTAGTATCCTTGTCCACTAACAAATTTGGTATATTCGGTCACTCTTCGTAATTTTATGGCTCAACAACATACACATTTTTATAGCAAAGGAAAGATCTGGGCGCGAAGGGGTTACGAGGAATGAAAAGGGAGTTTTTATTACAAATGGAAGAGAATAGGCAGGAAAACCGATAAGGCACAAAAGAAGACAGGGAATGATAATAACAACGAAGGAAGCAAGGAGAGAAGTGGGATAGCAGGTTTTAAAGTTACTAAAAGAGAGAAAAAGGGCGTTATAAGTATGAGCGAAGGTTTTAAAGTTACTAAAGAGAGAAAAAGGGCGTTATAAGTATGAGCGAAGGTTTTAAAGTTACTAAAGAGAGAGAAAAAGGGCGTTATAAGCATGAGCGAAGGTTTTAAAGTTACTAAAGAGAGAAAAAGGGCGTTATAAGCATGAGCGAAGGTTTTAAAGTTACTAAAGAGAGAGAAAAAGGGAGTTGTAAGTATGAACGAAGGTTTTAAAGTTACTAAAGAGAGAGAAAAAGGGCGTTATAAGTATGAGCGAAGGTTTTAAAGTTACTAAAGAGAGAGAAAAAGGGCGTTATAAGTATGAGCGAAGGTTTTAAAGTTACTAAAGAGAGAGAAAAGGGGCGTTATAAGCATGAGCGAAGGTTTTACAGTTACTAAAGAGAGAGAAAAAGGGAGTTGTAAGTATGAGCGAAGGTTTTAAAGTTACTAAAGAGAGAGAAAAAGGGCGTTATAAGTATGAGCTAAGGTTTTAAAGTTACTAAAGAGAGAGAAAAAGGGAGTTGTAAGTATGAGCGAAGGTTTTAAAGTTACTAAAGAGAGAGAAAAAGGGAGTTGTAAGCATGAGCGAAGGTTTTAAAGTTACTAAAGAGAGAGAAAAAGGGCGTTATAAGTATGAGCGAAGGTTTTAAAGTTACTAAAGAGAGAGAAAAAGGGCGTTGTAAGTATGAGCGAAGGTTTTAAAGTTACTAAAGAGAGAGAAAAAGGGAGTTGTAAGTATGAGCGAAGGTTTTAAAGTTACTAAAGAGAGAGAAAAGGGGAGTTGTAAGTATGAGCGAAGGTTGGGGGGGGGGGGGGGGGGGCTGTCTCAGTGTAGTGCATTGTTGCAATCTAGGTTTGTGCAACACTCCCCCCTCCCTTCCCTTCCCCTCTGCTTGTCGCTCTCCTCTTCCCCTCCCCCCCCTCCTTTCTCCTCCCCCCCCCCTTCACTACTGCACCGGCCAAGGTCCTTCAACCCCCTTCTCTCTCTCTCTCTCTCTCTCTCTCTCTCTCTCTCCGTAAGTTTTTTGTTTACCGCTTTTTGTTTTCTGGTGTGTGTGTGTGAGAGAGAGAGAGAGAGAGAGAGAGAGAGAGAGAGAGAGATAAGCAGGCAAGTAGTATGATTATCTTTATGCGCTTAAGACGAATAAGAAAAGAAAAAAAACCATACCTACTAATTATGAAAAAATAAAATAAAACGTTAAAGCAGAAAAAACGATAACGGTAGTTTAGAAATGAACTCAAAAAAACGAATGAGGATTAAATAGGAACGTTTTTTGTAAAGAAAGAAAAAAAGGAAAAACAGTTAGAAGAAATTACTCTTATTATATTTTCCATTTATTTTCATACTAGGTAACAAATAGTGGCGATAATCCTCCTCCTCTTCCTCTTCCTCTTCCTCCATAAGTATGACATTAACGTTGTGTGGAAAGGGCATACACCTCCTCTTCTCTCCTTCTCTCTTTATTATTCCTTCTTTTTTTCTTCTTAACCTTTGCTCCCTCTCTTTCTCCCCTTCTTTCCCTCCTTCCTCCCCCCCTCCCTTCCATTGCCCTCAAGTCCTTAACCCCTTCACACCCAGATCTTTCCTTTGCTATAAAAAAATTGTCTGTTGTCGAGCCATAAAATTACGAAAAGTAACTGAATATATCAAATTAGCTAGTGGACAAGGATACTAAACAGGTCATATCTATAAAATAATGGTTATATTCACTAAAAATCTTCTAATGGCCAACCTAAATTACAATGAAAATAACGTTCTGGCCCTCAAGTCCTTAACATTTTTCACATATTTCTTCCCCTCTTCTCTTCTCATTTCCTTTCCCTTCCCTTCTCTTCTCTTCTCCATCTACCTCTATCATCACTTTTTTCTCAGCTATTTCTATCTTCTTTCAATTACTAGTGGCAGAAAAGGAACGAACGAGGGATGAAATGATAAGGATAATACGCCCAGATCTTTCCTTGGCTATATAAAATCGTTTGTTATTAGCCATAAAATTACGAAAAATAACTAAATATACCAAATTAGCTAGTGGACAAGGATACTAAACAGGTCATATCTATAAAATATTGCGAATATTCACTAAAAATCGTCTAATGGTACCCAAATTACAATGGAAATTACGTTCTGGGTCTCAAGGGGTTAACAATGACTGATGATAATGCTAATGATGATAATTACACGATTATCCTCATCGAATAGAATTAAGTATAAAACAAACAATAACAACAACTACACTGCAACTACTACTATCACAGTAAAATAATAAGTTAATAAGGACAACTCATATTACAGTAAACTGAATAATGATAATAGGAAAAATAGTGATGGAATAATAATAGAAACCATCGTAATGTTGATTCTGATGGCGGGGGTGGTAGTGGTGGTGACAGTAGTAGTAGTAGTAGTGGTGGTGGTGGTGACAGTAGTAGTAGTGTGGTGGTGGTGGTGACAGCAGTAGTAGTAGTAGTGGTGGTGGTGACAGTAGTAGTAGTAGTGGTGGTGGTGGTGACAGCAGTAGTAGTAGTAGTAGTAGTAGTAGTGGTGGTGGTGGTGACAGTAGTATAAGTAGTTTAAGTAGTAGTAAGTACAGTAGTATAAGTAGTAGTGGTGGTGACAGTAGTAGTAGTAGTAGTGGTGGTGGTGACAGTAGTATAAGTAGTTTAAGTAGTAGTAAGTACAGTAGTAGGCTATAAGTAGTAGTGGTGGTGGTTGTGGTGGAAAGCATTGACAAGCTAGTATGCGAACCAACAAGTCAGCAAGCGAGTGAGCGGATGTGAGCTACAGGATCGCTAAGAAGGTCTCCGTTGTGCGAGCAATGAATTGAGTTTCTTTCCCCTGCAATCCTGTTTATTATTTCAACGGGGAAGTGACCTTGCTCTCTCTCTCTCTCTCTCTCTCTCTCTCTCTCTCTCTCTCTCTCTCTCTCTCTCTCTCTCTCTCTCTCTCTCTCTCTCTCTCTCTCTCTCTCTCTCTGTATGTGGTGAGTCACTGCAGTAGATAAGATAGTGAGGTGTGGCTTCCTTGCAACACCACCACTGCTACTGCTGCTGTCACCACTACCACCACTACTACCACTATTGCTACTACTTGTCACCACCACCACTACTTCTGTCACCACCACCACCACTACGGTCACCACCACCACCACCACCACTACGGTCACCACCACTACTACCACTATATCTACTATTTATGTCACCACCACCACTACTACTATACTACTATTATACTACTGCTGTCACTACCACTAGTACTACTACTACTGCTGCTGCTGTCACTACCACTACCACTACAACTACTGTCACCACCGCCTTAACTCCCACTGTCACTACTACTACTACCACTATTGTCACTACTAACTACTACTATCAACCACCACCACTACTACTAATACTCTCCCTACTACTGTCATTACCACCACTACTACTGCTAATACTTCTACTACTAAGAGAGAGAGAGGGAAGACTGCGTTGCTCTGTGATTTGTCATACGTGGTGTGTGTGTGTGTGTGTGTGTGTGTGTGTGTTCATGCTTACACCATCTGTTGCATACACAATCAGCAAGATCAGCAAACAACCACAGACCTTTAACTGTCACTAACCAGGTTATTTGATCACACTAACCTAACTAACTACTAATACCAAGCAAAGGGTAATACAGCAGAAGGCTCCCCACCACCCACCCACCCACCCATCACAGCCTGTAGCTAACGGTAAAGGAAGGTAGTAATATGTGAGATTGTAAAAGCTAATAGGGACTTTTATGAGGAAATTTAACATGAAATTTAAAAGGAAAACAATGGACTTTTTGTGGTTAAACTTATAATACTATATGAGGGGGGGAACATTGAATTTGAAAAAAAAACATGGAATATATATGGCGAAAATTTTGTTATAATAATTTAACAGTGAATTGAAAACTGGCAGCCACAACTACTATCATTACTACTACTACTACTACTACTAACACACCTACACACTACTCTATTATCCACCACTATACACCAAATTATTACTACACAACAACCACCTTATCACACACACACCACCACCCCACCACCACCACTTCTACTACTACTAACACCACTATCACTACTACTACTACTACTAACACCACCATTATCACTACTACTACTATTACTACAACAACCACTATCACCACCACCACCACTTCTACTGCCACCACCACTACCACTACCACCACTATTATCACTACTACTACTACTATTACTACAACCACCCACCACCACTACCACCACTTCTACTACTACTACCACCACTATCACTACTACTACTAACACAACCATTATCACTACTAACTATTACTACAACCACCACCACCACCACCCACCATCACCACCACCACCACTACTACTACTACCACCACTATCACTACTACTACGGTCAGGGTTCAGAGCACCTTTTAGCCGGGGGGAAGGGAAGGAGGTGAGCACGGAGGAGGAGGGACGTTCACGATCCTGTTGCAAGTCACTCCTCCTCCTCCTCCTCCTCCTCCTCTTCCTCCTCCTCCTCACGCTTTCTACTTCCGCCGCCCCGCCCCGTTTCGCCCTCCCCCTTAACCCCCCCATCACCTGCCCCGCGGAGGTGTCAGAGCGGGGCACCTGAGGAGGGGGGGGAGGTGATCTGAGGCAGCCATTGTGCAGGGGAAGACAGGGCCACACTCCTCTTCCTCCTCCTCCTCCTCCTCCTCCTCCTCCTTATAGCATAACTCTACGCAACCAACCATATCAAAAGACCTCTCTCTCTCTCTCTCTCTCTCTCTCTCTCTCTCTCTCTCTCTCTCTCTCTCTCGCTCTCGCTCTCGCTCTCGCTCTCTCTGTCTAAACAAAACACGAGTGACGAGTGTCTATAGTGAGGTCAATACTAAAGATGGTAATGATAATAAGGGTTGGGAATCATAAGTTAAGGAATGCGGAACTAGTGACGCCCAACAAAGATAAGTAAAAGTCGTGGATATTATGAGTTATTTTGCAAAGACTGCCATTGTTACCATCACCGCCGCTAGCTATGTTACCACCACCACCACCACCACCATTACTACAACTACTACTATTATTACCACTATTACTACTACTACTATCACTACTGCATATGATAGTAATAGTAATAGTGATAGCAGTAAAGATGTTAGTTTAAACCTCTTCTACTATCACCTTCCCTCCCGTAATCTTAACCTCCTCTTTCCTCCCCCCATCCCTTTTTTCCCTCCCACTTGCGTTAATGAGTGTTCTACCTCTTCCTCCTCCCCCTCCATCTTCTCTTTCCTCTCTTCCCCCCCTCCCTCTCCCCCACCCCCTGAATAATGTTTATAAGTAAGAGGTGGTTAGTTACTTTACCTTGCTTAGGAGAGAGAGAGAGAGAGAGAATGTTTCCTTGATGAAGCTATTACTTCTACTACTATCACTATACTTGCTACTACTTCTACTACTACCGCTTCTATACTTATACTACCATTTACAATATACTTACTACTACTACTATCACTGCTATACTTGCTACTACCGATACTTCTAACTACTACTGATTACTACACTACTACCACCATTACCACTACTAGTACTACAAATACTCGAAACAAAAATAATAATGATAATAATAATGATCATTAGGTGGAGGTGAGGGCGAAGGTTTCCCAGTGTGGGGGTGGATGCGGGTGGAGGAGGAGGGGGGGTGCCACACGACCTACTTATAGGGGAAGCACACTGTGGAGGAGCAAGAAGAGGAGGAGGAGGAGGAGGAGCAAGAAGCAGAAGAAGCAACTCAGCAACAAGCTTAATAAAACTGGACTTAGGACCAAATTAACATACATAAATATTTGTTCTGCTTCCGTTAGAAAAAAATAATTTCAATAGTGAACTAAATAACTAAAGAGAAACTAGTTCAAATATTCTCTCTCTCTCTCTCTCTCTCTCTCTCTCTCTCTCTCTCTCTCTCTCTCTCTCTCTCTCTCTCTCTCTCTCTCTCTCTCTCTCTCTCTCTCTCTCTCCATGGGGGATCGAACTGAAAATCGGGTTCGGAACGTCTCTTCTGTGAGCCATTCTGCCTAAGGTGACGTGACACACACACACACGGGCGAAGTGATAGTTCATATGAAGGACAAACAGACAGACAGACAGACAGGATGTGACGGAATATCGGGCGTAGGAGGAGGGAGGTGGTGGTGGTTGTAGTGGTGATGGTGGTGGTGGTGGTGCCCGAAAACTTGTATAGCGATGTCACCTTTCCTGAGTGACGTCAGGTGTGTGTGTGGTGTGTGTGTGAAACAGGATTTAGAGAGAGAAGCACTGACGGACTGAATGACGGATAGAACAGAAAAATCTAAGTGACACACACACGTAGCTATAATTCAGAAGTGCGTAGTTGCAGTAGTAGTAGTGGTAGTTGTTGTACTGTAAGAGTGTAAGTTATAGTGGTGGTGGTGGTTGTAGTGGTAGTAGTAGGAGTAGTAGTTGTAGTGGCAGTAGTAGTAGGAGAAGTAACAGTAGTAATTGTAGTGTAGTAGTAGTAGTAGGGGTGGGGGTAGTAGTAGTAGTAGTAGAAGTAACAGTAGTAGTAGTGGTGGGGGTAGTAGTAGTAGTAGTAGTAGTAAGCAAAGACAAAGGAGACAGACATAATACCGTATGTGGAGTAGGAACGCAAGACTGAGTGAAGGAGTGAGAGGTTGCAAGTGTTCAGAGGGAAAGTGTGAAACTACTAAGGTGGCGGGAGGGAGGTAGGGAGAGTGGTAGCCTCCCTGACCCGCCTGACCTGCCACCACCACCACCACTATAGGCAGGCTGGAGGTGGTGGTGGTGGTAAATCTGGCCTTGTCACCACCACTCAACACCTTCCACTTCACCACCACCACCAAGCGTTCTAATTGTTCTTCTTTCTCTACTTATGTCTCATCCTACCACACACACACACACACACACACACACACACACACACACACACACACACACACACACACATACATCATCTGCCACACGTGTTTTTCCCCCTCCCACACACCTACACCTGTCCAGCCAGCTTTTTCCCTTACCTGTTCATGATTAAGTTTTGCATACCTGAACCCCCCTCCCCCTCCTCCTCCCTCCCACACCCACACACCTGTATTTTGCCTCGGCCATTAGTTAATTAGCACACCTGCCTAGAGAGGGACAGGTGTGTGCGAGGGGAGAGTAAGGAGGTAAGAGGGAAAGTGATGAGGGAGAGAAGTGAAAATGTTGGAGGAATGTGTGAGAGAGAGAGAGAGAGAGAGAGAGAGAGAGAGAGAGAGAGAGAGAGAGAGAGAGAGAGAGGTAAGAAGTATGTATTGGGGATCCTCCAGTTCTCTCTCTATCTATCTATCTCTATCTCGTTCATGCTTTCCTTGGCCAGTTATAACCATTTCTGATGTTACCTCCTCCTCGTAAAGGAATTCACGCGACCAGTGAGTCTACACTTGTGGCACTTTCACTTTCCTCTCTCTCTCTCTCTCTCCTCTCTCTCTCTCTCTCTCTCTCTCTCTCTCTCTCTCTCTCTCTCTCTCTCTCTGTTCATCTATCGTCATTGCGTACTCTACACTCTCCTTGTATGTAACTCTATTCATCTTCTTATCACTGCCTTTATGCTACTCTCTCTCTCTCTCTCTCTCTCTCTCTCTCTCTTCTCCTCTCTCTCTCTCTCTCTCTCTCTCTCTCTCTCTCTCTCTCTCTCTCTTCTCCAAGCACACCTGCAGTCTCATATAGGTGACGTTGCACACTTCTGGCTTGTCACGTTGATAAGCGAAGAGTGGGGGGAGAAGGAAAAGGGGGGGGGCTTGGAGGGGCAGAAGGAGAAGGGGGGGGCTTGGAGGGGCAGAAGGAGAAGGGGGGGGCTTGGAGGGGCAGAGGAGAAGGGGGGGCTAGGAGGGGTATTTTCCTGTTTCCTGTTAGTTCTTTACTCCTTATCCATTTTTTAAATATTCATTTGTCGTGGTTTGTATTTTCTTTTTGTGGTATTTTCCTCCTACTCCTCTTCCTCTCTCTCTCTCTCTCTCTCTCTCGTCTCTCTCTCTCTCTCTCTCTTCTTCTCTCTCTCATCTTTTCTCTCTTCTCTCTCTACTTTTGTGAATGATTGAACAGCAAGGTGCAACGTACACACACACACACACACACACACCACACACACACATCACATCCATCTCACACACACACACACACACACCAACACCTCACACTCCCACTCCCCCCCACCACCACACCACCACACACACATACACATCACAGTCTACATTCACTCGTCATTTCACGTTAAGGGTGGGTGTGATCAGTTGGTACGGTGCGCCCTTGTGAACACACATTCACACACTCCTCCCCTTCACACACACACTGCCTTCATGCACCTTCATAATGCACATGGTCTTTCAGTCGTCTAAAGGTGCTGTAAGGTATGTGTAGTCGGTCGGTAGTAAATCACTCGTCGTCGTGTCTTATGTTGTCATGTCCGTTCGTTATTGCTATTCAGCGTCTCTAAAATCTGTAAGAAACTATAGTGGTAGAAAGTAGTCAGCACAGTGAGTGTTATGGCTCAGTAGGGCTGTTGCTGTCTGTTTTCTCCTCTTGTATATCCTATGTATCCTCCTCATGGGAATCAGTCACACAGCACGATGGCTACATAACTCTTTGTCAAGTATTCTTCTGTATCACAGGGAATAAATGAAAGGAGATAGTGAGTGTGGGTGGTGGTGAGATGAAAGCAGAAATTTAGTTCAGTTAGACAGCTTCTTTCACTCCCTTCCTTCCATCTTCCTTTTTTCCCCCCTGTCACCTCCTTCCCTCCCTCTACCCAGCTCTACAACTTTCTCCTGTCATCTCTCTTCCCCCACCCCTTCCACCCCTTCCCATCCCATCCTCCACCTCCATCACCACCTTCCTTCCACCTGAGAGGCCTTCACTCACTCCTTTCCTATCCCACCTCTCCTCTCCCTTCCACTTCCCTTCCCTATTTCTCTTATCCAGCAAATATTCTTCCTTCCATCTTTATTTTCATGATGTCTCCCTTCTCTCTCTCCTTCCCTTTCTATCAAAATTCACGGTAGAAGACGAATATCTCTCTCTCTCTCTCTCTCTCTCTCTCTCTCTCTCTCTCTCTCTCTCTCTCTCTCTCTCTCTCTCTCTCTCTCTCTCTCTCTCTGGTTATTGCGTTGAGACACGTTAAATATCAGCCTTAGAGAGAGAGAGAGAATAGTAATGCGCGGGATGAAGATGACGAAATCAACAAAACAATAAAAACAAGATGTGGGGGAGGAGAGGAACGTGAGGAGAAGGAAGTGGATGAGACAAGGAGGGAGGAGCGAAGGCAGCAGCAGGAGGAGGAGGAGAAGAAGGAATCATGATATAGCGCTGACCTTGTATAATACGGAAGAAATGAGTCTGGGGTGCGCAGTATAGCATGGGAAAATGTGGCGCAGAGCAAAGAAGGACTTTGTTACAGAAAGACACAAACAAAGAAAGACAAACAGTGAGAGATTTAAAAGACTCGAGTTCACGCAGGGCATTAAAAAAACTGTTTCTAAAGTCACCTAGATTAAATTTTACACATGTTTTTCTATTTACACATTTCACGTACGTTAATTAACCTTCATAGGGGTAATTATAACACTGAATGACCTATGTTTAACCCATGCCACCAACGTCACATACCTTCGTTGAGTAAATAGTACTGTACCTGCATTCAATTTCAGTTGTTATCATTGTCTAGTTCAGGTTAACCCCTTCACACCCAGATTTTTCCTTTGCTATATAAAATCGTCTGTTGTTAGCCATAATATTACGAAAGGTAACTGAATATACCAAATTAACTAGTGGACAAGGATACTAAACAAGTCATATCTCTAAAATATTGCTTATAGCCACAAAAAATCGTCTAATGGTAGCCAAATTACAATGGAAATTACGTTATGGGCCTCAAGGGGTTAAAACGTAACATGACAGAACAGCTTGGTGGATTAGAGGGGAGGCGGTGGGGTAAAAGTTTAAAACATTAATAGTGGTTGTTTTTCAAAGCCATCAGTCACAACTAAGAACATAATTATATAGGGTATATTATAAGGTATAAAACATCATATTCACTAAAAGGGTAGTAGATGATTGGAATGGACACAGTCATCAGGTAGTAAGTACGGATCAATAGGGAGTTTTAACCCCTTGAGGCCCAGAACGTAATTTCCATTGTAATTTGGCTACAATTAGACGCTTTTTAGTGAATATAAGCAATATTTTATAGATATGACCTGTTTAGTATCCTTGTCAACTAGTTAATTTGATATATTCAGTCACTTTTCGTAATTTTATGGTTAACAAAAGACGATTTTACATAGCAAAGGAAAGATCTGAGCGTGAAGGTGTTAAAAGGAGGCGGGACAATTTTATGGATGGGGATGAAAGGTGGATGTAGAATGTAGATAGTGTTAATTAAGTAACAGGAACTACCACGTGTAGGTCTCACGGCCTCTTGTAGCTTCCTTATGTCATGTTCTTATAGGGAATACAAACCAATACAAAGGAAAATTCAAACAGCAATCAACTCACTGGTCCTTATTTGGCTGTTAGAATGTATTGTACTGTTGTTGTTTTTTGTATGATGAATGATATAGTAAAGCAGAGGAAAAGGGGAAGATATTGTAGGTGGGTTAGCAAATCGTGTGTGATAATGGCATTTAAATCTAGCCCAGCCTAATTGTGGCTTAAACCTAACCTAACCCAGGCCTTACCTAGCATAACGTCCTATCCCTATCCTATCCTAACCAAGTTTGACTTATCCTATCCTAATCTAACCTAGTCCAACTGTAACCTAGCCTAGCCTGACCTATCCTAATCTAACCTAGCTTTGAAGAATTCTTTTGTTATAGTTTACTTTTTAGGGAACTTGCAATAGTTAAGAGTTATTTTCGTCTATTAGTTATAAAGTAAGATTTAGTCTGTCCTCTACAGACGGATTGATAGATAAAAGACAGATGAGAATAGGGTAGATTGCAGGTTTTGTGACTCGTGAGATAGTATGTGTAGGTCAGACAGCGGCGCCTCATTCAGTTTCTTGTTCCGTTACCGTCACGGCCTCACGTAACTTTGTATCACTCCTGTCTGTACCTTGGTCTATATTCTATATAGACCAAGGTCTATACTATACTCTGTTTTTTCTAACGAGGCGAAAAATCCTGACCCCTTGCTGCTTACTGATTGATATTTGATGCCATGAGAAGGGAATACTATGGTTCTTCTTAATCCCAGTTGTATTTTATCATAGTTAACCATATTATCAGGTAAATATAGGCATAATTTTAAGCATGAGACCTTAAATAGAATGGAATTTTCACCTCGTAAAAAAAAATGGACTATAGGGTTAATCCGTAACATAAGAACCTACGTTTCCCTGGCCCTCCTGATCTGCGGGAACCAGTACACACAGCCACAGGTTTCATATGTTAATTGGTAGTATTTATGTCCAAAGTATCTGTGTGTGCATGAACTAATTGCCTTTTTTACCTTTATTACAGGTGGAGAGGAACAAATTGAGCGACACAACAGTCCAGCCTTCCACGGCCACAGTAAGTATCTCTCTCTCTCTCTCTCTCTCTCTCTCTCTCTCTCTCTCTCTCTCTCTCTCTCTCTCTCTCTCTCTCTCCCTCTCTCTCTCTTCTCTCTCTCGCACGCACGCACGCACGCACACGCACACACACTTCCATATAATTACCACCACCACTATCAATGCTATCACCACAATCACTGCCATAACCATATTGTCTTTACTACCACTAAAACTATTACTACTACCACCACCACAAAAACGATTACATTACTACTACTACTACCACCACCACTAAAACTATTACTACTACCACCACCACTAAAACTATTACATTACTACTACTACTACTACCACCACTAAAACTATTACTACTACCACCACCACTAAAACTATTACATCTACTACTACTACTACTACCACTAAAACTATTACTACTACCACCACCACTAAAACTATTACATCTACTACTACTACTACTACCACCACCACCACTAAAACTATTACTACTACCACCACCACTAAAACTATTACATCTACTACTACTACTACCACCACCACCACCACCACTAAACCTATTACTACTACCACCACCACTAAAACTATTACATCTACTACTACTACTACTACTACCACTAAAACTATTACTACTACCACCACCACTAAAACTATTACATCTACTACTACTTACTACTACCACCACCACCACCACCACCACCACCACTAAACCTATTACTACTACCTCTCTCGTTACTACTACTTACTCCCGTTTTTTATATTTTTTTCCGCTTGTCGTTTAGTAGCATCATTCTTTCCCCTACCTACCAGTCCTTTCTCCATTCTGTGTGGTTACAAGTTTTTCTTTTCCTTTTTTTCCCCCTTTATCCCATTCATTCTTCCTGACTTGTTTTGGTATTTTTATAATTTTGTTTTCTTTCTTCCTTCATTCATTCATCATGTTTTGTACCGACGCAGTATAATCAATTAATTTTATAAGCCCTTTATTTTTTCATGTAATTCTCTCTCTCTCTCTCTCTCTCTCTCTCTCTCTCTCTCTCTCTCTCTCTCTCTCTCTCTCTCTCTCTCTCTCTCTCTCTCTCTCTCTCTCTCCTTTTTCAGTACTCTTGTATTCATATAGTAGAATTTTTAGGTTACAAAAAAGGGGTCGAAAGTTTTGATACATTGAAATTTACGCTCCTTCGAAATTTTTGTTTTGTTTTTTGTAACTGCAGAAAACAACAAACAGATCTTGAAACGAAACCTAACAAGCTTTCCTGATTCATGAAAGAGAGAGAGAGAGAGAAGAGAGAGAGAGAGAGAGAGAGAGAGAGCGAAGTAACAGGATGTCGTCTTGTGTACTGAGAAGAGCATCGGTTGGTTTAGTGGGATCCTAGGGGATGGGAAGGATGATGGGAAGGATGATGGAGAGGAGGAGGTTGTGGAGATGAAGTCAGCTGGTGTTGGAATAGGAGTAAGTAGCTGAGAGAGAGAGAGAGAGAGAGATTGTGATTGTGTTGTGGGTAGCGTTGGAGGGTGAGGAGGAGGATGAAGAGGAAGGAGATGACCAGGGCGGCAAAGGTTGGGTCCAGGAGGAAGGGGGGTGACGGGAAGGCAGTTGCGGTTTTAGAAGAAGAGGAGGTGATGGCGGCGGTGTGGTCAAGAGTGTGGGGGTCAACCTTTGAAGATATTTCCCCTCCTCTCTCTCTCTCTCTCTCTCTCTCTCTCTGCACCGACCCACCGCCACCACAAAAAAAGATATTAAAATAACAAAAGCGTAAACTCATGAACCATTTACATTGGCCCGTGTTCCTCCCGCGGCAAGGTAAGGAGAAGGAGGAGGAGGCCTAATTCGGCTGGATCTTCGTACTGCAGTCTTGGGGTTCTGTGGCCACTGGCGGCGGGAAGTGTGTGTATGTATGTAGCTCGGGCGAGTCCTCAGTTGCCATCACTTCGACCTACCCTCACATTTCATCCAATATCTCGCTTATTTGGAGTGTTTACCTGCCTCACACCAGCTATTATGACTCTATATGAATTAAGGTATCAGCTGAAGGCTTGTGGATATTGTAGGTGGCGGGGGAAGTGAGAAAAAGGACGATGAAATGTGAGAGAAGTAGGTAGGAGGGAGTGTGGCCGCCATGGCAGTCGGTGGTATACGGTACTCTCGCTCTCACCTCCCTGCCCTCCTGGCACCACCCGCGGAGCTCAACGTCGCGATCACACCCCGCTCACCGCCACCATCACAGCCTGAAATCCCCTCCCTTCTCTCTCTCTCTCTCTCTCTCTGATAACCTTCCAACCGTTCATCCTACTCTTCCGTCATTATCACTTCTCCTCCTCTTCTGTTATTACTGATCCTCCTCCTTCTCATCTGTTATTGGGAGTTGCTGCAGACAAGACTGAAGGCTAGTTCCCACGCCAACTTGCAAGCTTCTCCTCTCCCTCCTCCTCTTCCCTCTTCACCTCCTCCTCCTCCTCCTCCTCCTCCTCCCTCTTCACCTCCTCCCCCCCTTCACCTCCTCCTCCTGTCTGCGTTTCACAACCATCACCGTAATCAGAGAAGCAGTAAAAAGGATTAAGAATAACATGATAACACACACACACACACACACACACATATATAATATATATATATATATATATATATATAATATATATATATATATATATATATATATAATATATTATATATATATATATTAATATATATTACAAAGCTCTTATTTCTATTTATTCATTCCTATCCATTCCTTCACCTATTATTCCTCTCATCTTAAAATCCTTGAAAACTTACAAAAAAATATGTTTAAAACGTATTAAGAACGAATAAAAAATATTGCATGTGGAATGAAGAAATATTGTTATTGTTGTTTGGGGCGCTGGTGGCGAGGGAGGGAGACAGCGGCTGGGGGAGGGGGAGGTGGGGGTCGAGGGTGACGAAGTGGTGGGGAAGAAAACCGGTCAGGGCGGGGCGGGTCGTGCCGGGGTTGGGGTGGAGGGGGAGGGGGAGGGGAAGGAAGGGCTGGCAAGGAGTGAGTGAGGGCAGCCCAGGTGGACATGTCATTAGAATCACTGAGAGAGAGAGAGGTGGAGAGAATGTTTTAGCAGAAATTGTGACCTGTTTCTGCTCATCCTATTACTATTACTACACGTCATTTCCCCGTCATGCAGTAAAGAATAAGGATGAGGAGTATGTGGAGGTGAGGAAGTAAACCCAGAGAGAGAGAATAGTAATGCCCGGGATGAAGATGAAATCAACAAAACAACAAAAACAAGAGGTGGGGAGGAGAGGAACTTTAGGAGAAGGAAATGGATGAGACGAAGGCAAAGGCAGCAGCAGCAGCAAGAGGACGCCCGAACGTCAGCTTCAAGGCTGGTGGGAGCAGAGGACAGCGTGACGTTTGGGCTCAGGATATGACGTTGTTATGACGTCAGCTTGAGGTCAGGAGAAAACGTCCGAGATGGGATTTCACGGAGTTTTTATTTTCCTTTTTTTTTTTCTCTCTCTCTCTCTCTCTCTCTCTCTCTCTCTCTCTCTCTCTCTCTCTCTCTCTCTCTCTCTCTCTCTCTCTCTCTCTCTCTCTCTGAAGAAGAATGGTAACAGTTTCCTTTCTATTCTTTAGTAGCAGATCGTTATGTTGTCAATAGAGATGATAGTAGTAGTGATGGTGGTGGTGTTGCGTGTTGAGTCGTGGGCGGGTGAGTAGGTGGTGTTATCAGTATCAGCGATAATGCAAGGTAATTTCTAGGAAGTGAGAGGGGGGTGTTGGTCATTCCTCCTCCTACTCCTCCACATCATCATCATCATCAATATTTATCTTTTGTTTCTCAGTTTTACTTCGATCAACTTTCTATTTCCTCCTCCTGCAGTATCAATTCCCCTTCCCCTGCTGGACGGAACCAACACCACAGCCAGCCGGGGCGTCACGCGCGGGCGGGGTCACCCAAGAGCTGTGTGTGTGTGTGTGTTGCCAGCCAGGTGCGTTCGCCAGCCTCCTTCCTCCTGCCCTTCTTTCTCTTTTCTTTTCTTAGTATTTGTTAGTTTGCAGATAATTTGACTACAATTTTTATTTTTGTTTGTTTATGTTATTTGTGCTGTATCCGTCATCATCGTTATCAATATGCACTTAAACTAATCAATAAAAATGCGATCACCGTGATATGAGAGAGAGAGAGAGAGAGAGAGAGAGTTTGGCACAGGTGGAGAAGTATCACTCAGGTGGGAGACGAAGGTTGTTGCTTCAGAAAGTGGCGGGGAGGGAAGGGTAGAGGGGGGGGGATGTCACGGTGGTGTGGTGTGACAGAAGTGATGGATTTAGTGGTGGTGATAGTGGCTGATTCCACCACCACCACTACCATCATCACATCTACTACTGCTACTGGTTCTAATTCATGATGTAGAGAGAAGGAAGAGGAAGATGATTGAAATACATAGATATGGAAGGATGCATCATAGAGAGAGAGAGAGAGAGAGAGGCCGAGCAGTCGTGACCATAACGGTACTGCTGCCTCCCCCCCTTCTCTCTCTCTCTCTCTCTCTCTCTCTCTCTCTCTCTCTCTCTCTCCTACCTTCCCTCTCCATTGGATCGAGAGAGAGAGAGAGAGAGGTGTCGTGGGCGTGAGGTATGGAAGGTGTAGAGAGGTGTGGAAGTGTGGACTGACGTGGGCGGGAACGGGGACTTTCAGGTGTGTGGGCGTTGGTCTTGGGCGGGTGGGTGGTGGGTGATGTTGCTGGGTGTAACTTTGTGGATTTTTGGGTGGGCTGGGTGGTGGTGGTGGTAGTAGTAGTAGTAGTAGTAGTAGTAGTAGTAGTGGTAGTGGTAGTAGTAATGAGAAAGTGAGTGGAGAGAGGTTGATGTTTTGTTTGGTAATAAAAGGTAATGTGAGAAGAAGAGGAGGAGGAATATAAGGATGAAGAAGAGGTGGAGGAGGAGGAAGCAAAAGTAGGATGAAGGCCAAAACAGAAAATAACACGAAATCATAAAAAAAAATTATATTCCATGCAAACTTAGAGCAAAAAAGAGAGAATAAGTTAATATACAGAAGAAAATGGAAGGTTATAGATCGAAAATAAAAATAGTATAGAAAACAAAACAAATATACAGTGATAGGAGAGGGGAAGGAGGTGGTAGTGGTGGTGGTGGTAGTAGGTAGTCTTGGTAAGTCCTTGTTTGTTCCCACCTCTCCCCCCACCACCACCACCCACTCCTTCCCTTCCCACCAACACCAATACGCAGATCCGGGAAGGGAGTGGAGGTGACGAAGGTGGTGTTATGTAGTGGTGATTTGTGTGGGTGGGTGTGGTGGGACAGAGGCAGATGTTTTGGGGGGTTGGGGCAGGTGTGTGTGTGTTGGGGAGGGAGGGACAGATGTGTAAGAGGGATTGATGAGGAAGAAGGGGTTAGAAGTCCAGGTGTGTGTGTGCGTGTGTGTGTGGATAAAGGAAGGAAGGATGGGTGGGTGGTCACTAGCCAGCTGCAGAGAGAGAAATGATGGGGTAGGGAGGCCAGCAGCAGCGGTGGTGAGGGTGGTGGTGGTAACATGAAGAAGGTCATTACTAAAGAGTCGAAATGTAAGAAGTGTTGGTAGTGGAGGAGGAGGCGGCGGGTAGCTAGACTAGAGACAGGGCATCAGGAGGTGGTAGGATGGAGGAGGGACTACACAAGGTCAGGATAAAGGGACTGCTACCCACCCACACACTTGCTACCTCCACCACAATCACCAAACAACAACAACAACAAGTCTATCATCAGCCTCCTTTCCCTCACTCTTCTCTGGTAGCTAGCTTGATCCTCTTAACAACCCCACACACCATTAACAAACACCTCAGCCTGTGTTGTACCTTCCATCCCTCCTCTCCTGAAGCGTACACACGCCCTTGCTATCCTACGCCCTATCACTCCCCAGTTCGATCCCCACTCACAGCTCCTGAGTTCATTCTGGCGTGGTGTCAATTTTTGTATAATCATTAATCAACAACCTCGCTGTTCACAGGATGCCAATATCTTATCCTTAGGTGAGAGACATGCACTGTTCTATGTATCTGAGTAGTCCTCCTGTTATTCTTACTCGAACCACCGAGCGCAGGAGTAGGAAGAGAAGGAGAAGAAGAGAGGGCAGGGCGTTGGCGTTAGTCCTGGCTCCAGTTGCCTGGTGGTGGTAAATGTTCACTCCTAAAAGACTGAAAAGTTGCCAGAGCTCGCTACTGTATACCACCAATACCACCTAACATCCTATTACATCCTTCTATCCTTCCCCTTTATAGCGTTACCTAAGGAGCTTTTAAGTAGCAAAGAACCTCCTGTCGTCACCACCACTCATCACACCACCAGCGAACCATTGTGTGTTGATCGGTGTGATGTGGCGAGGTGAGTGAGGCTTCTTCGCGGTGTCTCTGAGGCGGGGTCTCCCAACACCGCTCTCTCTCTCGGTTCACTGGGCTGCCTCCCGATCACCACTTCGCTTCCCCACCCACGCCGCTCCTTCCCTTCTCTCCCCCTCTCGCTCCTCTCCCCCTCATTAGTCCTACATTTTGGTCGCCTCCTCTTTGCCTGCTCCGAGAGAGAGAGAGAGGCACTTGATCATATTCTCTCTCTCTCTCTCTCTCTCTCTCTCTCTCTCTCTCTCTCTCTCTCTCTCTCTCTCTCTCTCTCTCTCTCTCGTGTCTGCATAAACTATCATCATTAGGGTTTTGCCATTTTTTCCAACTTCATAGGGGAAGTTTCTTACATCATCATCACCTTCATCATGATCATCAACAGCAGCAGCAGCTAGTGTTCGCTTATTAACTATTTTTTTCCTTTTTTTTATGGGGCAAGGTTTCTGCGTGAATGTGGAAGTGAAAGGGAGTGGGAGTGAAGCAGCGGTGACGAGACAGAGAGAGAGATACTGACTTACCTATTTTCGTTATACGGTGATGGTGGTGATGATAGTTGATGTGTGTGTATGTATGAATGTATCCTGTAATCATATCCTGTAAGAATATTTGATAGTTGATGTGTGTGTATGTATGTATGTATAGTCAATCATATCCTGTACCGTAGATAACAGTAAAGTCGCCACCTGCAGTCATGTCGCCAGCCGCCAAATATTACGAATTATAGCATCACTACTGATTTTTATGTGCCACTGAAGATGATACACAGTAGTTTATATCATGACTGTATAATCTACCCTGTTTCAGCGTGGTTTTATGCTTTGTAGCTGCAAGCATAGACAGTTTCAAATTTCACTACGCGTTTTTTTTTAGGCGACGACGACAGCGGTACGACACTCAGTAAATAAACACTAAATGGCGACTTCACTGTTGGTAGCCACTTTGTAGATATTTTTGTAATTTGTTCATTTATAGCCATAATATGACACAGATGAAGACACAAAATGACACAGACTCCAGATAGCCCCTTCTAACTTTCCTGAAATCATGGATGTAGAAATGTAAGTATTAACGCCACCACACGTCTGTAAACAGAAAAAAAAGTTGTCCTGGCGACTTTACTGTTATCTACGGTAAGAGTAACTGGTGCAGATTTTTTTTTTCTCTCTCTCTCTCTCTCTCTCTCTCTCTCTCTCTCTCTCTCTCTCTCTCTCTCTCTCTCTCTCTCTCTCTCTCTCTCTCTCTCTCTCTCTCTCTCTCTCATATGACATTGGATCAGCTACATCATCTTATCATAATCACCATCCTAGTTATTTTCCTCCCACCCAGCACCTCTGTTAAATGGACAGTCTAATCATTAATGGGAGGGTATATATACCTTATATTTGTGAGGTCAGTTATCTGGAGAAAATTCTTAATTAAATTAGGTCTCACTCAAACTTCTTGCGCGCTCGCGCACACACACACACACACACACACACACACACACACACACACACACACACACACCAGAGGATCACATAAATTAAAAAAAGTGAGAAATATGTATGCAATGTTAGCAAATAAGAGAGTAGCCTTCACAACCTATGTAGATGAAGAAATAGTAAGAAGAATCATGACATCTTCTATAATAATATAAGCGAAAGTGTGTCTGTCTGTCTGTCTGTCTGTGTGTGTGTGTGTGTGTGGTATAGGTTCCGCCCCCCGTGGCGCAAACACCTCATATGGCACATTTTTGGAATCAGGTTGACCAGGGGAAGGTCATAAGCCCACTTATGAGATGATCCGATCACTTATTTTTTTAATTTTTTTAGCAGCCTATTAGCGAGAATTATGAAAACAAAAGTGGGTTGCGAGAATTGAGGAAGCCTTGATGTAGGGTGATGGGTAATGGGTGAGTGAATGGGTGGGGTGATGGGTAATGGGTGTGGGGTGATGGGTGAGTGAATGGGTGGGGGGTGATGGGTGAGGGAATAGGTGGGGGGTGATGGGTAATGGGTGAGTGAATGGGTTGGGTGATGGGTAATGGGTGTGGGGTGATGGGTGAGTGAATGGGTGGGGGGTGATGGGTGAGGGAATAGGTGGGGGGTGATGGGTAATGGGTGAGTGAATGGGTGTGTGGTGATAGGTAATGGGTGGGGGGTGGGGGTAATGGGTGAGTGAATGGGTGGGGGGTGATGGGTAATGGGTGAGTGAATGGGTGGGGGGTGATGGGTAATGGGTGAGTGAATGGGTGGGGGGAATACATACATTTCTACATCCATTATTTCAGGAAAGTTAGAAGGGGCTATCTGGAGAGTCCATGTTTGGTGGGCCTTCGGCCCACCAAACATGGACTCTCCAAGACCAAACTCACCAAACTTTTGGTGGGCCGAAGGCCCACCAAACACATGTGGTGGGCCGAAGGCCCACCAATAGCCCTCCGCAGGAGCTAGCCAAAAAGTCCGCCCGGAGGGCGGCTTTGCGGCTAGTCATTCATAAGACCCTCATTGGGATATGTAGGAACCCGCGTTTGAAGATTCATATGAAGCTACGTAGGGAAAGTACACAGAGTAGCAACAAGATAGATACCAACTCTCAGAAACCAAAGCTATGAAGAAATTAAAGAAAAAAATTGTTAGTTATTTAAAGTTAAAAAGTTAGTTATTTAAAGTTAGTTGAAGTTCGAGGACAGAAAGAAGAGAGGAGACATGATTATGGTGTGCATAGGTGTAACAGAAAAAGAATGAATGCAGAAAACCTATGTATTTCAACAAAGGTTCAACGCTAAGAGGGCATGGCAAGAAATGTTACAAAGAGGAGAGGCGTCAGGGAGGTGCAAGAGTAGTAGCCAAAAAAGAGCAATAGATCTGTGGAATGCATTATCAAAGGCATTAGTGTGTGCAAACTATACTGATATTTAAAGAAGAGTACATTAGCTACTGTATTAGTATTCAGTATTAAAAAGACGACACTTTACGAGCTTGACAAATCTCGTAAATGTATATGAATAGGTGAATACAAATAATTAAACACACACACACACACACACACACACACACACACACACACACACACACACACACACACACACACACCAGCACTTAGTTGTATTCAAAGAAGTAACAAAAAGAAGTATTTGAAGTCTTTACCTCTTGATACATAAGTAGAGGGATAAGGAAAGCCATGTAAGAAATGCAGTTTGGAGTAGATAGGTTAGAGGCAGTGGAAGCGAGCCTGTGGTGGGCGTAATAGTAATGGCAATGGTGGTGGTGGTGGCAGTCTGCAGAGTAGTGAAGGGCCACTATAGATAAGAGTTTGTTGTGTATGCCAGTCTTATCTCGGCTCCACACCCTGCCTCACACCTTGCTCAGTTGCACAGGTTTTATGAGTTGGCAGTAAGTATTTGTCTCATTTTCCTTCTCATTCCTCACCTTCACTTCCACCTGTTGGGTTTTCCTGGTCCTCTCTCACTCCTATTCTCTTTTTAGTTCCACTTTTTAGCAGTTGTCATTGTCATTCTCCCTTTTCTAGAAGTAACGTCTGTCATTCCTCTATATTGATTGCAACAAACATTCACTTTTTTCTAAATCAAACCTTTCTCTCCCTCTCTCTCTCTCTCTCTTCCATTCACACACAACAGGACATCTTCGAGGACTGTGAATAGAAATACTACCTAATGGAAGCATGACCTTTGGTTCTGCCAGAGGTCATGAGCACAGGTTGTCGAGGGAGGGGGTGAGGGCGGGTTGGAGGTGATGTGTTGGCGTGGTTTGTGCAGAGGTGGTGATTCAGCGGCCAATGTTTCCACTACATAGCAGGGGCAGGGAGGCCAAGCTACACTATACCTGCCTTTGTTTTCTAGTGTTTTCTGTCTTTTATTTTGCTTCTGAGACTCATCATCGATTTTTATTAGAGGTTCTTGGCAGGAGAAGGGTGGAATACATGTGTACGTTCATTCCAATTATAAAGATGCATTTTGTGGATGGCCGTTTGTTCAGTTCATCACATTAGTGTAAAGAGATTGCAGAGGAAAGGTTGATGAAGAAGTGGGTGATGTGATGATTGAAAGTCCTTGAGAGGTTAAGGGAAAGGAACAGCACATCCATCTACATTATTAAGGTCCAGTTCGTTCTGCCAAATACGTGGATGAAAGGATGGTTAGTTAGAGAGATAGATGGATGGTAATACATGGTAAATACATACATACATAGATTAGATACAAATATGGTTAGGTAGAGAAATAGATGGATAGTGTGGTAGATTGAGGCAGTGGTGGATTTGTAGTTCCCACCATCCATCCAGACTGCATCATGTTACTGGTTGTCATCCTTGTGTTGCTGTGCTGTTATGAGTAATGTGTGGGGTTAAATGGCTTGTTGAGGGATCATAATTGCTGCCGTGTGCTTGGTTAATCATTACACACTCAGCCAAAGTATAGACATTACACACTCAGCCAAAGTATAGAAGCTCCCTTACTCAGTACATTATTGGTTGTAGCAAAGACTACTGTATACAGAGTAGTCTTTGGTGTAGTTGAGTATATTATCAAACTTAATTGTTATAAAGAAACCTTGAAGAAATTACACTTTTATGTATCTTTTTGAACAGGCAAAAACATAACTGCTAGTGCCTGAGCAGCAAAATAGTTGATGAGTTGAATTTCTTGTGTCATTTCCTTTCTGTTCCCTGCCTTCCAGCCTAGAGCCTTTCTGCATCCCTTGGAGGTGGGTGGGGACTCAACCTCATGGAACCCTCTGTACCAAACACTCCTTTCATCTAACACATATTAGTATTTAAATACATATGTTCTTCAAAACATATTCAGTCGTAAAAGGTCATAACTAGCGATTTATTTATTTTTCATCTGTAATAACTTTTTTGTTTCATTATTTTTAATGTCATATTCACGGTCTCCATGTTTATCATGCTGTTTATTAGTACTACATACGTACATGTGTGCACTACTATTTATTATGAGTGCCCGTGTAGTGTGTGACATTTTTACTGTGACAGCTCCATTCAGTTCTCATACTATCATGGTTGACACACAGTAATAAAATTGACATCACATTATGTAATTTGCTGATTCTGCTTTGACCTTGATACAGTTCAGCATTCATAGATTGTTGGTGACAGTTTTGTGTCATTGTTTCAGGTGCAGGAACCATGATGTATGACCGGTGGTGGCAACTTGGCCTTCTGAAGATGGCTGCGGCCTTGGAGTACACGCCCCCTGTACTGGTGTTCCCACGCGAGCCCCCGAGGTTTCATCTACCTGCCTAGAGCGACCAGCACCAGCTGCTGGTCTGCCTGCCCGCCTGGCTGGCCGGCTGGTTGCTGCCACGGCTGCGGGAAACCCTCGGCATATTTCTCAGCCACAGTTTCTCCTGCTCCTGCTGGCCCAGCTGGCGACAGACCAAGTGCATTACCGCTAACCATGTGATAATGTTGTGCCCTATCCCTGGACCGTCGCTCGGCTGACTTGCCCACACGCTCCTGGACCTAGTGCAGTTCTGTAGTTGAATCTTAGACTTTATAACCTGCCTTAGCGTGGAGGTGCAGAGTAGTGCGAGTGTGCACCTTGGGAACCTTAGCACATCTTATGACACGAGGACAAGACCACAGTGTGAGGAGGTGAGGAGGCGTGTGCAAAACGCCCCGTCTCAAACAAAACATTCCACCGAGGGACATTATTTTAGCTCTGGGACGGTGGACAAATTGGTTTACGCTGGCTCTTCTTGCGCGGCTCCCGTCATTCCGCCACCGTGGCAGGGGTGGGGGGAGGCACAGCACTGGCTGGGGGGGCTGCCCCTGATAATATGGCCGACTTTCAGCAGGGGAGACAAGTTGTTGTTGATCGTCTGAAGCGTCGCCTGGGCCACTACCGCCAGAACCATAACTCCGTCACCTCTCGTTTTGACACCTCCATCCAGACTGTGTACACAGACCAGCAGAAACAGACCGTCTTGTTGAAACAGAGACACATAGAATCGAAAGCAAAGAAAACCAACAAGAAAACCTCAGAAAATAAGAAGCAGGACAACTCCTCGCTCCTCGCCACCATGGGGGTAAGTAAGACTTGCAGCTGTAGGTAGCCTTCAGAGAAACAACAAAATGTGTAGTACTCATTCATTGCAATAACTTTCATGCATTTTAATTAATTTGAAATAGATAATAGATAGTAATTTGATGTGATGTGTAACAAGACTGACTCCTTAATTCTCCTGCAGCAGTCAAAAATGTTGGCCCGAGGGCACGACCAGACCACCTCATCTGGCGAGACCCACGAGAGTGAGCCGGCCACCAAGAAGCAGCGGCTCAACAATGGTGCGCCCCCACACGGCGGCCCTCTCCATGCCACCTCCTCCCACGCAGGAGGTCCTCCCCCTCACGGGGCCGGCCTTCATCCGGGGGCCTCTCAGTCCTCGGGGTCCAGTGGGGACATGGGGGACCTGCAGATGGCCCAGCAGCTCCCGAACATTAAAAAGACAGAGTCGCCCGTGCCTCTGGAGCTGCTGCCTCGGCCGCCAACGGGCCGCCGCTCGATGAAGTGAAGAAAGAACAGCAGGACCTGGACATAAATATCCTCGAGGAATTTGATGACTTTGGTAACCTGGGTGATATGGATGATATGGGAATTAATTTTGATCAGTTCATGAGTGACCTTGACTTTGACAACATGAAGCAGGAAAACAGTAACTCAGGCTTGGCAGACCTCGTGAAAGAGGAATCCGTAGACAATCTCTTTGACAACGAGCCGTCGAGTGTCAGCAGTGACAGTGGCGTAGCGAGCGGCAATACTAATTCCCAGAGTCCCCAAGTGAACATGAACAAGTCCGGTGGGACTCCCACCACCTCGGCCTCGCCCGTGTTCAGCCAGTACCCGGGAACGCCCCCGGTGTCCCATACCTCCACCCCACCTACCTCTTTCCCCTCCCCCTCATTCAACCCCACTTCCACCTCCACCACATCCAGTTCCCCAACTCCATTCTCCACTCCCGGTAGTGTGCCAAAAATCCGCATGGGCATGGGTCAGTCTGACATGATTCCCGCCGCCCAGACGCTGAAGCAGATGGCCGAGCAGCACCAGAACAAGATGGTGTCCTCGGTGCCCAACACCGCCCGGCCGGGCTTCCCCGACTACCAGCTGAACAACATGAACAATCCTGCCGGCCCCGCCATGATGGGCCAGACGGGGAGCATCGGTAATCAAATGTACAATAGCAACATGAATCAAACCAATGCCATGTACAACAATCAAAATAGTGGTATGAGTGAAATGGAGATGAAGAAGCGTCAGATGATGCAGCAGCAGATGGTGCAGCAGCAGCAGGTGCATCAATCTCAGCAGCAGCAACAACAATCACAACAGCAACAGCAACAGCAGCAGCAACAACAACAGCAACAACAACAGTCTCAGCAGCAGCAACCTCAGCAGCAGCAGCAGCAGCAGCAACAACAGCAGCAGCAGCAGCAGCAGCAGCAGCAGCAGCAGCAGCAGCAGCAGCAACAACAACAACAGCAGCAACAACAGCCTGGTGGTCAGCAGCAGACCCAGATGCCTGCAGGAATGGTTCCCTACCAGAGCCGCATCTCCCCCATGGGCTCCTTCCCCAGCTCCAACCAGCCAGGACCTCTCACCCCCCAGTACCAGATGGCCGGGGCCATGGCCACAGGGGTGAGGGGCCCATACCCAGGGGGCCCACGAGGGCCTTCCCCAATACCTCCTGGTTCACAAGCGGGAGGACCATCGCCCATTCCTGCTGGAGTTCAGGTTAGTCTTGAAGAAATCTTCATCACATTCTGTCAGACAACTTGGTCATTTTTGCCACCTTGAGTCACAGTGGGAGGCTGCTCATACAGTATTAGAACCCTAGTACATCTTCATTGCAACAAACCCTTCTGTAAAGGATTTTTTCAAAGGAAATATTTTCACATTAGTGAAATTTTGCACGAAAGTTTAGCTCTAAATGAATATTATGTTGAAATTTCAAATGAGGTTTTATTTTGGAATCATTAGCTTTTTGGAACGACTTGCCTTGTGGTCTTCATTTTTCCAATGATAAATATCTTCACCTCAAGGAAACAAATAGGATGGTTTTTTTCCTCATTATAAATGGGAATGCCAGACTTATGTTTTGAATTGCATTTCACATCCAAGGAACTTGGCTTTGAACTTATTCCTCAATATTGATGCCATTTTATACTCAATACTGTTACGTGTCAGCTGATATTTTCACATGGCAGCATTATTTCTCACGTGGTCAAGGGTTCCCTGTCAGCATCCTGTGCAGGAGGGTTTGTCTTCATCACTGTAGCAGCTTCTTCCATCACCTACATTCAATAGCCACTTGAATTTGCCATAAACTTTTTTCCCCCACTAAATATTATGTTCTAGTATATGAGTTATGTATCATAGAAATTTACTTTGAATTGAAGATATCAATTTTACATCATAATTTTCATGATTCTTTTTCTATAATTGAATTATCAGAAACCTTGGATGTTTTTTGTTATACTTTTTCGAGCATTCAGATCAACCCTCTTTCACCTCCATATTCTTCCACTCTTCTTCACAGCTTGGTGGTCAGATGGGAGCTGACGGCAAACTAAGTAATGAAATGTTCTATCAGGGTCAGATAAGCAGCCAGTATAGGATGAGCCCTGCTCAGCCACCAAGATACCCCAGCCAGCAGATGATGGGACCGGGGGAATGATACGCCACGTTAGCCCAGCCGGCGGCCAGATAGTCGGCCAGCCCGGCCAAATGATGGCCCGTCCCCCACCACCCGAGTACCAACAGTTGATACAACAGCAACAAATGATGGGTCAGCCCATGTCACAGTCTATGTCTCAGATGGGCCAGGGCATGAACCAGATGAGCTATCAGGGCATGCGGCCCAACATGAGGCCAGGCATGGTGTCCAACCCTATGGTCAACATTGGTTCCAACCAGATGATGGGCAACATGGCTCAGCAAACGCTGCCGCCCAACATGCCCACCATGAAGCCTGGCATGGTGCCTGCCACCACCATGAACCCTACCTCCAGCATGCCCAGCAGCACTATGGCTGGAGCAACCATGCCCACCATGAGTGTTGGCACCATGTCAGCCAGCACCATGGGCAGCAACATGGGGCAGGTCAGCTCGGCCGGCACCATGGGCATGGTGAGCCGCAACCCCATGGGCAACGGCAGCATCCTGCAGCGGCCGAGACCGCCCAACGTCAACATCGGTCCGGGTCCCGGCGGCCTCAATATCGGCACGCAGATGCCGCCGTCCAGGCCGGAGTGGCGGCAGATCATGATGCAAGGCGGCCAAAGCAACATGCAGATCATGGGACCCATGAGGCCGGGATACCCACAGCAGCAGCCTCAACAAGGTGGGTCTTCACTTCCCCTCACAGCACACCAACTCCAGGGCTTGGCGGGCCCGGGTTGCCATTGTGTCATGCCGAGTGTCATGAAATTGTGGTCTCAACAAAGCTTCTTTAATTAGACTTAATTCTATTCTTCATGTCTTTTGTATTCTGCATTATTTTCCCATGAAATATCAGTGCATATTGCATTCTGTGATGAGTTTTTATAATCCATAAATGAAATGAATAATTGTATATACTACTAGTGTTAATTGTTTTAAGTGTCAGTGTCCAGACTTAGCCTTAGTGTGTGGTGCCTTGATTCAGGTATGTGAAAGAATTATACTGAATGAAACTTTCCATTTGAACAGGCAGCATGATGACCCAGCAAGGTCAGCTAATTGGCATTCAGCGGCCGCCCAGTCAGATGATGAACATGATGGCCATGCAGCAAGGCCCCTCCATGCAGGGGGGGCCAGGCATGCAGGGCAACTCCAGCATGCAGCCTGGGATGCAGCCTGGCCCGGGCATGCAAGGGGGCCCGGGCATGCAGGGAGGACCAGGGATGCAGGGAGGACCTGGGATGCAGGGAGGACCTGGTATGCAGGGAGGACCAGGGATGCAGGGACCTGGGATGCAAGGACCTGGTATGCAGGGAGGACCAGGGATGCAGGGAGGACCAGGAATACAAGGTGGTCCAGGCATGCCCAGTGCTCCAGGGATGCAAGGCGGCCCCTCCATGCAAGGGCCAAGGATGCAGGCCAACATGGTGGCCTTGACGCAGCAGGGACAGGTACGTTGCCAGGGATGTGATGCAGCTTCTAGCCTTGTGTGTCTAGTGAGGGTTGTATCAGCGGGTCATGCATTAGACGCCACCACCTGGCTGCTAGGGTGTGTCTTGAGGAATTGAAATGCTTTGAGCTGTCAAATCTTCTGAAGTAAATCTTTAAAAGCATTGTAATGAATTCACCTGTTTCTTTCCAAGATTAGTTTCTTTTACCCATTGGTATTATTAAAGGTCATGAGCTAATGACAATAATGTTAAAAAAAATTCTGCTTTCCTCCTCTACGACAGTATTTGTTTTTGTTGAAATTTGTTTTTGTTTTAATGAAGTATGATGTTTATTTGCCCAGTCCATCAAAGTCTGTCAGTACCATTCACAGAATGATGTTAAGATTGACAAAGGTAATCAGTACAGCATAGAGAAGTATGATGCACTAATGCGTGTTTATTGTTATAGGTGCGAATGGGAATCCACATGAGCCAAGCAGGGGGTATGGGTGGAGGTCAGGTGACTTCTCAGTACCCAGGTCAACAAGGTCAAATGTCAACAATGACCCAGATGCCTCCTGGACCTAATCAGATGATGACCAATCCCACAGCCCAGGGCAGAAACCCTGCCACGATGGCTGGCATGACAGGTGCTAGGAGCCCAGCTGCCATGGCCCAGATCAGTGGGCCAGGCCACCCCATGAGCCCTGCCAATAGGGGCCAAATGGGAGGTGCCAGTCCTGTCAACATGGGCCAGATGAGTGGTCCTGGACAGGCCCCAAGCCCTGCTAACATGGGGGGCATGACGCACCCCAGGTCCCCTGCCACCATGGGGCAGATGCATCCCCGCAGCCCAGCCACCATGGGTCAGGGTGGCCCAGCCAGACCCCTCAGCAACCCAGGCATGGGTCAAGGAGGCCCAGCCAGGCCTCTCAGCAACCCAGGCATGGCTCAGCAGCAGGGGCAGCAGCCCAACCAGACTGCGCCAGGAGGGGCCACTATCGTAGGTCCCACGTCGGTCAGCACCCCGGGACCCATGAACCGGGGGTCCCCCGGGGGCATGGCCCAAGCCACAACTGGCATAGCCCCCAGTGCCAGTGGACTTAACCAAAACCCCAGTAGTTTAAGCCAAAATTCTGGTAACATGACCCAAAACTCTAGCAGTATGAACCAAAACACTGTTAGTATTAACCAAAATCCTAGTGGTATGAGTCAGAATACTAGTGGTATGAACCAAAGTCAAAGTGGTATGAACCAAAATACGAGTGGTATGAACCAGACCCCTGGTGGCATGAACCAAGCCCCCAGCGGTCCTCCTGGGAGCCGCCCCAACCCGAGTTCCATGAGCCAGGTACAGTCAATTCAGGGCCCAGGTGCAGCTGGTGCCCAGACCAACCTTAGTATAAACAGAGTGAAAAGTGGCAACACCACAGTGAACAGTGGCCAGACTGCACCTCAGACCTCCGTGGCTAATCAGCGGGCCGCCAATGACAGTAATACCAGTGTACGGACATCACAGCCCTCCACGCCCAACCCCCCCACCTCCAGCACCAACACCCCCGCCACGGACCTGGGGGGCCTGGGGGATTTTGATTTTTGTGACTTTGCCTCCCTGATAAGTGACTAAGGTGGCTGTGTGGCTGGGCTTGGCGCCTCACATCAGTGCTGTATATATGAAACATTCCTGTAGAAGTGTTATATAATGTACAGTCTTAATTATTATTTTATCAATAGTAGTAGTAATATTATTTTATATTTTTATTATTTTAACTATTTTATGAGTACTACTACGACTATGATTATCATGAGTAATTATCAGCAAATGGTCCAAGAACTGAAGAAAATGAGTAATTTAGTATATTGATATAATCATGAAGACTTGCCATATCATATAGTCTTACTGCCAAGTATTACGCCCCCCCCACCACCACCACCACCACCACTGCGCGAGTGACCACCTGACCACAGCCTCACTGCTACACTGTTCCCCTCATGCTGGGCACAGCCATAGATTCCACCTCAGCACTCACCAACATTTCAAATTTCTTACCAAGCATATCAGTTAACACTACATTTCCTCTTATAAAACAAAAACAAAGATATACTTAAACAGGACTTCGCTTCTTCAGACCAGCTAGCAGCATTATAGACCTTTAGTATTGGGTTCTCTCTTGATATGGTTGAGGACTAAGGTCTTCACAGAATGACAATGTGCCTCTCTGACCAGCACGTGTAAGCTGGACACCACCAGGCTGATGTAACCATATTTCCTTTCCATGACATGGGCCTTGCAGCTCAGAGACAGGACCATTGGGCAGTATTTGTAATACTGAGAAAAAACATGATAAAACCATAACAAATGTTACTGGTAACCTTTTGTAGTGTGTTCAGTTCCCAGTTTTTGAATGACAGCCTGAACTGCAAGGCCTTCTTTGTGCCAAGTTTGTGTACAAAACATGATTTTACGACATGAACAAACCCTTTCTGAAACTGTGTGGTGTTGTGTCTGAGTGCAGCCCCCGCCCCTCTCCTTCCACCCCCCCACGCTCCAGCAAGCAAGGTGTCGGTAGCTGTGTACTCTGGTGTAGGTGGTTCTATAGAATTTCTCATCACTGTTGATTAGCTTCACAAAACACATCATGATCTTTTCATTAGTATATAGATATATATATTTTATATTTTCTGGGTCAAAGTCTTGCCATTATTATGTTGCTATTTCTTGATCCTCTCTTCCTGGCGCTGGTCACCCTCTGCCGCCACCGTGCGGCACGAAGCCTTGGTGGTGGCGCGTCCCACAGTGCTCTGGGTGCTCAGCCACTTTCCAGAGGAGGAAGAGGAGGATTTTGCAGTCAGGCAATTACAACACTCGTGTGGCTGTCTGTCTCCAAAGGCTCTTTTTATCAACTATCCAACATTATTCTCTCCCACCCCTTTACCCCAAAAATTCTGTTTCACTTATTGCAAACTGAAGTGCAATGCTAAGATAGTGAAGCATGCCTTATTTTCGTCCTCACATCCTTGCGGCATCTGCAGCGGCGGCAGTGGCCGGGGCGGCGCCGGGACGTGCCGCGCGTCTGACCCGTGATGAGTCACCAGTATTATCACAGACCAGCACAATCCACTCCATGCTTTGCCCCTTATCTGATTTTTCCAAGAACAATTGTCTATGCAGTATTAATACCAATGTTCATTTACTTATTTTGAAGTCTTTGTACCCAAAAGGATCACCCATGTAGAATTACCTTTTTAAAGTGTTTAAAGATATTTGGAGATAGGCATGAAGAAGCATCATTTCACACTGAAAGAAACACAAAACTGTAAACTATTTTTATATGAATATGACTTGTGCAGCATAGGACAAGAAAGACATTGTACTGAGCCTGCAACATTGCATCAAATTCCTGTCACTGAGACAATGTCTGTTGGTTTTGCCGAACATCTCTTTTATAACTTTAACTTTGTGTACAGTGTAATCTTCACCCAATGATTCTCAGGTATATATGCAGAGACTCAAACTTCCACACCAGTCTCCAGTCTATGTATATTTATGTATCCTAAGTTCTTTTGCACCTCAGTTAATTTTTTATATATTTTTTGTATGTATTCATTTATTTTTCTTCTTAGAACCAGAACCTCTTCAGGGATGAACACTTTTCAGGTGCTTGTTTTCATTCATTATTTTTTCTTTCTCTTTCCCAACTCCTATTTTGATGTGTGAGGCAAAACCAACGCAAGGCATGAGGTGTGAGGCCTTTGCTGTGATCCTACCACAAGAGTCACTCACTCCTTCACTGTCAAACACACCACCTGGTCAGCAGCAACACCAGGAGAGGGAAGGAAGGAACCATGGATGGCTTTATTACTCTTGGAATGACGATGTTAGTGTAGTATATCCTGCCAAAGTAACAAATGACGATGAAGTATGGTGATTGATGCCAGGTGTGGTACTCAGTGTGTGTAGGAGGCAGCACGGCCGCCCGACCCCACACACAGGACCTTCCTCGAGTGCGTGCAACGTGTTCGCCCGTGTACAAACCTGTAGCGCTAGTCCACCACATAGAGGGAGTGGAGGGCCCGGCCTTGGCTGCCACCCACTTGGGATCATTTCCTGAGCCATCAGTCATTCCAGCAGCATGTTGTATTATGCATATTTTGATGTGACTGAGAAATTACCAATGAAAATTTATACGTAATTCCAGAATGTCAAAGGGTACCTCTGCAAAATGTTTTCATTACTCAGAGGAAGTCATCCTGGTGGGTGACGCAGCAGCCGCCCTCCACACGTGCCCGGGAAGTCAGTGAAAACACGTGTCGTGTAATAAATATCTTTTCCAGAAGACATATTTTGTAAGCTTGTCAAAGTAAAAATGTACAAATTCAGCCCTCACTTCAAGGGCAGAGTGTTTTCACTGGTTTTAGGCACATCAGGTTTTGTAATGAAAAAGAAATTTGTGCATATGTAACACCATAATAAATTATGAGTTTTTGGTAATTTGTGTAAACTGTTTATTTTCCAACTTTTTGATAATGGAAATGAGCCATAACAGTTATATACCAAAGTCTCATAATTGGTGATCTTACCACAGTTAATATATATGGGCATCAAAACATCTTTTGTACTTTGTTTTGACACAGGTTTCCAGTAGTGTAACATCCCAAGAGCAGAATTCATCCTCATGACCTTTTGATAGGTTGAGTTAAGCTTTGGCCCAGGCCGCGTCAGCGAGGAGGCGGGGCTGCGGTGAGGCGCAGCTCACGCTGTGGCACACCAAGGGGGTTTTCCCATGCAATCAGATTATGTTCATGGTATATTTTGCCTATTTATTTGATATAGATACATGATTTCAAAAATTATTTGAAATATTTATTAGTGTGTACTTGACAGAAAATATTGAATCAAACTTTGTTTCAGACATTTTGATAATTTTTTTGTTTCTTTTTTTAAGTCTGTAGATATGATTTTCCTATCTCACTTTGTACCTGTCTATTTTTTTGTTCAAGTTGTGCTTTGATTGCCATAACGGGACTATTATTATCTTTGGCTCAGATGAAGATGTCAACAAATCTGTGGCTCCAGATTGGGTTTTGTACATAACGTGATTGTCACTGAACTCTGTCTGTTGTGCTGCAGTTTGTGCCCGGCGCTCATCTGTGGCTCAGGTGTAGACGCGTATCAGTCTTTGTGAGGGTAGACAGTGGCGCACCACGACTGTGTCTTGCCTCGCCTCGCATAGTTCATCGAAGTGTTACCTCACCACCACCTCCTCGCCCTTGTGGCCCAGGCTGTGCTCGCCGCCACCTCCCTACATCAGTATTCCTTCCCCTGTACAGCCCCACCAACAGTCATGGCTAGAGTTTGTGTATTTTTTATCGGAATATTAATTGTAGGTACTATATTCAAAGCTGTTATTTATGCAACCTAAGACAAGTGATTCTATTTTAACCAGCAAACTGGTACCTGAGGTAATAAAGGTAATGATGTCCCAAGTCTGGCCCTCCCGGGGCGCTGACAGCCTTCGTGACAGTGGCAGGACACGTGTGGCGGTGTCACGGCTCGCCATTGGCAGCCTCGGGGGGCGGCCCAGCTGCCCCCCGTCCCCAGTCTGGTTATGCTGGCCTGCCACGCGCCCCACATGTAAGAGTTGTGTGTAGGAAGTAACAGAAGGCCACAGGATCATTGTGAGGATGCAGGAAACAGTACTTAGATGCAGTGAAGGAAAGACACTCCAACCTTGTTGTGAGTTGCTGAGAGGGGAGTGTTGAGGATGCCATCAAGTGTAACCTGAAAACCATTCTAGAACCCCTGGAGACAGGTGGGTGCAGTACAGTGAACCCCTGCTGGCCACCTTGTGACCAGATGATCTCAGCCGACGTACTTAGGTCACAAAGTCAGTCGCTTTGTAACATGTCACCCATCGGCTGACATGCCATCCTTGCAGATATGTACATATTGTTGTCATTTCAAATGCAATAAAATAGTTTCGGTGAGAATGAGTTTTTTTTTCCAAAGATGTAAAGTCTTTGAGGCAGATGATCCTGCTCCTTGTATCAAAGATTAGGACTGGTAAAGCTCCCTTCACACATTCCATAATAAAACTACGATAGCACCACTAATTTAATTATTGGCGCTATCGTGAAATTTGACCACGATAGCCTTGCATCAATGTCACGATTTATATAAGTATGTCATGATTGTCATAAGATGGTCACGATGGAGTAATGATAGCTGTAAGACTACGTCACGAATGGAAAATTAACGGTCATTTTGTCGTCACAATAAAGTTATGATAACCACGGTAGTGCTACGACGGTGCCATGAACGTATCACGATAGCGTCAAGAGGTGTCGCCGCCGGTTATTTTAAAGGGCGCGACGGCATTGTACTGCCTTGTGGCATTCGGGTACCATTCCTCCTGACTGGAAAAGGGGGCTGGTCGTCCCTATCTGGAAAGGGAAAGGGGACCGTCAGTACTGCAACAATTACCGAGGCATTACACTGCTCAGTGTGCCAGGCAAGGTGCTTGCCCATCTAAGGTAATACCTGAGTGCTGACACGGATCCGCAGTCATCTGCTGAAGCATCAGAGACCTCAGCAGTCTGGGTTCACGCCTGGTAAGTCAACAACGAACCGTATCCTAGCGCTTTGTGTCCTGGTGGAACGCCAACGTGAGTTTCGACAGGGGATGCTTGCAGCCTATGTTGATCTCAAGAAGGCATTTGACTCCGTGCATCGTGAGTCACTGGGATCTTCTGCGACTTTGCGGGATTCCTGCAAGGACTATTGGTTTGATGACTGGTCTGTACTCTGGGACTGAGTGCTGTGAAGTGTGGGGGAGGTGTATCCAGCTTCTTTCCTGTGAATACAGGAGTGAGGCAAGGGTGCGTCCTTGCTCCATCACTTTTCAACACTTGTATTGACTGGGTATTGGGCAAAGTTGTAGATCAAAGTGATTGTGGAGCATCCCTCGGCAACACCAAGATCACTGATCTTGGTTTTGCCAATGATGCAGTAATCTTTGCTGAGTCGCTGGAGGTCCTGGTGATGGCTCTCGAGGCACTGCATGAGTAGGCAAAGCCTTTGGGACTTGAGGTCTCCTTTCTCAAGACCAAGGTCCAGGGGTTTGGAGGCTTACTAGATGAAGCAGTACAGACTGTTTATGCGTGCGGCGAGGACATTGAGATCTTGGAAAGTTTTACATACCTTGGTAGTGCAATCCATAATGATGGCGGGTCACGTCAAGAAGTCTTACAGCGGATTGGCATAGCCCACGGTGTTATGGACTCGCTCAGCAGGAGTATTTGGCGTTGTCGGTACCTGTGCAGGAGGACAAAGATCCGGTTCTTCAAGTCGCTTGTGATCCCTGTCTTACTCTATGGTTGTGAGACATGGACACTAAATAGCGACTTGTAGGGGCGAATCGATACCTTTGGTAATAAGTGTTTTCGAAGAATCATGGGGTATCGCTGGGATGATTAAGTGTCAAATCAGCGATTGCACGGTGAGACTGAATCGAGGCCTATTACCTGCATAGTCCGTCAGCGCCTAATTCGGCTATATAGGCGTGTGGCACGCTACACTGAAACCGATCCTTCCCATCGGTTTGTATTTGTAAGAGACAATGGAGGAGGCCAATGGCGTAATGAGCCCACAAGGCTCATAGCTAGGGCAAGTTGATGCTTCCTGTCGGGAGTCGCTTGGTATGGGAAGGGAGCCTGCATGGGGACTCGCGCGTGGTGATCTCCGGGAGTGGCGTCGTAGGGTGGGCGAGGCGACGCGCCCCGCGGCGTATGCCCCCAATGATTGATTGATTGACGGCATTGTCCAGCCACTCTAATCTAAAAGGCCCTGCAGCCACGTGTGTGCCCGCAAAAAGTTCATTGGTCCATCGTGACACATGTATAGCTCTATCATGACGCAATCTCCGTATTCTTACGTAGGGTTATCGTGACGCCTTCCTAGGACAATCGGGACAGATTATTAGCTATATCGTGACTCGTGCGTGCGTTTATCGTGATGCATTATGCATATTATTAGGGCTATCGTGACACCTCGTAATGATAGATCGACATACGTATTACGTACGACGATCACGATAGTACGTGTCACGTATAGCGATAGCTGCTACATAGATAACGATAGCGTCACGATAGACTTACGATAGCGCTTGGGGTACAAAAGTCGAGGAACTTAATCCCGTTTTTAGTGCATGCACTAACTTAATTTTTTCGTGGCCTTGGCCGAGTGCGTCACGAGCGTCACTATCGATCACAATAGACCATAGGTGGGCGCGATAAAGAAAAAAATCACGATAACCGATAAATCGATAACAATAACCTTATCGGCGATAACCGATAATCGATAACGGCGATAAATTTATCGCCCGATAAGGCGATAACCGATAAATCCATAAATCCTAAATTTCGATACTAGCGATAACGATATTGGTATTTTAAATAAAAAATTAAATGCTATCAGTAAACTGTAACATAACAGTTCCATAACAGGGAACATGGAAAAAAATCATCAAAGAACGCGTAAAACCGGGAGCGCGCAGGAACAGCACCTCCCAGTCCGACAGCTGGTGAGAGACTGAAGCTGAGCGAACGTTTTGAGAAGACGTCAAGACGGTTAGCTGGGTTTAGACCGTTGTTCGGTTCCCAGCTCGGATCTACCTATTTCTGCCTCCAAGGCACGCGCGGCTCGCCCCTGTGCTAAACTGGAACCAAAAAATAAAATTATCGATTAGCGCTAGTTTGGAACCAAACGTATCGGCGATACCGATGAATGGATAACGCGGGGAAAAAAATTATCGGATAACCGATAACCCGATATCGTTATCGTGATAATTTATCGCGTTAACGCCCACCTATGCAATAGACCCATAATCAGGACCATGACGGCGCTCGCATTGCATTGTTGGTGTTATCGTCGTTCGATTATGGAATGTGTGAAGGGGGCTTTACGCCATATGAGCGGTAAACAAGATCACTGAGGGAGAGGCATGCAGCCATGGTAGATAGAAGAGAATATCGAAAACCTCCAACAATGCCTAATCAAAAAGTTCCCTTTCATTTTTTGTCCCATAGCGGTCTATGGGATTGACGCTACGGTTGCGCCCTCTCTTCTATCTACCTTGGCATCAGCAGGCAGCACCAACAGTGGATGAGGCAGTAGCTAGGTACACTACGCGCCAAAATATTGTTCGCCGCATCATAACAGACGCTCCCATAAGGGAATTCTGAAAATGTACTCTATAGCAGCCTAGTGACTTACGAGAGAGATATCCTACATATGGCAGCTTGTTTAAAGCACGGGCAGTCCATCAAGACCGTTGAGGAATGTTCAAATGCCACTTGTCAATTATAGACGAAGCATTTTGAAAAGGATCGCCTCACTCCCCGCGAGTAATTTGAACAGACGCGCGTTGGTATAACTATCATTATTTTCATAATGGGTGGCAAGAAAGACCTAACAAAGGAGCAAATTAAAGTTACAGTGACTACACACAAGGCAGAGAGGCCAGAGGAAGAAATATCAAGGATTGTGGGTGTTACGAGGAAATGTGTGATGAAGTGGGTGGAGAGTTTCGTGAAGGGTGGCGGGGTGGCGCCACCATAACATAAAGAAGTGGCCACAGCGAGGATGTAAAATATCAGCAAGCACCGTAAATGTCATGAAACGTCAAGTGGATGCCCATCCTCAAATAAGAGCAAGAAAATTTTTACGATATGACATTTACATTCTCGCTGTGGCCACTTCTTTATGTGGGTTTCCACCCCGCCACCTTGCACGAAACTTCCACCCACTTCATCACACATTTCCTCGTAACACCCACAATCCTTGAGATTTCTTCCTCTGGCCTCTCTGCCTTGTGTAGAGTCACAATAACTTTAATTTGCTCCTTTGTTAGGTCTTTCTTGCCACCCATTATGAAAATAATGATAGTTATACCAACGCGCGTCTGTTCAAATTACTCGCGGGGAGTGAGGCGATTCTTTTCAAAATGCTTCGTCTACAATTGACAAGTGGCATCTGAACATTCCTCAACGGTCTTGATGGACTGCCCGTGCTTTAAACAAGCTGCCATATGTAGGATATCTCTCTCGGAAGTCACTAGGCTGCTATAGAGTACATTTTCAGAATTCCCTTGTGGGAGCGTCTGTTATGATGCGGCGAACAATATTTTGGCGCGTAGTGTATATAGGTGGCTACATGGAGGTGTACTTATATTTTATTTTAACTTCAATAAGTAGCTTTTAGTGGTCCTTTAGTTTGTTATCGTCTTGCAGTTTACTTTTTCATTACAAACACCAGTAACATTGAAAACCATAAAAAAATAAAGGCTATGAAGGAGATTATTTGCAGTGGGAGCTTTTTTCGCACAACACTGGCAAGCGGAGTGAATCAGGATTCAGTCGGCCTGAGCCACGAGTTGAAAAAATTACCCTTCACCCCCAAGGCAGCGATGGCACGATGGCACTCTCCTTCATAGCCTTTATTTTTTAATGATTTTCAATGTTACTCGTGTCTGTAGTGAAAAAGTAAACTGCAAGACGATAACAAATTTAAGGACCACTGAAAGACACTTATTGGCAGCTCGCTTCGCTCGCTGCTGCTTACCATAACCATCATCACCGCTTGAGTGGTATTTGTGGTAACTGGGCACAGTTGGCAACTCCGCTCGAGCGGACACCGCCGAGCGGAAGAGATGACTTGAATTTAACTTTGTACGGCGGCCGTACAGCGGTACGGCGGTGCGGTAGACTTTATTGTGACGTCATTGTGACGTCTTTGTTGTAGTACGGCGGCCGTACAAGCGGGAAGGTGGGAACCGGGCTTTTTTTAAGAAACGTGGAACCAAGTTTCCGCCAAAAAGTGAATAACTACTCCTAAATATTATCGGACTGAGCTGAAATTTGACATGCAAGTAGTGCTGTCAAAATCAATGGGGGTCGTCGCAAGAAACTTTTTGCGTAAAACAAGCCCTTAATGAGTAATTAGCGTAAACTACTCCTAATTATTGTCGGATTGAGCTGAAATTCAACATGTAAGTAGTGCTGTCAAAATCAATGGGGGTCTGTGGAACAAACTTTTTGCGTAGAACAAGCCCTTAATGAGTAATTCACGTAATGAGGTAATTGGCTGGAACGTGGCTCGCTGTCACGTTCCAGCCGCAAGAACTGAGCCAAAAGCAAAGGGGCCAGAGGCTGGACGCCTATACTTGATTTAAGTTAATTTAGTACACCACCATGTATACCTACCTACTGCCTCATCCACTGTTGGTGCTGCCTGCTGATGCCAAGGTAGATAGAAGAGAGGTAGCGACCGTACGTAGCGTCAATCCCATAGACCGCTATGGGACAAAAAATGAAATGGAACTTTTTTATTAGGCATTGTTGGAAGTTTTCGATATTCTCTAGTTTCTATCTACTGTGATGACTGTCACCCACGGGCACAGCTGATATAAAAAGATGAAACTATTTTATTCTGATAGTTTTTGATGCGTTTTGTATTCATTTGCTGTCCATGCATTTTCCTTGGAGATTACTACTTTTTCAGCAGAGGGGAGAAGAGGTATGATTACCGATTTGACTTGTGTTCGGCTATATACATTGAAGTTAATTTTAGTTTCTTAGCACCGCGAATTTATTTGGACGGTACGATCTATTTCTGATCGATTTTGTTGTCAAGTTTGTTGTACTACCGTAGGTACTGACAGTGAAATGTGGAGCCGTTGTTAGGGCGGCAGTGTTTACAAGACCCCGGCGGCGGGCGACAGGCCGTGGCGCGCCAAGACTCAACACTACGATTACGTGAGGTCTGTGTGCAAAAAGTGTCACTTATGCACTATTACATCAGTTCTGTGTGCGATTGACGTCTAATTAGCTCATGATGTAATGTCTGGTGGCCACTGGGTGAAGACTTAATCAGGTCAACGGGGGTGTGCTACTTTTGGCTGGTTTGGTTGCAGTGAGGGAACTTGCTTCCAGTGTTTTTGTTACCATGAAAATGAATTATAAGCCATGTCCTGAAGATTCAAAGTCAATCCGGCTCAAAGTTTGGTAAGTAAAATTCTAGAGTCCTTTCCCGCCCTTATTAGGGTGTTTTGGTACTTTCAACCAGTAATTGAGCACGAGGTTAAAAGTACTCAATTCCTATGTATTTGATGTGTTAAGAATGTTCACATTCAAAATCGTCGGAAATGCATAATTTTGCAGTGATCTCCCCTTTATCTCTGCTTTAGGTTAGGCTAATCAACCAACGTCAAGGTTAAGTTAGTGAACTAGCGGGGGTCTTGGGGGCCGTAGCTCCCCCAGTTATGTCAGGTTATGTAACCAATATCCATGTATTGTATTAAACTGCAGTTTTACCGTTGGATAAAATTTCGGTAGTGGGCTTTCCCCGATTTCGAGGCCGAAACTTATTTTTCCTGAATAGTTTTGATGTATATTGAATGAATCTGGAACTCGTTTTTGTCCGAATTTTGTTTTTGTTTACAGGTGTACGGGGTGCCCGCCCCGCCCCTCCCGGCCTGCCCCGTAAACCTTGAAACCAAAAACCAAACCCCACCTCTAACCAAACTTAGCAGTTTCTGGCTGATATAATGGTAGATTTTCGGTAGTAGTACATCTAACGCCATTATTATTCAATTGCGCAATGGGAAATGGGGTTAAAAAGACTCAGAATGAAGAAATCTACACGATGATGTAGGTACGAATCCTAGGAAATTTGAAAGCCCACTACATAACTAATACCTACCATTGTAGTTTAATATATAACTAGACATTTTTCAAGGAATAGGTAAGTAATTCCCGTATAGTTTGGGGAGGCGGTAGCAGAGTGGTTAGCGTCTCTGACTGGCGTTCTCGGTGACCCGAGTTTGATCCTCGACGAAAAACAAAACCTTTCTATACCGTCGAGTGGCCTAAGAACACCCACATGCCCTGCCCATTAATCTACCTTCGATTGCGAGTGCATCGGAGGACACAGGGGGGTGGCATGAGCCTCTAATCACAGGGGTCACTATAAAAATCCTGCCTGCACCACCACGGGAGAGGGCTAGTCATCACAGCCGTCAAGGAAACCTCCAGAGCCTACCATCCGAGCCTTGGGTCACCACTGCCTACAGGCGCTATAGGCACATGTAAAAAAAAAAGACATGTCAATAATATATTTTTATGTATTTTCGGCCTTATGTCATCCCAGAGAGTGTTTTCCTGATATATATTTTACGTCATCCACTAGGATTCATTACCAGAAGTGTTAAAAGTAGAAGTGTGGAGGTTATTGTAAAGGTTTAGTTGGCTCTAGTCAGACCTCACCTAGACTATGCAGTTCAGTTTTGGTCTCCATATTACAGGATGGATATAGCCTTGTTAGAATCAGTGCAGAGAAGGATGACCAAAATTATTCAAGGAATACGTAACTTTAGTTATGAGAAGAGATTGAAGCTATTAAATTTACACTCACTCGAGAGACGCAGAGTAAGGGATGATCTGATAGAAGCTTTTAAGTGGATAAAGGGATTCAATAAAGGAGAGGTAGGAAAAGTTCTTACGGCTATTACCGTATTTTATGGCTTATAAGACGCTGCATCTTGGAAGACGCACCCTGATTTTGAAAAGAAATTTCTAAGAAAAAAGAAAGAAAAAAAAAGATATTCTACCGGTAGGTAGTAGTAAAATCTATCTATTTTCTCGGTAGGCGGTGGTCCAAAGTGTCTTTCTGCTGCTCTGTTTCCATGTTCTTTGGCTGTATCGTACAACTTTTAGCTTGTATGTGATAGTATAAGTAAATCGTTTTGATGATTTCGCCATGGGTGATAATTTCCAGGACTGAAAAGAGCTTGTGATACGTGTGACAGCCTGGTGGTAAATGCTGCATCAACACTAGCAGACGATAGTTGGCGCTGTTGGCGTCAATCTGTCGAGCCTCCGAGGGGGAACGGCTCCTGCCAGTACCGTACTAAACATCACAGCGTGAGGACAGATTAGTTGATTCTAAGGAGGTACTGCAACATTCATCTTGGAAGACGCATGAGTATTTTTCAGGGTATTTTTTAGGGGAAAAAGTGCGTCTTATAAGCTGTAAAATACGGTAACCAGGGTAGAACAAGAAGTAACGGATTCAAGCTGGAAAAGCGTAGATTTAAAAAAGAAATAGGGAAAAACTGGTTCACAAATAGGGTGGTAAATGATTGGAATGGACTCAGCAGACAGGTAGTTAGTGCGGAGTCATTAGAGAGTTTTAAAGGGAGGCTAGATAAATTCATGGATGGGGATGAAAGGTGGATGTAGGTAGTGTTAAGCAACAGGAACTACCTTGTGTAGGTCTCACGGCCTCTTGTAGCTTCCTTATTTTCTTATGTTCTTATCATTCCAACATAGCTAGTATTGTATCATGTCTTTTAGTAAATGTAGACCTAACTATTGAGTTTTACAATAAAATACACTTTTATAGCAATTAAAAATATTTTCCTCTCCCGATCATAAAGTACATAGGTAACCATGTTAGTGGGAATAACTTGGGTGGAAGGGCCGGAATGACTAGGGTGGGAAGCCAGAACAATCTGGGCCGGAAAAATTGGTCAAATTTTAGAGTCCTTTTCCTCCCTTGTAAGTGGGGGGGGGTTTCTCCAGACCTTCACAGATCCCTTCACATACCTCTAAAACGTAATCATAAAGTAGGGGAGAGATGCCCCCTCCAACCCCCTTCTCCCCATGTAATCCCCCCAAATAATATTACTAACCTAACCTCAGTATAACTTTACCAATAACCTCCTTGCGAGACTTAAGTGCGGGAAAGAACTAGAATTTTACCAGGTTAGGTTAGGTTGTTAACCTAATTTAGGTTGGCTCTGGTCCAGATAAATAGGTTAAGCTAACATAACAAACCTGGGGACCCGTCGGGAACGCGGGGGTTTGGGTGGGGAAATGGCAACTAGTTTTGTACTGATAGTATATTATGTTTATTAGCTCTATTTCTAGCCTCAATACATTGTTTCCTAGGTCGGAGGTCTGAGCTCACCCTCACTCCCTGATCTTTCTCACCTTCTGATCTTTTCAGCGATACCTTGCGTATGGCCATTACCAGGTTTTTTTCTACCAACATTCATAACGCTGCATGATGAAAATTCTAGGTGTAGGTGCAGTGAATCAAGAGCAGACTTCCAGTAGTAGTTCAGTGGTAATCATTATTTGCTCTGACGCTTTATACATGCTTATAATGGACGAGAACTGCGCGGTCGCTACCGCCGTTACCACTTACGTTTTCTATATTATTTTTTGTTCAGTATACTGTGCAGTATTAATCCACTTCCGTGGAACCTTTAAAACTTACTACTGTATTGTATTATTACTACATATTGTAGAAATTATATAGTTGTCTAATATGCATACAGACACACCCTCCCCTTCCAGAGGCCCCCCAAACCTTTAGGAGGTTAGGTTAAGGTTCGGTTAGGTTAATAATCTTACCGGTGGGTCGAAGGGGGCGGAGCCCCCACGTTAGGAGATTAGTTTGGGGTAATAATCCTCCTGGCAGGGTGGGGAAGAGCGGACCACTCGGCGGCTGGCGGGCGGGCTGGCAAATGCGGGGCGGGGCGCACTTGTTTTTGTACAATTCCGTCACTTTCCTGGTATCCCATATTGCAGGGAGACTTAGATAAACTTAATGAGTGGATAGATAGATGGCAGATGCAATTTAATATTGATAAGTGCAGCGTTATGAATGTTGGTAGAAAAAACCCTGGTAATAGATACACCCTACGCAATGTATCGCTGAAAAAATCAGGTGAGAAAGATCTGAGAGTGAGGGTGAGCCCAGACCACCGACCTAGGAAACAATGTATTGAGGCTAGAAATAGAGCTAATAGGGTGTTAGGATTCATTACAAGGAGTGTTAAAAGTAGAAGTGCTGAGGTTATTCTAAAGCTTTATTTGGCTGTAGTCAGACCTCACCTAGACTATGCAGTTCAGTTTTGGTCTCCATATTACAGGATGCATATAGCCTTGTTAGAATCAGGGCAGAAAAAAATGACCAAAATGATACAGGGGATATGTAACTTTAGTTATGAGAAGAGATTGAAACTATTAAATTTACACTCACTCAAGAGGCGTAGAGTAAGAGGCGATCTGATAGAAGTCTTTTAAGTGGTTAAAGGGATTTAATAAAGGAGAGGTAGGAAAAGTTCTTATGGCTAGTAAGCAGGGTAGAACAAGAAGTAACGGATTCAAACTGGAAAAGGGTAGATTTAAAAAGGAAATAGGGAAGAACTGGTTCACAAATAGGGTGGTAAATGATTGGAATGGACTCAGTCGTCAGGTAGTTAGTGCGGAGTCAATAGGAAGCTTTAAAAGAAGGCTAAATAATTTCATGGATGGGATGAATCATGAAAGGTGGATGTAGGTAATATTAAGTAACAGGAACTACCACGTATAGGTCTCGTGGCCTCTTGTAGCTTCCTTATGTTCTTATGAATAAATTTGTAAAAAAATGTCTTGCTCATCTTTTTATAGTGTTACCTACTCCCTATTTTTAGAATATATATTTTTTTCTCTAAGATGTCGCAGTCCAGATGGAGAGGTGGCCAGCGACTATCTCCTCGGCAGCGACGGGTCAATGACTTTTTTAGTTCCTCTCAGAAGAGTTCTAAGCCAAAGGACAAAATGAATGCATTGCCTGCTGGAGGTCAGGCCTCGCGTCCCATCGCTAAAGTGTGAGAGAATCCTGCTCTTGTTTGTTATCAAGGTTCATTGGTAGTTGTTGAATTTCAATGTTATATTCATGGAAGTACTGCAATATTTTGCAGCTAGAATTGTTACTCAGGAAGATTATCAACTCTGATGGTGGTGACAGAAAAATAATTGATTGGCGCCACGTCTCCCGTATGGCGAGGGCAGCAGAAAGAGACAGATGTGCTGATGCTGAGCTGATGGGACAGTTTTGAATAGTCCTGAAATGTCTAGATTGAAATTATAGGCCCAAGAAATATAAAAAATAGATCATATCACTACAGAGGACTTTTTGTCAGCGGATGTGAAGTCCTGTGGTGCCTTGGTGGTGCAGGATCAGTCAAAGGTAACCATAAAGCAGCATTACTCAGGCTAGTCAGGTGTCCTACTTCTTTCTGGAGTCTTCTGTATGTCGTGTTTGCATTAGAAGGAAAACTTAAGAGACCGTGACAGCCTCCCTTTTCTGACATTACAGAAACTAAAAAATGTTGTTTAATTCATGATGAGGTAATAATGTAATGTATAATGGTAACTGTACCTGTATTAAATGAGGCTTGAATGTACAGTGTGTATACAATATATAGCAGGATTTTGCTGACATCAAGATCATCATAACATTTATATTATCACAGGTCAATAATGGAGGTCAGGATGTGGGAAATGCTATGAGGTGGATAAAAGGGGGCAAACAAATATATCTTTATCTAATGTGACAACTTCCATCACCTTTATGAAACATTTATTTTTAAATAATTTTTATTTATTTTTATTAAATCATATAAATCATTTATATAATTTTTGTGTGGTATTTGCAGGACTCCTATGGCAGGCCCGTCCAACGAGATTATTCTAGTCGATGATGATGATGATGATTTTGAGGACTTCAGTAATGTCCCTTCGCTATGGGTAAGCCTGTATAGCTGGATCTTGCTATAATGAAAAGTCTTAACAGATACTCTTGTCAGATGATTGAAATATTGATAGCGAATATATTTGGACAACATGAAGTGTCTGCATTGTTGTTTGGCCAGTTTTAGCTGACATCAAACATCATCATAACTTGTGCAGTAGATATGTTAGTTGACTGTTTTATTTATTTATTTTTTCTTACATCACAAGCGACAGAAAAAAACCGCTAGCTGCCAGTCTCTATTAAGAAAGAAAACAGTAAGAGAGTGTAGAAAGCAGGGGAGAGCCAAATTAGTTTGGGAGGTGTCTTGACACTCCTCTCGAAAAAAAAGGTAAGTTGTAGGGAGGTGGAAAGATAGAAACAGGAAAGGAGTTCCAGAGTTTAAGGAATGAAAAAGTGAATCAATTAATCAATCATTGGGGCATACGCCGGGGGCGCGTCGCCTCGCCCATCCTACGACGCCACTCCCGTGGGTCACCACGTGCAAGTCCCCATGCAGGCTCCCTTCCCATACCAAGCAACTCTCGACAGGAAACATCAACTTGCCCCAGCCACGAACCTTGTGGGCGCCCCCTTGACCTCCTCCACGCTGGATTGTCTCTTACAGATACAACCCGATGGGAAGGATCGGTTTCAGGGTAGCGTGACACATGCCCATATAGCTGAAGTTGGCGCTGACGTACTATGCAGGTAATAGGCCTCGATTCAGTCTCACGGTGCAATCGCTGATTTGACACGTAATCATCCCAGTGATACCCCATGATTCTATGAAGACACTTATTACCAAAGGCATCGATTTGCCTTTTTAAGTCGCTATTTAGTGTCCATGTCTCACATCCATAGAGTAAGACAGGGATCACAAGCGACTTGCAGATCCGTATCTTTGTCCTCCTGCACAGGTACCGACAACGCAAATACTCGCGCTTAGCGAGTCCATAACACCGTGGGCTATGCCAATCCACCGTAAAGCGGCTATTACACGGGCACTTTTCTGCTCAGTGAGCAGTTTTGAGGATTTTGCTCAATGAAAGCCTGTTTGGCTGAGCAAACAGGGAACTACTTCGAAGCTATTTTTGCTCGTCATTTCAGTGAGCAAAAACGTTTTCTGTTATAAAGGACCGAAATTAGTCGATGACTATATTATTTATTGCAAGACCATTTTCTTCTAAAACTCTCAAAAAGACATCAACATGCCTGCTGACTGGACAGACGAGATGGAAAGCTTACTGATTGACTTAGTTCAGGCACATCCTACAATATGGAACATATATAGCCCTTTATTTGTTAAAAAAAAACATTAAAAAAGAAAACATACACCCTCAATACCTAAGAAGCCTGACCTTCCAAGTAATTTATTTACGGTGATACACAGGCGACAGGTGTGTTGCGAGGCCGTACAGGTGTGTAGTGACAGGTGTGGTGTATATGGTAAAGCGAGAGAGGCTAAGAGTGCAGTGTTAGCCCCCGAGTGTGTGTGTGTGACCTAAAGAGCGAACGCGTAGTTCTCGTCCACTATAACGGCGTCAGCCCCGTACCGCCACGGCCACGGGTACGGCGCGGCCCACAGTGGTCCATAGAAGCTACTCTCGGGGATTACAGGAAGTTTAAATGAATCAAAAACCTTTGGCCTAATCAAAAAACCTTTCTTAATTAGGTATATTGAATTGAAAGTAGTTAGTTTCGTACACTGATTTTGAGTATTTTCGTACATACCTGGTGTCATTTCGTAACTCTAGTAGTCAAGTTCAACTCTGCACTAAGTGTACGAGACTACTATGGTTTCATATAGACTACGAAACAACTTTTGGTAATAATGGACGAGAGTTTCGCGGTCGTTTTCAGAGACACCAACTATTTTTTCTTGGCCTACAATAGGTGCTTGTTCTAATGGAGATTGTTTTATTTTGCGCAACCCCCCCCCCCCCCCCCATTTTTTTTCTTTTTTTAATATTAATGAAACCTAACCTAACCTTGTAGGTTTTAATGAAACAACCTAACCTTAAAGGTTTTAATGAAACCTAACCTAACCTTAAAGGTTTTAATGAAACCTAACCTAACCTTATAGGTTTTAATGAAACCTAACCTAACCTTATAGGTTAGAAACCTAACTTAACTTTAACCACAAAGTATACTTTTTTTTTTTCTTTTTTTTTTTTTTTTTTTTCTCGCAAAATAAAGCTATCTCCATTACAACAAGCACCGCTTATTAGGAAGCGCTATGATAATATATATAATTTGTATCATAACCGCACTCAGGTCTGTATGCATTTTGCTCATCAAAACACAGATCACCGTGTAATAGTTTCGTTGAGCAGCTCAGTGAAATCTGCTCACTGAGCAGAAAAGTGCCCGTGTAATAGCGCCTTAAGACTTCTTGATGTGACCCGCCGTCATTATGGACTGCGCTACCAAGATATGTAAAACTTTCCAAGATCTCAATGTCCTCGCCGCATGCATGAACAGAATGTACTGTTTCATCTAGTAAGCCTCCAAACACCTGAACCTTGGTCTTGAGCCAGGAGACCTCAAGTCCCAAAGGCTTTGATTCCTCGTGCAGCGCCTCGAGACCTATCACCAGGACCTCCAGTGACTCAGCAAAGATTACTGCATCATCGGCAAAAACAAGATCAGTGATGTTGGTGTTGCCGAGGGTAACAGGGTTGGTGTTGCCGTTGTTTTAGTAAAGGATACACCTAGAATGTTCATTGTAGAAATGGAGACAGTTAAGTATCATTGAAGAAGAAGGGATAGTTATCTGGAAGGTTTTGTCGAGTAGATTGGTGAAAAAATCGGGTTTTTGAGGCTTTGAACAAAACAAGGTTTGCTTTGCCCCATTCAGAAATTATAGAAACATCAAAAGTTAGGAGCTCAGTGGCATCTCTCCGTGAATCACTTAGTTCCTGTTGAGTTGGACGTCTCGTGAACGACGTTGAAAAATGCAGGGTAGAATCATCAGCGTAGGAGTGGATAGGGCTTTGATTGAGTTAGATTTAGAAGATCATTAATGAATTATAGAAAGAGAATGGGTGATTGGACAAAAAGCTAGAAAATTGTCAGTAGATCGCCCTATTCGGAAACCTTACTTATGATCAGATAGAAGATTATGAGCAGATAGATGCTTGAGAATCTTATTAATGCTCTCGCGCTCCAATAAGTTTCTAAAGTTTTTTTCCAATACCTCTTCCGATGGGAAGCATTTGGGGCCTCTCCGCGCGCCTTGCAGAACCTTGCTTAGTAGGCCGTTTTCTTCACTTAGCAACTCATAAATAGGCACATGTTATATATTAGTAGATTCACAAGGAGTTTACTTTAAAGTAATCGTCCAGACCATTTCATCATTCCTGATTTAATGCAGTCAAATTATAGCCATTAGCGAGTATATCAACAATATGTTGTCACTTTTTGCATCCAGTCAGCCGTTTTTAAATAATCCGCAATAAAAATCTGCAAATTCCCCGAGCTTCCAAAACGCCCCTCAAGACTTGCAGACGATGCGCCACGGCTCGGTGACGTCACTTTAGGTGGTCTCCTCTCCCCGCGCTAATCCAGAAGCACGTAAACACAAGAGATAAATATAGTACTGTACTTGAAGATTTTTGGGTGTTTCTGATTGATTTTTTTTGCGATATGCCATATGCATTAGGGTGTCTCTGATTTGGCAATTTTCGAATTTCAACTGGGACGGGCAGTCGTATTGATCCATTTACTCTAAAAAAGACGTGTGCAAAATATTTTTGAAAAATATTTATATTTAGGGGTCACGCAATGAGTCTAAAATTTGACATATTTCACACTAATTTTACTATGGTTCTTGGTTTATTATAATAATACATGCTGACATTTTGGCTTGTATGTCACAGCTTTGAATCAAGGAAGCCCTCTCAAACATGTTTGTACTGGTTGTGTGATGAAAGTATCTCTCTGGCCACCCCCTCTCTATGTCACGTTTCGGACTGGATTTCGTCAATAAGTTAAAACATGTCAACCGGGCAGGCATAACTGCTGGAGCTGGAGCTGATTGTCCTGGGCAGACAGCCGCTGCATGGGATCAGGATATTGCATCCTGGTGCCCTCCACCGTGCCCGCAGGATGGCGAAACTCATTTACGCCATCAAGATATACTGTTCCGCGATCCAGAGCAGTTCCGCCTCACTGCAGGAGAGACATCTGGAATTTGACGCCTCGTCGCTTTCACCGTCTCGACGTACGTGTCGTCTTGGTTCCGTGCGACATCCCCGACTGCGGGCCCGGCACGAGACCTCCAACTGCTCAAGATGTTGGTGTCCTACCCTGACAAAGCAGTGGACATGGCGACGACAACGGTCTTCGGGTGCCATCTCTGGTACTTGAGTGAGAGGAGAGTTGTTCTTGCGTTCTTCGACGATCACCTGGCCATTGAGACGAAGCGGGAGATGATGAGGGCTCTGCAGGAGCAAGAGGGCTCCGATGACCCTCCTCGACGAGCAACGGTCGAGCTTACATCACTGATCTGGCAAAGAAAACTTGCAAGTTTCGTGACGTCTGTCACGCCGTCCTTCTTCGAGATCCTTGGGTTGGATGTGGGTCTTCTGGCAGTCGACCCAACAGCGTGCCCCGACAATCCGTGATACACCGCCGCCGCCTGCGTCAAGGAACTGCGCACTGTGAACGACTTCGCTGAGCGAGGCGTCGCCCTGATGCAGGACTTCAACCTGGCCCTCACCAAGAACTAAGAGCAGAAGCAGTTCCTCCTCCAAGTCGTGGAGGGACACCGGAGGAAATACCCCGATGACTGAAAGTCCACAGAGACTGTGAACTAGGCAACAGTGAGTGGGAGATGGGCTCCCAACCTAGAGGGGCTAGTACTGAAGAAGAGCGGGACCTAGAATCAATGCTGTGAAATGAAACGTGCTTACAACTACGTTTATTACCTCAAATAATGTAACATTCATATTTCTTCGTGACAAATAATTTTGAAAATGACCTATATATTGGCACATAGAAAATGTCCAATTCTTACAAAAAATAATAAACTTCAACCTCATTGCATGACCCCTGAATATTAATATTTGTAGACAGACCTCTACATACGTTGTTCTTCGAGCAAATGGAACACTTTGACCCCGCCCGTCCCGGGTAAAATTCCCAAAATTCAAAATTCCCATCAAATAAGGGGCACCCTAATATGCATGCATCATTTATGGGTGCAGCAAGACAGCTGTGCCTTTCCAGAGAAGTTTGCACAACTTTCCGACTGATATGACGACGTTAAATCTATGGAAGAGATTTGTGCGGCGGACACATCATCCCCCACCCACCCACCCATCCCGTAGCCACACACCACAGCATAGCCTTGTATGGCAGTCTGCATTACAAACCAGTCAACAACACTCCCTTGGCTCTCACACTGTCTGCCTTCCCGCCCGCATATTTTCCAACTCTATGCTATAGTTAATGCTAGTACAGGGAGGTCCCGTTATACGAGCATTCGGTATACGAGAATCCGATGATACGAGATGTGTAAATTAGGGTCTATTTTCAATATACGAGATCAAAAATCCAATGATACGACATTCAAACTGGGGTGAGTAAAATTATCAAGTTCAAAATGTGCGCCCTACCACTCCTGGGCTGGACAAAGGGGGATTTGGTTGACACCAGTGAGGTCACCCTTAGCAGGCCGTGACCTGAAGGGTAATTAAGCATATGGCGCGGCCTGACATTTAGGGGCAATTAGCAGGTGTGCGGCCCCAACCTTGGGACCGCAGTCAGGTCACCCCTAGCAAGGCGTGACCTGAAGGGTAATTAAGCATATGGCGAGGTCTGACCTTTAGGGGTAATTAGCCAGGTGTGCGGCCCCAACCTTGGGACCGCTACACTACCTTCTCTTGTATCATGCGGCGTCCCCTACATTACAACGTCTTTTTTGCTTGTTATGCATGTTTTATGTTTAATTAATGTGCAGTTATGTTATTTTGTGTGCTATTTTCTCTTTCAGAATGCTTTTTCTACAGAATAGGTAGTACAGTGTGGGTAATATAGACGCTGTGTGTTTGTTGTGTTTGCTATAGTTTATTTTAGCTTGAAAAACATGTCTTTTTTTTTTTTTTTTTTTTTTTTTTTATGGCTCCTGGAACCAAACCTATATTTTACCATTAGTTATGTGTTTCGTTATTGAGATTTCACTTTACGAGTATGCCAGGTGGAACCTAACTGCTCGTATCTTCGGGACCTCCCTGTATGTGGTTTCCGAGTAATGACGTTTGGCTGTAGCTCCGAAACTAACCATAGGATTTTCTCGAAAGTACCTTCATTGTGATTCTCCACACACATTATGGTTTCCCTTACTTACTAATCCATGTTTTGGAGAAGTGCCAGGTCCTCCTGCTGATCCCAGGTTCCGCTAAAACCTGTTCGTCCGCCCCGTATTCTGGTTCAAACATATAGGGTTGGGCTCCCATCGCAATTTGAGGTTCATTTTCCTCATATACGCGAGCAGCGTCATTTATTTCGGTCTCAGATTGAGCATCGTACTCTAGATCTGTAACACCGACAGATTCACTGTCTGACACCGAAGTACAATTGCTCATCATCACATTTGCCGACAGGTGTCACACAGGCAGACGACTGTTGTTTACATTTGAGCACCTATTGTGACGTCATCAATAATATTCGTAGCCCTGTTGGAGGGAAGGTTTTTTTCGTGCGCTTTTTACAAAATTCGTGTTTTTGTGGAAATAAGGCCTGGAAATCAATTATTTTTGGTGGATTAGGTGTTTTGAATGAGCATTCAACATAATTAGGCAAAAACAAAATGGGTCTGGACGATTACTTTAAGGTGATTACATAAATAGTCCATTATAAGAAAAAAATATCACGCATTTTTTGCTACGAAAGTAAACCTTAAGCAAGAATAAATAATGTTCCAATATCGCAGCTCAAAAATTCTACCGTGAACATTTTACGCAATACTCTTCATTTGAATCGTCTTTTTATGAGCTTTACAAGTATTTAAAAGTACATACAGTCAAACCTCGATATAACGGACTAAAGGGGGGGAGGAGTGGTCCGTTAAAGCCGATTGTCCGTTATAGCGAGGGTATTTTCCCAAGGGTGGAAAAATATAGGTAAAACACAGGACATTTTTTGAAATAAATTAGAAATAATCACAAACACAAGCAGACCGTGTAGCTGTGTTGGGAGGTAAACAGTGACTGGTGCTAAATGCTGGATTTGGTATGCTCCTGCATGCTGTGTAATAAATGAGAATTAATCACATACACAACCAGACCGTGTAGCTATGTTGGAAGGTAAACAGTGACTGGTGCTACATAGCAAGCTCGCCCACGACTGCACGGGAGTGGTATTAGGAGAGGTAGTAAGTCTCCGGGCTCGCTCATTACTGCTTGGTATGCTATGAAATACCATTATTCTATTTATATATGACATATGTGACATATGTGACATATGTGACATATAATCACATTTTAATGGCTATTATTCATACATATGAGTAAATAGATAAAAATACAAGCAAGGCACTCATCCACGCCTGGCAGCGCGGCCACGGCAGCAGCAGTGTTGTCGTTAAGACATAATTATAAGACACAAGTTACCCATGTACACATGATGACATGATCCTTTCCTATCCTTACTTGCATCAACATTGAATTTCACAGCATATTTTCTGAGTTTGTCCTTAGCCTTGCGAATATCACTCACTGTTTGTTTCTTTACACCATACTCGACACACACCCGGGCGACAGAAACACCAGACTCCACCTTCTTAATGAGGTCTAATTTCTCTGCAATACTTAGATTCACACGCTTCCTTTTGTCACTTCCCTTCTGTTTCGATGCCATAATGACTTCACTGCACTGAACAAGTCTAAATAAGCATATAAAACAACGGAAAACTGGCAAAAACAGCTTAAAGTGAGCTTGTAAACAAGTGCTCCGACTGTCATATATGTACCACGCGCTCCGACTGGCGGACACTTGTGTAAAGGCGCCGTTACATTAGCTCCTTTTCCGTCGATCTCAGACGACGAGTCAGACGAGTTACGACGAGCCAACCATGAACGCATCCATGCACATTTTGAGCTAGTTATGCTTGTCAATGATTAGCAATATACATAAGTAAGTGTATAGCAGCGATAGCCTGCCTGGGTGTCGGAGCCATGTTCGTTTACATTCGACATGCAAATAGTGCAGACGAACAGTTGTGTATTTACCTGTTTTAACTACAGGAAAGAGAGCTTTCTGTCCCGTCTAAACACTATATGGCTTGAAGTGTGTGGTGAGCTGTGCAGTCGGAGAGTAGAGGAGAGGAGAGGAGAGGACATGGGAAGGACCTACAAGCGAAACTTAAGAGAAAGAGGTTTGTCACAAGAAGAAGTCAAGAAATTGTAATACGTACTAATATTCAATATTTTAACCCACATACACACCTTCTGCAACTAAATCACTAGCAACACAGGCTTCTACCTTATATATCTTAATATCTGATACATTAAAACTCCTTAAAACCCAAGCATTCCAAAATAAAAAAAAAAATTATGTCGAGTTGACGATTCCAGCGGCGATAAGCGTCTGATATGCCATTCTTGCCCACAAATTTGTCTCGTGAATGGAGTCCGTTAAATCCGAAGTCCGTTAAATCGAGGTCCGTTATATCGAGGTTTGACTGTATTGCCATTTTGATACGTGAATTAGATTTCAAGAATATATATGAAAACTGAAATCAACATGATATCTCCAATGAATGAGTTCCTCCGCGCTTGGGACTCCATCACTCAGAGACCCCTAAGGCTCTGTATATTCAACATCACTCATGATCAGTCATGGTCTCACTGTGTCATTTTCTTTTAGACATGTCTAGTGTCTTATCTGCAGAGAATTCCCTGAAAATATGGAACGATATTCTGCGTTACAGCACCACCAATTCACTTTGCACAAACATTACTTACATAGAAAATGTATGAAATGCGTACGGCAACATGAGTTATCCTACGTATAGGAAACTAATTGCACAGAAAATGGAGACTGCGCACACAGCCTGCCTGACGTGCAAATACTGACACATTTATCTTCTGGTCAGCCTATTGTGGGAAGGGACAATGTTACCAATTTGTTTATTTGATAAAACTTAGGCTCATCTTTGACTCATGAAAAATTGACGCAATTACACCCGAAACAATTTTTTCTACGAATTTAAATAAGTTCTTTATCAAGGGATGTTTTGCATGAAGACATTTTGGCGCATATGTACGTTCCGTGCACGAGAGGGTTAAGTAACAATTCAAAAGCTTTAGAAAGGCAGGAAGTCAAAGCTATAGGACGGTAGTTTGAAGGATTAGAACGGTCACCTTTCTTAGGAACAGGTTGGATGTGAGCAAACTTCCAGCAAGAAGGAAAGGTGGAAGTAGATAGATATAGACAGAAAAGTTTGACCAGGCAAGGTGCAAGCACAAGCACAGCTTATAAGAACAGTAGGAGGGACTCCGTCAGGACTGTAAGCCTTCCAAGGATCTAGGCCAGAGAGGGCAAAGAAAACATCATTACTAAGGTGTTGCTCGTGTTGCAGTGATTAACCGGAGTGGTTGTGGGGAGGTTACCTGAGGGAGAAGCGAGCATTACTTCCGTAGGTGTTTATTGATAGAGAACAGAGATAAGCGGGACCACCAGCGGAGAGCTGGTGTTAGCGGTCTGCCTGCTGTGTAGCAACTGGTTGCATGGAGCGCCTGAGGGGCAATGCGCTGTTGCCGTGTTGTGGTGCAGTTGCTATGTAACAATCTGTGTATGTTTATTAAGAGGCATGCCAATATATATGTGTAACTGTCTTGTCTGTAATCACATATCCACACCTCCCTCCCCCCACACGCTCGTAGCTCTAGTCTCGAGCGGACTCCTTTTCCATGAGCCTCTTAGAACGGTGCGGGGTCACTGGGGAGTGAATTAAAGGGGACGGGATTTTTTCGTCCGAGCAAGGGGACACAGGGATGTGGGGGAGGGGTTCATCACTAGGGGATGGAACGGGTCGGAGGAAATGACGGTTTCGCCACCAGACACGCCCACTAGGGAGACGCACCTCGAAGTCCCTGGTCGTGCCGCAGCCCATAACAACCCCGACCTTGTCCCAGCGGTGTGATGTCGGGTCCTGAATACGGACGGTCTGGCCGACACACAACCTGGGAAGGGGGCGGGCGTGCTGGTCGTACTGAGCCTTGACCTGCTCAGCGCGGGCGACAGCTCGGCGATCACAGTCCTCTGTGCGGGCCTGCCACTCCTCCGAGAAGGACTCAGGATGGGCAGGGACACAGGAGCGGAGCGGGTGTTCATAAAGTGTCATCGCAGGGGATCGTCCCGTGGAGTTAGGAGTGTTGCGCAGCTCCAGGAGACCCCTGTCGAAGTCTTCACTGTCGATGTTGCCGTTGGGCGCCGTCTTGAGGATGAGGTGTTTCACCGACTTGACGGCTGCCTCGGCATGGCCATTAGACTGGGGGTAATGCGGCGAAGATACCGCGTGGTGGACACCCCAGCGCTCCGTGAAGTTCCGGAAGTCGGTGCTGGTGAGTTCGGAGCTCGGAGTTCCTGGATCGTCCTATCGGCGTCTTGATGGAACGGATCGAGGTGTGAAGGGTCCTGATCCTGGTTGAGGGACACGACGCTCCTGAATTGTGCTGCGGCTTCGGCACACACCATCTCGTCCTCTGGCGTGAGGCGGCTAACTGGGGCTCGTGACAGGGCATCGGGGATGCAGAGCTGCTTCCCAGCATGCCACACGGCCATGAACAGGTAGGGCGAAACCTTCTCCTTGAGGCATTGGAGGCGAGGGTTCTCAACCGCGTTCAAGCTGTAGTGGTTGAGAATCGGGATCAGGGGTTGGTGGTCCGTCATCAACATGAAGCCCTGTAGGCCTATCAAGTAAGGCCTGCACTTCGACATGGCCCAGGCGGCGGCGAGCAGCTCGAGTTCAATAGTGGCGTAGCGGGTCTCGGCGTCAGCGAGGAATCTTGAGCCACACTGAACGAGGCATGTGCGTCCCTGGCCATGGTCTTGCAGAAGGGCGTAACCAAGCCCGTAGAGGCGAGAGGCATCAGTTTGAAGAATGACTGGAAGTGCTGGGTCAAAGTGAGCGAGAATTGGCGATCGAAGCAGCGCCGTCTTGACACGACTGAAGGCCTCGTCGTGATCAGGTGTCCAAGTAAACGTTCTTTTCGGGCTCATCAGGGGGCGGAGTGGCTGGGCGGCAGCGGCGATGACTGGGGTGAACTCTGACAATTGGTTCACCAGGCCCATAAATGAGCGGAGGTCAGTCAAGTTAGCGGGAGTCGCGAAGTCCCGGATGGCACTGACTCTGTCCTCGTCCGCAGCCACGCCCTCAGCTGAGAGGTTATACCTGCAGGAGCTCACACTAGGCGCGGCGACCACAAACTTGTGTTTGTTAAGTGTGATCCCGTACTTGCGAATCTAGTGAGCATCTGGTGAATACGTTGGAGATGCATGGGGAAGTCGTCGTCGAAGAGGAGAATGTCGTCAATCACCTTAACGCAGTTATCTACACCCTGCAGGGCCAGGTCGCCACAGAGACAGTAAGCGTCACCGGGAGCCGAGAAACCCATGGGGCCTCTGCAGTGTTGAAAGCGGCCGTATGGTGTGATAAAGGTTGTCAGATGTTGGTCGTCCTCGTGCAGTTCCAACTGCCAGTACCCGCACAAGGCGTCCGCTGTGGTGAAGAAACGCGCTGACGGGTTAACACTGCGGACGGCGGTGAATGGAGTTGGGGCAGGATGTGTCGGGCGGGCCACTTGAGAGTTGAGCTTCGTCAAGTCAACCGTGATTCTCACGCCTTTATCCTTAGCTACGACGACTAGCGGGTGACACCACTCTGAAGGGTCGTCACCGGCAGGCTTGATGATCCCCTGACGTGTCATGGACTCAAGTTCCTCCCGAACTTGACGCTGGAATGCGAAGGGAACCTGCCTCGGTGTGTGAATGGCGAATGGTACGGCTCCCTCCTTCACGTGAATCCTCATGGGTTTACCCACCATGGATTTCAGAGGAGCCGTCTTGAGAGAGTAACACGTCCGGAAACTCGCTCAAAAAGTGCGCCCGTGCAGCTGACGGGGACGTGTTGGGAGGGAGAGTCATCTCAGCGCATCTGTTGACGTGCTTTACCTCCAATAGTGGCTTCGGGAAGGCAGGTGAAATGATAGCCAGCTCCATGCAGTGGCTGTAGGAGAGGAGGGGCGTTTGAATACCCTCGTGCACCTGTATCTTGGCAGTACAAGATTTCCCGTGGAGCCGTAGAGTAGCGTAAAAGTATCCCACAGCAGGTGCCATTTCTGACCCATCCGCCGTCAGCGTAGTAGTGGACGGTAGAGGCTGTAGGCTGCTGAGGGGGATGTGAAGCATTTGCAGGTGTCTCGTGCCGAGGACAATGACGTCGGCGCCTGTGTGGTAACATCTGGAAGCTTGAAGTAGACTCGCCGTACACCAGGTGAACGCAGACCGGGGTGGGAGTCATGGCACTGGAAGGTGAGACCTGTTACGCTACGACAGTTGCTGTATTTACGCCGTGGAGTGGGTGATGCGCGACCAACGTTTAACGCGCCACCCTGGCCATCGTGACTAGGCGTGTTGCGGCAGAACTTGTCGTAGTGGCCAACTCTGGTGCAGAGGCGACAATGGGCGGTTTTGGCGGTACACCTGTCAGTCCCCGCCCAATGACCTTGGCGCCCGCAGTTGTAGCAAGACGCAGCGCCGGCCGGGCACTTTGGGCCATGTCGCCGTGCGCAAGATTGGCAGGGGTGAGCAGAGCTGGGAACCGCTGTTCTATGTTGAGGCTTCCCGCGATGACCTGAAGGTGGCTGTTGAGGTGAATGAGGCGTCTTGTCATGGCGTCTGCCTTTCTTGTAGGTAGACATGACGCGAAGCTGGCTTGGTGACGAGTAGAAAGCGGAGGCTGTATTGCGGGTTGCTTCGAATGAGCGGCAGCAGGTGACCACGTCCTGGAGAGAGGCGCCTGTGTCGAGGGAGATGAGGCGTTGAATCAGCTCTTCATCTCGCACGCCCATGAGTAAAACCATTTTCAGTTGGATCTCCGTGCACGTCATAGCGTTACCAGTGCACAAGTTGACCTCCTCTGCCAGGTTCTTCAGGCGCGCGTAGAAATCGGAGAATGACTCGCCGTCAGCCTGTTCACAACACAGGAGTTCTTGATGGCGTAGTGCTTCATTACGTTGGCTCTTGAAGTGGGACTGTAGAGTGTCCAAGACCTCTGTCACAGTCAAGGGAGTGTCGGGTGCGATCCCTAGGGTATGTTCTAGAATCCCTTCTACGTCCAGTGACACAGCCATCCATAACTGGATGAGTTGCTTCTGTCGTGGCAGTTTCTGTAAATCATGGTGGAGAAATCTTGCCACAGTCGACGCCACTGCCGGAAAACTTGGAAGGACGAATCAGCAAGCAACGTTGGTGGGCTGTGAGCCACATGCTTGCCTGCAGAAGGCACACAGGTGGGCGTGGCAGTCACCGGAGAGGCGGCAGGCGGAGCAGTGGTCGTGCTCGCAGTAGCCGTGACAGGGGGGGTGGAGGAGGCAGGCCGTGCCGCAGCAGCATGTGTAGGAGACAGGAATGACACGAGAACTTGGAAGCGCGCATCCTCCTCCTTCCTTCTGGCCTCGTAATCACGACGACGTCTCTCCTCGTCGCGCTGAATCCTCTCCTCTTCACGCTTGACGCGATCTTTATCCTCCTGCAAGCGACGAGCGCTCTCTGATACGCGGGTATCTTCGAGGTAGCGGAGGAGAGAGGACATGGCGTGGCCGTGAGGCTCAACGGGATGATGCGGCGTCGGCGGGGAAGCGGGCGGCAGCGCTGGTGGTGGGGTGTTGAGTGGTTCCCAAGGCGGGGATGCTACTTCCTCATCATATTCCGACCCGTTGGTCATGGGTGATGCATCGAGGAATGACATGTTGAGTGTCGAGACAAACACTACGATGAAATTACCACCGTTCGTGGAAAATTTCAAAAAAACTGGGTTGAGTGTGTGTGTGGCGTGGGGCGGGGAGGGGGAGAAGGGGGGGTCTTGCCGGGCCGCCCTTTGCCTACACCTGTGTTCAAGGTCACAAAGCACTAAGTGGGGGGCCAACACACGAACACCAGGGCCCCGGTACAAAAACACGCCCACTGTACACACTTCACCAAGCACTTAACACTGAACCCTACCGTCAAACACAGTTCACACGCTGTAAATCCACGGGCACACGAGTCGCTGGTGGACGAAGTAATCCAGGGAGAGAAGCAAGGGTCGTGGTGAGAAGTTGCCGGTGGAGCGGCGTTGTGTTTTGGGGATGGCGGGAGTTGAGTTGCTACCAGCGATCTGTCTCTGTTTCAAATACCTGGGAACTGCGCCATGCTGCTCGTGTTGCAGTGATTAACCGGAGTGGTTGTGGGGAGGTTACCTGAGGGAGAAGCGAGCATTACTTCCGTAGGTGTTTATTGATAGAGAACAGAGATAAGCGGGACCACCAGCGGAGAGCTGGTGTTAGCGGTCTGCCTGCTGTGTAGCAACTGGTTACATGGAGCGCCTGAGGGGCAATGCGCTGCTGCTGTGTTGTGGCGCAGTTGCTATGTAACAATCTGTGTATGTTTATTAAGAGGCGTGCCAATATGTATGTGTGACTGTCTTGTCTGTAATCACATATCCACAGAAGGACCTTAATAACAGGCATAATATAGTTAGAGGGTGGAGGAGAAGGGAGGAACAAGCCCAGGATCATCCAGAGTTGAATTTTGAGCAAAGAGTGTTCAGCTTTAGAAATAGATGAGATAGCTGTGGAGCCATCTGGGTGAAGCATAGGAAGGTAAGATGAAGAGAAATAGTTTTTTGCTAGGTGCCAGAAGTCACAAGAAGAGATGGAACCGCATTTCTGTTAGGATGATCATTGGTGACATTACTATAACTTGTGCATGCATGCAAATATTTACAAAGTGTTATGATGTACTGTGTTGCTGTTTTATTGCTCATTGTCAAAAGTAACAATGTCATTTCATTCAATTTTTCTTCTTGCAGGGGGAACTCAGGAGACTTTTTCTCAGAGAAAGCAAATCAGACAAAAATTGAAAAAAGAGAAAGAAGAAGATGAGGAGACTGTACAGTCCATCCGTAAGGCAACCAAGCGGGTCATTGTGTCAGACGATGAAATTGACCTTGAAGATATCATAGAAGACTCGTCACCCATGAAGAGCAAGGTGTGTGTGTGTGTGTGTGTTATCGGGATTTCAAGAGCCTTTAACCCGTCGGGTGCTGCCCTATTTTTTACCTTTGACCTACGCCAGTGCTGGCCAATTTTCGATTATTTTTATTTATTTTATTTGTGGTCTATTGGTTAAATTAAACAATATAATGACAAACAAACCCTTAACAAATTTATTTTTCATGTCAAAATTAGCTATGAACATTTTTGATACATTCTGTTTTTTTATCCATAGAGTTTAGTTTGAGTGTTGAGTGTATCTATTGAGCCTTATCCACATGCTATAATGTTGCCACATCGCTCAAAGGGTGCATGTGTAATCCTATGTGGAAATGGAAAATAATAAGCGATTCGTTTTACACCAAACAATTCGAGAGAGGATTTGTTTTACACCAAACAATTCAAGAGAGGATTCGTTTTACACCAAACAATTCGAGTTGAGTCGAGTCAATTCGAATCACAACGAGTCTTCGATCACTCGTTATGACAATTACTCTCCTTGACTCGACTCAACTCGACTCGCTTGGTGTGAGTGCAGCCTTATCCACATGCTATACTGTTGCCACATCACTCAAAGGGTGCATGTGTCACCCTATGTGGAAATGGAAAATAATAAGTGAATAGTTTTGCCCAAATGAATTTTTAATTATGCCGACGTAGATCTACGTCGCTGGCACTGGGGGTGACACGCCCTGCCGACGTAGATCTACGTCGCTGGCACCCGACGGGTTAACTTTGCATCATGTCCAACTAGCTCTTTTGTTCTTGTTTTCATAGTCATTTTCATTTTGTAAAGTAAGTACAATGTTTCTAATTCAGCCATATGCACCTGATGACGGCACTCCATTGAAGCAAGTTGCAGTTGGACTTACGGTTCAGAAATATGGGTATGGGCATGCAGAAGTGTGTTTGCAGAAATGGAGTTTTGTTTGCAGTGCCCATCTCTGATTCACGGTAGCCATGTCATTATGCGTGCGAAAGAGGAAATCACATACTGTATGCAGCAATGAATGAAAGTGACAAGATACGTAGAATTTTGTCTAAAAATGCTTCGTTACAGAGACGTGATGTTTTTCTTGATAAAATAGATGACGCTAAGATGGCAACACCTTTTCAGCACCAGTCTTGCTCAAGGTCAAATATGACAGCTGCAGGGTGCCAGATGTATATCCGTGCC